>QRFJ01001522.1:176414-365198 GCA_006176705.1 Cocos nucifera | reverse complement strand
CTCTCTTTCTACACCTACCTTTAAACAACATGGAGGATGAGGGCCGGTAGCTCATACTCATTCTCACAAATGTATATATCTTTTCTGTGGGGAGAAGAAATGATGCAGTACCATTACTTCTTGTTGGCTGAGAGTCTGGCTTCTCTACTAAAAAAGTCATGAGTTCTTTTTGAGATGATTCAACTGAAAATTTTCTTGACAGATGCTAACACAACAAAATTTTTGTTTTGATGGTTTAAGTGGATCGCAATTTTTTACTTGGACCACTTTTTTTGATTTGTTAGAAAGCCACAGACATAGAGGCCTTACTAGGTCCAATTCTAATTTTCCTTTTAGGTTTACCATAACCCAACCAGGCAAAAAGAAGACTTGCCTTGTCTAATTTAAACTTAACAGAATCAAATCCTTCTTTCATATAAAGAGGAAAGTTGTGTTAACCAACACATAATCCATCAGAGAATGTTTCATGGTCAGTTCCTAACTAATGCCAACCCTCTTGGCTCTCTCTACTTCAAAAATCAAGCAAATTCCTTTTGGAAACTATCTATTTTTTTTCAATTCCTTTTGCAATAGTTTCTTCTTTCTGTAAGGTTGTAATTTACAATAAGTTCGGTCATTGATGACTTACCTATCTCACTTTTAGAGACACTAGGACTAACATGAGCAATTTGATATTTCTTTCAAATTGACACTGAAAAGGTTGGTAATGTTATGATGATTTTATTCTTGCAATAGGTGCACAATGATACATATCAACTGCTAATCTGCATATCCAATAATTCATTCTTAGTATCATATTGTTGTATTACCCATTCAGTTAATTAATTGAAATTATCAAAGCTTTTATCGAGCTAGACATTTAGAGTTCATTACAAGAATTTCCCCATAGATTTATTTGGTGCACTGCAGGTCTTGAATTGCCATGACTCAGTGATTTACGTCTTGGCACCTCTGAAGTATGCTACAATTTATGGATGTTCTGATGCAACTATTGTTCTAGGAGCTATTGGTAAGGTATGCATGATGCTTTGGTTTCACTCTCAAGCTGTTTATTACCTCCATCATTGTAGGAAATACAATCAAAAGCAAGGTTTTACATACCAGACCATGCAGGCCAGTATGGGATGTACTCTGCATGGTACTGGTAGGGAATTGGTTCTCAGTACACCCTCCATTACCAAGCATTGGCACTAAGAAATGTATCATAGCAAGTGTTGGTACCAAGAGGACTGTACCAAATTTTGATATGGTGTGTGCTAGTACCAAAACCAGTACCTGAAACCTTGACAAGAACAATTTAAATATCTACTAGCAAATAACCCGTGCTACGCAACGGGATTCAATTAATTCATAAAAAAAATAATAAAAAATATAGTGATAAATAGAAGCTAGAATTGTATTTGAATGTTAGATACTATGCCAAGATCCAGATGGTATATAAATAAGAATTAGCACTATACTCATTCTTTAATTATTGAATAGTCAATTTATATGATCAGCAAATAATTACAGAATTGTATCACTTTTTCTCTATTTCAAAAAGCACATAAAGTATGTCGGTTTAAATCATAACAATCATTAAATATAGAGGAGTTGAAAGGTATAAAGTTTCTATAAGACAAAAAAAAAAAAAAAAAAAAGAAGTAGAATTTTTTTCTTTGCTATTGACATCAAAAGAATTAGAGAGTAAAGCAAATTTCTATTAAAAGAAGCAAGTTCTATCTAAAAACTTCTAATCTAGACAACCAAATCCTGTAGGTGAGATTCTTTCTTAAAAGCGAATTTCAGCAAGTAGTCTCTTCATTTTTCTCATCCCTTCTCAACAAAGCACAGGCAATTCTCTACATTACCCTAAAAATAAACTACTGCATATAGAAGAAATCCAAGATAAAGCACTCCAAATGAACAAAATTTGATCTCTATAAACCAAACTTATAACGTAGATCACAAAATTCAACCATCACCAACACCAAACAATCATCCAAAATAAAGCAAACAAACATATGAACTAAACATATCCGATCAAAGAACATACCAACATACAAAACAGCTATACCTGCTCAACCAAAAAATATTCTTTGCAAGTCAACCAAAACTATTTATCATTAGAAAAAGAAAGAAAGAAGCATGAACAAAATTCTCTTAACAGAAAGAATGGGCAAATCAATATCAAGAAACCACGTCCAATGACATTAAAAGATGAAAAAGAACTCACCATTTCTTGACATTTCTCTTACAAAAAGAAACACATACAAACAGATAGCTAACACCACAAAAATCTTCTTCCAAAAACTATAAATAAAAAAATAGGGGTAAATTAATTCAAAGGCCACTTTTATCATATTGTTTTGGAATAACCTCATACCAAAATACTCAAGCAAGGTTTAATAATATTTAGAAAATACAAAACAAACAATAACATAGCGAGATAGCTCATCTTCAAAATAGAGAGAAATAAAGAAGCATATATAGCTTTCCATTGTGAAACATGCTGTGCTGATCATGATTGATATTCATATCATTAACTAATAACAAAGTACTCAATCGCGCATGAATTTCTTAGTCTATAATAATTTCAATAGTCAGCTTAAAGAAGATATAGCATATAATATCTCAAACAAAACTCAAAAGTTATTATAGTCACTCCATGTGAAACTTGATCAAATAAAGTACCTTGGGTATGCCTAATTTCTTCAAAACTTATCTTCCTTTTTTTTAGTGTTTTCACTCTTTAAAATGCTCTATAAATTTAAATCATTGACATACATTATGGTAATAAACAAAAATCTAAAATTGCCAATAGTAAATGTGATCTGAATGGCAAGACCTGGAATCTAAATGAATGTAGTTTTACCTGTTGGTTCCTCTAAATGCCAAGATTTAAACTCATATAGTTCTATATCTTTTCAGTCTCAAAATTTAACCATTCTCCCAAATTAAACCTAATCTAATAACAATACCTTAAATTTAAATAAAAGTAAATCTTAAAATCAATCAAGAAATGTAATCCATAATTTTAAATTTATTTTTCTAATTATAAATTTTTTAGACCAAATACATCTATACATGTTTTTATTTCATACAACCAAAATGACCAAATTTTATTTTATGTTGATTTTGGATGTTTTTCAAACCATATATAATAAATTTAAATATTTCCACATATTTCAGTATATAATATTAAATTTAACCCTATAAAATAAATTAAAATGTCTCTACATATTTCAATATAGGATCCTAAATTTAATCTTTAAAACCCTCCCAAAAAATGTTTTTCCAACGAATTAGGGTCATCCAATTAATGCAATCCACTTTATTTTTTTAATTTTCTAATATTTTTCATCCACATATAATAAATCAACATATTTTATACATTTGCAATGCTAATATGTTACTTCTATCAACAAATTACAATATGAAGTATACAAAAACAAATCATGATATAAAAGAAAAGGAGTAGAAAACGAAACAAATAAATTCTTATTTTTACTAAATTAGAGCATACATACATGGTCGTATTAAACTGCCGCAAGACCAGTGGAAGAATAGTTATGCAATATTGTCAAATGAAGTTAATCACAACGACAAATCCAAGTGAATCTAAATCATAAATGTTGACCTTTTTTACCAACTAAACAATGCCAAATCATTTCTGAAGAAGGCAACGAAGCATCAGAAAGAAAAAGCAAATCAGCTAATAAAGAATTCATCATGCTTACTACACTATCAAATAAAAATCACTGAATCAACAATAATACAGCAATGCAATAAACAGATAACTCGAGTGGAACACATACTTTTGAACTCCAAATTGATCTCAAATCTCAAAACAAAATAGAAGCCATCACAAAATTTTCATCATTATCAATAAGTAGAGCAGGAAATTTTATTAAAATCCAGAAGTTTGAAAATATGAAATGAAAATCCACTCAGTAATATCAATTGTAACTCCAAATACAGATAGGAAGGGGCCCAACTTAGTCAAAATAGAGCATTCCATGGAGCAACAGAGATAGAGAGGCTCATGTTGAGGTCTTTGTGTACTTCGGCCTTTGTTGTTGTTGGAGCATCCCGCTGGGCCCCATTCAACTATCGTCATTACCTAGAGTGGGGAGCTTTAGACTGAGGAGAGCGTAGGCCGTAGACGGGGCTTTAGCTAGGACTCCTTCATATATATATATATATATATTAGAATTTGAGATAAATTTGGAATTTAAAATTAAAATTTATTTGGATGTATGTGTTGTCGAAGCTATAATTACACTCAGATGTGCATCATCAACTTGAAAACCATATAGTTTAATAGCACTAAATTAAAGTATGATAACATCCAAAGCAGAAATAGTGTAACTATAAACAGGCTATTGGATTTGTATGTAAACATGAAATGTAATAAGTAGAAGTCACCGACTAATCAAAGTTTGTTGTATAAAAGACATGGAAAAAAAAATATAAACATTAATGATTGCAAGCCATATTTTTTTAAAATGTTGTCGGAGGTGCCCAATAAATAACATGTGGAATACATTATGAACATTTAATTTATCCTAAATATAAACCAATTTGTAATGTTGGCATGGCTTACCAAAGAGGCATTTGCTTCTGAAAGTTGATGATCAAGAAAAGGCTCCTTTTCTTCTTTAGTAATTGCATTCTCAAATATTATGACCCAGCCAACCTGGCCAAAATTGAAATCATTAACCATTTGATGTTTCCATTAAGATAATTGCTATAGTCAGCACATGATGTAATGAATATAAATTGGACCAAAATATTCAATATGATTTATAAAGAAAAAAGAAAAAAATATCCACACTACTTAAGATAATGTGGCATTTTAAATAGGTGGCAAGCTCAATGCAAATAATAGTGCAAGTGGATCTAAATCGAGGGGGAAGGCTGGTGCCGGTAACAATAGGAAGGCAATGGTGGAGACGAGCGGAAAGTGGCAGCAAGAAGAGTAGGAAAGAGATGAGCGTTTGCGAGGA
Source organism: Cocos nucifera (assembly GCA_006176705.1). Taxonomy (NCBI): domain Eukaryota; kingdom Viridiplantae; phylum Streptophyta; class Magnoliopsida; order Arecales; family Arecaceae; genus Cocos; species Cocos nucifera. The sequence goes on along the minus strand of QRFJ01001522.1, from coordinate 360,210 downwards.
TTCGGGAAGGGTTCGGAGAAAAATAAATGCCATTACTGGAAAAAACCCACCCGATTAAGACTTTAAGAATGGAAAAGACAGAAAAAAATCAAAGAAAAACATACGAAAAATCAACGAAAAACAAAGAAAAGGTGGAAATATTAAAAGGCAAGGAAAAGATTGATAATTTTTTTCCTTTTTGGAGAGGATGCTGCAAGTAGTTCTGAACTCCTTATACAATTATAAAAAACACAAAATCCTATATACTTCAGAAAAAACCCAATCGGAGCCTAGGAAACCCCTCTAATCTCTCTCAAGTGCTCTAAAAAATATAGTGAAATGAAAAGAAAAAGAAACAAAAAGGAAAAAAAAAGATCATCTATGTGGTGAAAGGGTTAAATTTTTTCGGTCTTTCCTTGGTTTTCATTGATTTTTCTTACGTTTTCCCATTTTTCCACTATTTTTCCCATCCTCAAGAGTCCCATCCCCAACTGGGTGGGAGGCTTGCAAAATATCATGCTTCTACCAAGATTAAGCTCTCAAAACCTCAGGGGACCAACTCACACCGCCACAACTCACACAAAATCCCACATTAGCCCAAAAAATCAATCGGAACCTAACAAACCCCTCTAATCTCTCTCAAGTGCTCTCCCTTCCCACAAATCTCAGATCTCTAAAAAGAAAAGGAAGGAAAAGAAAGAAAAAAAAACTCTTTATTTTCGCTGGTTTTTCCTTCCTTGTTTTTCCATTTTTTTTCATCCCCATGAGCCCCAACCGGGTGGGAGGATTGGATCGACCGAATAGGGAAGCTTAGGCGATGGCTGGGTTTTTGTGTTGAGGGAGATTGGAGGGGAAGGTCACTGCCAGTCATGATAGAGACGAAGGCGATGGTGGAGATCGGCAGGAGATGGCGGTGAGCAGAGCAGGGAGGTGGGACCACCACCTCTTTTTTGGAGATCCGTAGGAAGGAAAGCACTTAAGGGAGACTAGAGCGGCGGAGACCGACAGGAGGTCGGCGTCCGTGAAGGCTCGAAGAAAGAAAAGAAAATGCTACCGGAGAAAAAAAGACGGAGGGGAAGGAGAGCACTTGAGGAAAATCGGAAGGGAAGGCCGATGCCGGTGACGATGGGGAGGAAGGTGATAGCGGAGATAGCACATAGCGGGGAGATGGGGAGGACAGCAACGGTGGAGACCCACGGGAGGTGGCTGCAAGGAGAGAGGGGAGACGGTGCGTGTCCGCGAGGGTTCTAGAGGGCTCGGAAAGGGCTCAAAGAGGAAAAAAAGCACTTCCAAAGGGCAAAAAACACGGTGAAGAGTTCTGAGCTCGACACATGGTGCGTTGGGAGAGCCCAGGGCTCTCCTTTCATATATAGTATAGATTTGTTTTTATTTCTGCACTAAATTGATGTATAAAATATCATTGCTCATGATTTATTTATATATACACTATCGTTGAATGTTTCATGGTTTCATGCTGTACAAGGCTGCTGGTCTGGTTTTAGTTAATGATGAAGTCATTCTATATTATCCTACATGTGCTTATTAAAGTGTTATATTCCAGCTTGTTCATGAAATATAAGTCTAGCTCTTAGTTTCAACTTGTTGGAGACCTTATGAGAGTCTTAGCCTACAAATTTAAATGTTTTAGTAGCAAAATTCAGAATGTGCTTGTAGATTATACGTTGATCAAGGGACTGAATCAAAATTAGATGCTGTCGCACTGAATTGTTTTGATTTCTTTTCAAAGCCATATAATAACATGATAAAATTAACATACTAGTCTGTAGAAATTACAAATGTAATGCTGTCAAATGGAGGAAGAACTATTATTAGAATGTACCGATACTTTTTGTTGCAACAATTCAATTGGAGGCTCAGACAATGCACAAGACATTGTAATTGCACATGGTAATCAATATAAGGTTATTAGTCTATATGAATTACTAACATACAAGAAATGCAAAGTTTCTAAGCCCCCCAAACGTCAATGTTTGCATAATGAGGGGCTGCAGGATCAATTAGCCAATAATGGATCTGTCCCATTTTAGATGTCACTTTCTGTCACAGGAACCTCATTTTGTATGAATGAAACTTACATCCCCCCATCCCCTTTTTATGGCCATGGCGATGAACCCACAATAGTTTAGGTTGCAACTTATGAAACTTTGTTTGTATAAACTAATAAATGCTTACATGCTTTTGGATTTGGTTATCAGCTTGAGAAATCAAAATTAAATATTATCTGTTGAAAGCAATGTTTGCCTATCGGACCGAACTGGATGGTATGAGACATACCTTACTATACTGATTCAGTATCAGTATGTGGTATGGGGGTGTATCAACACTTAGTATTTCAAACCGGCCCCATACTGACACAGTAACAGATTGGCACTGGTATGGTGCCCGGTATGGAGACTGTGAATCTTGGTTGAAAGTACTAACATTGCTAATAATATGTTGTAATGTCCATGGTGCCATGCAACAAAAATGTCATCTTTATAGTAGATTGTACCACAAGGCTCTAACGAAGCTAATAATGGGAATTGAAGGAAACTAGAAGAGTAATCCTTGTTCACTGTATTATAAGTGCATATTTGGAGCAAATATCTGGTGTTCGTAGGGTCTGGCTGCCAAGATTAAAGTGGAACAGCTTTAAAGATGGATTATGTTTTCATGTTGTTTACTGGCAAACAATATTTGGGTTCCGGAGTTTGGAGAATGTTGGAAATGTCATCTCAGTAGATTTTCCATGCTTTTGATTTTGGTGATTTTGGTATTTGTAGTTATAAATTGCTATGGTTTTTATGCATAGAAGAACAAAATATTGGAGGCTAAGTTAGACATAGTCACATCGAATATCTGCTGTACTTGCTTGCTGTGAATGTCATAATTACGATTCTTACATGTTTTGCAGGCTGTGAGAGTGGAGCATTGTGAAAGGGTACAAGTCATTACAGCCGCAAAACGCGTATGTATTGCAAATTGCCGTGAATGTGTGTTTTTCTTGGGGGTTAATCAGCAACCTCTTATTCTAGGAGATAATCATAAATTACAAGTGAGTGCACTTTAACTTTCAGTTCAATATCCTGTTAGCTTAGATTTGAATTTGTAACTCAGGATCATGCATATGGTCTGTGTAAATTCCATTGGGGGCTTGGCATGTGCTTGGAGTTTTGAATTTCATGTAATTGTTGGTTTAAAGATACAAGAATACTGATTATTTGGAAATTCTAACAACTTCACTCAGGCCTAAATTAATTTCCTTCTTGAAATTGTGCAAGCAATACTGAAATAGGACCGATTTGGGTAGTCAATGTGGGGAAGTGGGTCATATAAAAGAGTATCATAAAATCACTCTTTTGTATGTTGGGATATGAGATCCTCTCACGGACCGGCGTGGTACTTGGTGATTAGCCAGCAACAAGGAAAGATCTCCTAGAATTAACGTGGAAGCACAAACCACAGATTCAAGAGAGAGAGAACAAGAGATTTTTTTGGGAGAAAAGAACTTTATTTCAATGGCTTTCAGCATTACATAAATCTTGATCTATTTCTTGTATATATACTATACAATAAGGTCAAGCTCCAAGCTCAAAGAAAAACTTTTCAAAATCCAAACAGACCTACATACAGAACTGATTCCGCATCACTTAGTCGATCTGGTCTCAGACTGGGTCGTCTCATCTGCGACTGGGTTGGCTCACAAAATCACTAAGCCAACCAACTTGTGTACCATGCCAGCAGTCCCGAAAACATTGCTTTCTATTTGAATTTTTTTTCTGAGATAGTCGACTCAGTCCTGGGCTGGATCGATCCACCTTTCAATTTAGCCGATCCAGTCTCAGGGTGAGTCAACTAAGTTTCTGAAACTCTGCTATCCATATTGATTTTTTTGCTGGCTTGCTCCCATCTTCACACGATTTTTCTTCTCATATTCCCAAGGCTTGGGAGTGCCACACCTGAGCTCATATTCTCCATCTTGGTGCCCCCAAGTTTTTGTGAACTCTACTCTTCCTTGCAGACCTATTCGTGCCACACATCTAAAAGTTATCTTTAAGGAGTACTTTCATGAGTGCATCCGACTAATTCTCCTTAGTATAGACCTTCATTAGCTCCATTTCATCTTTCTCCACCAACTCTCTAATCTTGTGGTACCTCACGTCTATATGCTTTGTACGTGCATGATAGACTAGATTCTGTGCCGGCTGCAGAGCACATAACTGTCATTGTATAGTGTAATCTTGCTCTGCTCTATCCTCATCTCAATAATCAGCCTCCTAAGCCAAAGAGCTTTCTTTGCGGCCTCTGTAATTCTAATGTACTCGGTCTCTATGATAGATAAGGCCGTAATTGGTTGAAGGGTTGATCTTCAAGACACCGGTCCATCAAACATGTAGAAGAGGTAACCGATAGTAGATCTTCTTGTATCAAAATCACCAGCATAATTTGCATCACAAATCCTTCTAGAGGACTCGAACCTCCATATATCTTTATGAATTTTTCTTCAAATCCTCCCGACTGCCCACCAAACACCAGACCGTAGTCCCTTATTCCCTGTAAATATCTCAGTATCCACTTCATTGCTTTCCAGTGATACTTTTCAGGATTAGCCATATACCTACTAACTAAAGTCATTGTGTGTGCTATATCTGGTCTATAGTATATTATGGTGTACACCACTATCTATAGCATTTGCATAAGGGACTTTGTCCATATACTCACTCTTCTTCTGACTGGGGGCTTTAATATTTGGAGAGAGTTATGTGGTTCAGCAATGGTGTCTCTACAGGTTTGGTTTTTTCCATACCAAACCTCTTCAAAACTTTCTGGACATGTTCTTGTGACAAATAGAGCACTCCTTTGCATCTATCCCTGCAAATCTCCATTCCAAGGTTCTTCTTTGCTGGATTCAGATCCTTCATCTCAAATTCAGATGATAATACTTTTTTTAACCTTCGCACAGCCTTCATGCTTCTGCTGGCTATAAGCGTATCATCTACAAACAATAGCAGATATAGGGCATCCTTCTCATCTACATCCATGACATAGACATAGCAATTATGTTCACATATGCTAAAATCTAGGCTCAAAATAGCTATCAAACCTATGATACCACTGACGAGGAGATTGTTTCAGGCTATATAGTGACCTCTTGAGTAGACACACCTCCCGTCTAATTTCTATGAAACTATCTGGTTGTCTCATGTAGATCCTTGCCTCCAAGGTTTCATGAAGAAAGATTGTCTTTACGTCCATCTGTTCTAATTCCATATTATACTATGCCACCAATGATAGCAATACTCGAATGGAAGTATAATGCACCGTATGAGAGAACCTCAGTGTAATCAATCCTTTTCCTTTGTATCCCTTTGCTATTAGCCTTGCCTTGAATCTGACTCCATCTTGTTCCGAAGGTGCCTTCTTAGTGAACACCACTTTGAGTCAATAGGTCGAGCATCTTTCGGAAGATCCACAAGCTATCATGTCTAATTCTTTTCTAGTGATTTTATTTCTTTCATCATGGCCTACATCCATGACTTATGATCTTCACTCTCCATAGCCTCTGTATAATTCTTTGGATCTCCATTAGCAATGATGAGAGTATAGGAGATAGCCTCATCAATGCCATATCTGATAGGTCTTCTGATAGTATGGTGGGGCTTGTGCAATGCCACTTCCACGGGCACATTTCTCCTGCCTAAAGTCTGTGGCTCCTTCCGCACATCCACCTGAATAGCTGGCTCTCCATGCTGATCTCCCATCTAAGTACTCTCCTATTCGACTCCATCTCAACAGGAATATCTCTGTAAATAGATGTAGACTGTATGTCATCTACCTTTGATAGGCCACCACTGTTCACCTTCATGTCTTCAGATCCACTTATACTCGCAGACTTCTCCAAGATGCTCTTCTCGTTAAAGATAACATCCCTGCTGATTACTGATTTCTATACTTGAGAATTCCATGGCAGGTATCCTTTGACTTCTTGTGGATACCTAATAAAAATTATTCTTTAAGATTTAGGATCTAACTTGCTGTTTTCGGTTGCCTCCACATGTACATAGGCCGAACAATGGAAGACTTCAGGTGGCCAAGCTCCACCTTCTTTCCACTCCAGACCTCCTCTAGAATGCCTTCATTCAACTTGCGATGAGGGGACATGTTAACAAGAAAGCAAGAAAATGTTATGGCATCACCCCAAAAAAAAATTTTGGAGGTAATGTTTGCAGCCTCAAACTTCGTGCCTTCTCGGTCAATGTTCGGTTCATCCTTCCTGCGACATCATTCTACTGGAGGGTCATCTTCACTATCTAATGGCGTTTGATGTCATTTTTCTTATAGTACCTTCTGAACTCTAGGCTTATATACTTTCCTCCATTATTCAATCTCAGACACGTCATCTGTCTCCTTAACTCTATCTCAGCTTTCTAGGTTCTGAACCGGGCAAATATCTTAGACTTCTTCTTGATCAGATAAATCCACACATTCCTTCAGTAGTCATCAATGAAAGTGACAAAATACTTTGCCCCACCTCTAGCTGATACACGAGCAGGTTTCCATACATCCGAGTGCACTAGATCCAGCACTCTTTCACTGTGCTTGGTATTGTTGGCAAACTTCATCCTATGCTGTTTGTCAAAGATACACGGCTCATATAAATCAATGCCCTCCTTCAAGGCTGGGATCATCCCTTTTCTACTTAATTCTGTGAGCCTTTGGTCATTCATGTGATTCATCCAATAGTGCTACAGCCAATATAAAAGCTGCTCCTGTGCCGCTGCTAACACCTCTGCACTATCATTTACAATTGAGCCCTTCATTCTATAAAGATTGTTGCTCAGTTTTTTATCTCGCATCATCATTAAAGCTTTCTTGAAAATTTTCAAGCATCCACTCCCAGCCTGGTTGCTAAAAGCATAACTCTGCTCCTCCAAGTAGTCTAAAGAAATTAGATTTTTCTTTAATTTTGGTACATGCTTGATATTAGATAATGTACGAATGATCCTGTTGTACATCCTCACAATAATAGTACCAACTCCAGCTATCTTGCAAGGATGATCATCTCTAAGGTTGACACTTCATTAGTTTTCTAGTAGGTAGCAAACCACTCCCGATGAGAAGTATAGTGATGTGAGCATGTTGAATCTAATGTTTATATAGTATTGCACTCTATGGACCCATCTGATACAACTAACAGATCTTTTCCACTGCTCACCGAAGCTGTATCATCATTCTTGTTGGCCTTCTCTTTTTCTGACTTCAAAAGGGGACAATTTCTCTTCAGATGCCCAGATTGATGACACTTGTAGCATTTAAATGTCTTCTTCTGATATCGAGATTTAGATTTGTCCTTGGATTTATCCTTAGCCTTCTTCATTGATCTTCCTTGTTTTTCATTCACAGCCAAAACCTCAGACTTAGGATCTCCTTTGCAGATCTTCTTCCTTTGCTTATTTGATCTAAGCATATCAACAACCTCTTCATAATTTAGGGTCTTCTTTCTATAAACTAAGATTGTTATGAGACCGTCATAAGAACCTGGAAGAGAACAAAGTAACAACAGCACCCGATCTTCCTCATCAATTTTCACATCCAAATTCATCATCTCAGAACACACCTGATTGAACTTCTGGATATGAGTAATAAGATCTCCACCTTCGAGCATTCTCAGATCGTAAAGCTGCTTTTTCAATGATAGCTTATTAGTCATGTTTTTTCTTGTGCAAGTATTCTCCAATCTCGTCCAGAGCCCCTTTACCGTGGTCTCTGTACAAACCTCGGACAATACCTGATCGGTCAGACACATTCTGATTGTACTAAAAGCAATCTTCTTCAATTCTTCCCAATCCTTAGCATTGATCCTTTCCAGTCTATCTCTAACCAAGACTTTGTAGATCCTTTACTGAATCAACAAGTCCTTTACCCTTTGCTGCCATAGGATAAAGTTCTCCTTGCTGTCGAATTTCTCGAAATCTACCTTGAATCCACTTGATCCCATGACTACAACCAAGTCACAAGCAAAACCCTAACATCCTTTCGCAACACACACCAATAAAAACTATCCTTCCAAAAAGATCTATATGCCTTAGATCCTCCTTCCAACCTTCTGATTCACCTCTCCTCCGTGTAACAACTCTTCACCTCAAACAGGAGACAAACACGACGAAGACAAGAAGATTTAGGGTAAAAACCTAGTGCAGCAAATTTTGGATGTAGAAATCCTAGGTGTCTTTCTTTTTTCCACGCAACACCACTTTGATACCAAATGTTGGGATATGAGATCCTCTCACGGACCGGCGTGACACCTGGTAATTAGCCAGCAACAAGGAAAGATCTCCTAGAATTAATATGGAAGTACAAACAACAGATTCAAGAGAAAGAGAGAACAAGAGATTTTTGTGGGAGAAAAGTGTTTTATTTCAATGTCTTTAAGCATTACATAAATCTTGACCTATTTCTTATATATGTACCATACAATAGGGTCAAGCCCCAAGTTCACAGGAAAAAACTCTCCAAAACTCAAACAGACCCATGTACAGAACTGATCCTGTGTCACTGAGTCAACCCAGTCTTAGACTGGGTCGGCTCATCTACGACTGGATCGGCTCACAAAATCACTGAGTCGAGTCAACCCAGTCTTAGACTGGGTCGGCTCACCTACGACTGGATCGGCTCACAAAATCACTGAGCTGACCAACCTATATACCATGCTAGTAGTCCCGAAAATACTGCTTTTTGTTTGAATTTTACTTTGAGACATAGTCGATTCAGTTTAGGACTGGGTCGACCCACCTTCCAACTTAGCCGATCCAGTCTTAGGGTGAGTCGATTAAGTTTCTAAAACTCTGCTATTCAGATTAATTTTTCAGCTGGCTTGCTCCCATCTTCACGTGATCTTTCTTTTCATGTTCCCAAGGCTTGGGAGCGTTACACCTGATCTCACATTGTATTCTCTATTTGCTACTGAAAGCAATCTCTACAGCAAAGGTTGGTTCAAGGGTTATTGTCTTGGTACTAGGTAGTTAAAGAAGTGGGTACATTAATCAACCAAAACTTTGGTCATTACATCATCTTCAGCCAGTGATAAAGCATGCTCTCTGTTTCAATGTGAAATGACTTCCACAGGCTTACTCATTGGTCTTCTAGTTTATTACTGACACCTGATTCTCTTCGCCTAGATCCACTCCAACCTACCACCTCCTGGAGTCCTTGTATGGTTGTCTTTTGCATATTAATATCTCCTGCACATTTCAACACACTTCTTCATCTTTTTGTTTATCTAAATGATGCTCCACCAAACTAAAATCATTTATGTATTAACTGGAGAGACAGATAAAAACATCTAAAGCCTCCATAGAGTTACAATGCCTCCATAGAGTTATAATGTTAAAGAATGGGGTCACATATTGCGTTGCTTACCACCACAATATCTTTGGATCAATGCTGCAAATCCATTCCCAGAAGTCCCCTTTCACTTCAACATTGATCTTAAATAAGCAGCAATTCTGTTTAAATTGTTACAGTTTAGACCATGTATGACCTGATTCTCTTTAAACTGTAATCATCTGTAGATGGACTCATCTAATTTGTCTTTAAAATTAACATCTTATCTTTTTTTATTTTTTTTCAACAGGTAGCCCCCTACAATACCTTTTATTCACAGCTGGAGGAACACATGGCTCAAGTTGGCATTGATGCAACTATCAGTAGATGGAATGAACCCCTTGTGCTGGGCATGGTTGATCCTCATGATTCACTTTCTCATCCTGCAGGAGTCTCTGATGTCCAAGCTGAGTCTGCAACATGTCTTGACCCTGTTCAGTTCTCATATTTTCTGGTATGCTTCATCATTTTGTTTGGTTGCTCTATGGATGTGAAGTTGTCAGGTGTTATGTCATCCTCTGCCCCTAGGATAGCATATTTTCTTTCATGAATTACTCGTCTTTGGAAATGTCTCTCAGTAGGCAACAAGTAATATTTTCCTCTTGATTCTTGGATTTGCTTGTGCTGCACCAATGTTTTTTTCTCTTACTTCCACTTGGATATCTAAGTTATATTATAACTGGATAAATTGAACTTGTGCATTCTTCCGTTGTTGGTATCTGTTGCAGGACTAGATGTTTGACCTTGCATACCTTATTGCAGATTCCGAAATGGTTTGGAGTTGAATCACTAGGGTCCACAAAATACAATCCATTTCCGTTGCCTGAGATTTATAAGGCATCCGAGAAGAAAAATGTATGTGGCCTAATCCTAGAAGGCTACCAACTTATATTGTTGCTATGCATTGGCTTTTATCTGTATATATGCATATATGATTTTGCGAAACATGTTCTTTAGACTTGATTTCATATATCCTGTTATAGCACTCTTGCTTTGCATTTTGTTTGCATTCTTTGTTTTGCATAAATATTGGTCTTGAGTCTGATCCTTCGAGATACTTTATATGAATTGTTCTTTTCCAGAATTCAATTGTGTGCGACATCCAACAAGCTATAAGGGATGCACAACTTGAGGAGAGCCGGAAACGGGAATTGGCATGTGCTCTTCATGTTCATTTTAAGGACTGGCTCTATGGTAATTCACTCTGCCTTTTGCCTTCTAGAGGAATTTGATGTTTTGTATCTAGATCACTCATGCATCACATCAATTGAAATAGATGATATTCTAGAGATAATATTCATTATCTCATGAGAATAAATGGCTTCCGTGTTTGTTAGAAAGATTTTGTGGCAACTTGACTGGGAAAATACATATTTTATTATAACTCCTTTGCTATAATTCATTTTTCCGACATGCCTAGCTTGGATCTCCAAAAAACACCAAAATAATGTTCACACTCAGACCATAGCTCATGCATTTTGCAAAGACAGCTGGAATCCAGATGCTTCTCACTTCTGGTTTCATTTTCTTTTCATCGGAAGTACATGATGCGTTCATTCGTTCAAAGCTAATATGTTAATTAAAGACATTTATTTAACTATCCAATAGTAGCAACCATTTTATACATCTTTTTTTTTTTTTTTTGTGTGTGTGTGTGGATAAAACATGTTATGCAGCAAATTTATACATCACACTGGAATCTTCAAATAACATTTTACCTTTCAACTACTGCGCGTAAGGATTTTCCTGATGGTCATTAATGAATGACGACTAAAAGGATGCAATCTTGTATTAAGCTTAGAATCAAGCCCAGTGCAACAGTTTAACTTCAACCCGAGAAGTTGGCACTTGTATCCAAGGAGAGCCAGATGGCCTTGCTTTTCTACCAATCACTTCTCAAATTAATTGCTGATATGTGTTAATGTGAATGTGATCATTTGAATTCTGTGCTTCATTACACACTCAGACGAAAAGTTTTACTGAAGACCGTGTTTATAATTCTAATGGCAGCATCTGGGAACATCCGCCAGCTTTATTGTCTACAGGGTGATTGAGCTGGTGAGCATTTGTTACAAAGAAATTGTGTCTACGGGGTGACGAGCAGGTGAGAATTTGTAACAGAGGCATTTTGCTGCTCCTCGGCATTACGTAATGTGGGAAAAAGAAGATCTGGCTCGATCTCTCCCACCTTTTTCTGTGCCACTCTTGATTTTTTTTTTAATAATAAATTTGCTACGTATTTTTGAGGATTAGATTGTCTTTACTGTACGATAACGCAAAATATAACATGATTGCTCGAGAAAGCAATCCAAGTATCAGCGTGTCTCCTTTTACTTGTTTCCCTTCTCCTTGATTGTTGTAGTCAGGTGGTGGCGTTTTGTGTGATGGCCATGGTTTTATAATGGCTCATGTACGATGTTGTTTGACTAAAGTTGCATGTATTCAGATGAGCAGGTACTGTATGGATTCATTCCATATCAGGCAATAAAACTTGATATTGAGACGTGAGCTTTCTTGTATGTTCATTTGCATATTCCTCACACCACTCATTAACCTTTTTCCCCAGTCATTTATGTCGATCTTTTTCCTTCGCATCATGAAGGACTAAATCTCATATATGATCCTTAAAGCATGAGTTCTCTCCCAACTTAGGTAGGACAAACATTGATCAAGTTCCGCGCATCTCTATCATATATGTTCCTTGGATATGACAAGATAATTGTGGGTCATTGGCTCTACCTCTTTGTGTGGTGTTGAGAAATAAACAAAAAAAGGCCATGCGATGGGAGGTTAATGGGGCGCTATTTCTGCCGTTTGATTGATTGATGCGACTCACGTCAGATGTTAACCTTGCCGGGCAGGTAAAGAGCGGGCCCGGGGATGATCGTATTTCAGCTCTCGGGGTGCGTTTGCTTGGTCCCAGTTAAAGATAAATTATATGAAATTTATGTCAGTCTGTTTAGATCCTTGAGCTAAGATCTCACCTCGAGCATAGCCAAGGAAAGTAAAGGCTGGCTATAGCTGATTTATGGGAGTTGAAGATAATGATTCAAATAAGCCAATGGTCCATAAAAGAATCTATTTTTCTTACGATTTTGAAAAGGCCAAATAAAGAAGGCTTAATCATTAAGATCGGATTCTGCTCCGAATGGCTATAAAGACCGACTCTGCCTTGTGAATGCACAAATATGATCTCCATCAGTTCACGTGCATTTTTCAGCAATAGCAAGTCTCTCTGGCGCATACGACTCTCATTTTTCCTCTATAAATAGGAAGATGAAAGGGACCCAAGGTAAACTCTCAAAAGGCTTCAAGATGCTCTATACTCTCTCTTTGTTCTTCAATTCTCAGCTAACTTTAGTATCGTAGAATCCCCATCGAAAAATACTTCGGTCAAGAACTTTTTTGTAGGTCTTGATTCAACCTTCGGAGTCAGCTGCTTCAGCATCTCGTCTCCTTCAAAAATTATCTTTCTTAACTTTGGCCGAGGAATCTTCATCCGAAGAGATCTCCATCCAGCTTTCCTTCACTAGGATCAGCACCAACCTCTCTGACTTAAGATTTAGCAGTAATAGATTAGCACTAGAGGAAGGATTGGCCTAGGCTAGTTTTTAAAGAGAGAATAAATCATGAGGCCATGAAAAGAGGAGCTTCGAATGCCTCTTGCCATTCCAATGGTGCATGGCCAAACAATGTCCACCGAAAAGCTATAGCGCCTGAACCCGCCCGGTACCACCAACTCCTCAACTAATACCAGCGGTCTCCAACAAGCAATTCAATAGCCTCATCTAGCAGGTGCAAGCTTTATCCGTTGCTGTGCAAGGGATGCAATAAATTGCTGCACCTTAGCCTACCCTGAAAGCTCTACATTAGGACCAAGCTAGACCAGCAATCCAATACTCACCTCCTCGTAGTCCGAGAGAGGTGCACAACCAACTCAGTTGAGCAGCAAGCCCTACCCAAAGATGACATAGGTGCTTATTGACCCCATAGTTAGGAAGAGACTCCACCTTGGGCAAACTTTCTACTCATCGCCAAGAACCCTATACAGCTTGGAACACCAAGGTGGAGAAAGATTATAGGAGATGCAGTGGTGAATCAAAACACTGCAAGGTCGAGCTCAGCAGCAAGGGGTAGAGCACAGCTTCAACATCGATCCTTTATTTACTAGACAAACCATGGACGAACCACTTCTAGCATAGTTCAAGATGCTGCAACTAGAACTATATGATGGAACTTTGGATCCCGTCATTCACTGGAGAGCTTCAATGCCCCGATGCTCCTCCACAAAGCAATCGATGTGATCCTCTATCAAGCGTTCCCATTGACCTTAAGGAAGGCCGTTCAGTATTGGTACAAAGTTAGCGACCATTTTGGGGTGCAAGCTACAACAGTACAGTACTTACGAGGTGGGGCAAAAGTAGCTACTTTCGAAGTAACAAAAAAAAAAGCAATAACTGGAGTGGGAGAGTTAGAGTCGAAAAGAGGGTTTTTCACTTCTTTCTCTCATTCAAAATCGTGCATGACACTTTCATCTCGCATAACTCCCAAGTGAAAAAGAAAGAAGAACTCATTTTCTTTCTTTTTTGATTGCCTTCCCAGTGTATGTATAAGACCAAATCCATTTGATTTCTGAAAAAAGATCACTAATCCTTAACTATTCGAGAAATCTTTCATCAGTGGTTGTGAATGATTGACTTTTTCAATCCTTTCGACCTTGGTTTTATAGGAGCAAGTTAGAAAGATTGAGAAATAGAACCATCTCCCTCAATCCGACTCGATTGATTCTTTTGAACAACTCGATCGATTGTTCGCAATCCACTTTGTTAGTGGTCACTGATAGTAATGCTGCTCAGACTCGCTCATTAGCATCAAGCGGTGGGAAGGTGAGTCCTTTTAGGACTACATCAACACTTCAATGTTGCAACTTTAGAGATGCATGACTTAGATCAGTCAGTGGCCATGATCGTACTTAAAGCTAAGCTATTCAAGAATGATTTTTCTTTCTTACTTGAGAAGAGTTATTTTAAAGATTTTGTTGAAATGTTGGCAAGGATGGAAAAGTATGTAAATATATAGGAGGCTTGGGCTTAGCATGGTGAGAATCCTAATAACAAGTCCTAAGGAAAGAAAGAGGATGGTGGACAAAGGAGTAAGGAGCATAAGTGGGAAGGTTGGTGCAGTGATAAGTGGTCGCACTGATCCCATCCACCTCCTCATAATGACCAAACTAGGTCTTCATCTAGACAATGCCAATCGAGGTCCCTACCTTGGAGGTTTAATAATTATACTCTACTCAACATACCCCAAGCTCGAATATTGATGAAGATAGAGCATCAAGGAGACCTTTTAAGGATGAAGAAGATGACAGCCCCACTTCATACGCAGAATGCAAGAAAGTATTGTTGGTACCATTGGAACGATGGCCTTGGCATAGAAGAGTGCAGAAAACTTAGAGATGAGATTGAAATGCTCATCAAGCAGGGATGACTGAGGCGGTATGTAGAGGAGCGGCTAAACCAAGAAGAAATCAAGCCCGAACTATCTCAGCATGAAGGCCCCCAAGAAAATAGGTCTATGGTGGAGGTGGTTCACACCATTTCTAGGAGGCAGCTCAGCAACCCAACCTCAGAGCCAAGCCGAGTTGAAGAAGTACCTTGGCTCCCCACCTCTCCTCAATAAATTAGAGTCTGATGAGGTCCTATGCTTGTACGTTATGAGGTGCGAGAGTTTAGTATTATCAAGTATCGATATAAGGTGAAAAATCTCACATCCAACTTTGTAATCCTTAATATTCAGCAAATTTTGAGATCTAAGAATATTAGAGGTGATCTCTTATCAAAGCCCGCCACCCTAAGAGCTGCCTCAAGAGGAGCTTATATATACAGATGCTAGGAAGTCTGAGCATCGAGGAGACCCAGTAATGTAGACCAACCATGAGCCAAGTTGGATGGATTCGATCATCCAATTCTTGAGGGATGGGACTCTAACTACTAATCATGAAGAGGCCAGGAAGTTGAGACATCAAGCACCTTGGTATTTGATGCATGAGGGAGAGTTGTATAAGAGATCCTACTTGCTATTGCTGCTCCGATGCCTTCACACATCAGAAGTAGAATATCTTCTTTGGAAGGTTCATGAAGGCATCTATAGCAACCATTTGGAGGGGGGCAAAGCCCTTGCTTACAAAGTACCGTGACAGGATTATTTCTGGCCAACTATGCAATAGGATGCAGCCAACTTAGTATGGAGGTGTGATCAGTGCCAGAGGAATGCTAACATTCAATGTTGGCCTTCGATCCCATCAGTGCCGATCACAATGCCTTGGCCATTCATCCAGTGGGGGATGGACATCTTCAGACCCTTTTCGGTTGCAGTAGTGCAAAAGAAGTTCTTGCTCATTACAATTGACTACTTCATGAAGTAGGTGGAAGCAGAGGCATTGGTGCTCATCACCAAAGCCAAGATTTATGACTTCATGTGGAAGTCCATTATTTACCGATTTGGCATGCCGTGAGCTATTATCATGGAAAACGAACACCAGTTTGATAATGCGAAGTTCATGAAATTCTAGAAAAAGCTTGGGATCACACACTACATGACATCGATAGCACACCCTCAAAGCAATAGTGAGACTGAGATGACTAATCAAACTTTATTGCAGGGACTGAAGGTGAGATTGGACTGAGCTAAAGGAGTGTGGATCGAAGAGCTCTACAATATCCTCTGGGCCTACCAAATGATGCAACGAATTCATGTCGGAGAAACATCATTCAATCTAGCCTTCAGGACTAAAGCCATGATACCACTCAAGGCTGGCCAACTATCCTTAGTGTGGAGAAGTTTAATAAGAAAAGCAACTATAATGACCTGAGCGCTAACTTGGACCTACTAGAGGAGACATGAGAGCAATCTCAACTTTGGATGGTGACTTATCAGTAGAAAGTGGCTCGGTACTATAACTCAAGAATTGAAGGAAAAATCTTTCGAGTAGGGGATCTCATCCTATGAAGAGTTGAAGTATCTCGTCCAGTAGAATAAAAAAAGCTATCATCGAATTGGGAAGGCCCATATTATGTCGATGAGGTCATGCACTCGGAAGCATATCGACTTCATCGATTAGATGGAGCACTAGTTCCTCAAATCTAAAATATTAAAAATATTAAAAAAATATCTTGAATTCTCTTATAATAAGCCCACAGCAAGATTCAGGATGGTGAATGAAGTTTAATGAGCCCAATAACATCCCAATCAGAGTCCAAATGGAGGAGATACGCGCAAAAAAAGATTAGCAGCAGGTTGGCATGGCTCACAGGCCGCCAGTAGGGCCCACGGGTCGGCATAGGCCGATGGGTTGCTGGGGCCCATAGCATGGTGTGAGCCGACCATGAGGGCATGGCCTATCATGACACGTGCGAGAGCATGGCCCAGTGTGGGTGAACGCACACGCACAAGCCTGATTTCATGCGATCCATGCATGGTCGTGGATCGTAGGCGTTTCCCACCCCATTTCATGTGGTCCACCATGGACCAGGGACATTTTCCGCACCGTTTAATGTGGTCTTAGGGTTTTTCGTGGATCATTTGTGCGATCTGATGGTTAGCATCGCTCCCAATCAAGATCAAACTGCTTAGGGGCTTGTGGATGCGGTCAAAGGCATATTTGAGTTATAGACGAAGATAGTACTCCGATTTGAGCTCGATTTTAGGCTTATAAAAGGTCTATGGCAGATCGAGAGCAAGGTATGGTTCGATAGGTCCTCAGCAATAGCCAAGAGTCAAGTTTGGCGGATAGTAATCATTAGATCCCGAAGGGTGCCAGCGGACAGTAGGAGTAGGGGGCTCTGGACAGATAGCTAGGCAGCTGACAACGATTATTTCAAAGGATCTTCAAAAGAGAGCTTTGTAAGGATAGTTCTAGTTGAGAAAATTGTATACAAGTATTGAGAGTGGATAATCTCTTTTTGTATTTATTTTTTTCTCATAGTGAAGCTTTGCATATCCTATGGAGGCGAGCCTTTGGACTGATTCACATAATGATGGTGTTATTTTTATTTTTTCTTTCTTGCCATAATATTCTAATCTGAAATCTTCAACAATTGATATTAAAGCCAGATAGTACTGAAACATGGATTATAACAGTGGTGATAAAGATTGAAGATGAAGAAGATAAGTATAATTAAGATGGAGATCAATCGGTATGATGAAAAAGATAATTTCTCTATGTGACAAGCGAGGATGAAGAACGTACTCATTCAACATGGGTTGACCGACACTCTCTTGTACGAGAAGATGCCTATTACCATGGACGTGAAGGATTGAAAGCAGCTTTAGATGCAGCCGGTGAGTATGATTTGCTTGCACCTAGTGGATGATGTGGTGATTCATTTATTTGACGAGATTTTTTCAATGATGATATGATCGAAGCTTGAAGAGTTGTACATGGCAAAGTCACTCACCAACACGCTATTCTTTGGAGGTAGTTTTATCAGCTGTAGATGGATAAAGGTTAGAGCGTGCAGAAGCATCTATCTAATTTTTAGAAGATTCTTACTGATCTCCTCAGCATTGGTAAGAAAGTTGAGGAGAAGATCAGGATATTGGTCTTACTAGTATCGCTTCCTCTTTCGTATGACTCTTTGGTGACTGCTCTTCTAGTAGAAAAGAGCATCATCAAGATGGACAAGGTTATTGTGGCGATTCTCCAGAGCGAGATTCTTAGGAGGAAGAACTTAGCTTCGAATTTAGATGGTGGCAGCTCAACTTTGGTGATTTTTGAAAGAGCAGGTGACAGAAGATGAAGCAGTAGGAGATTGTGAGGTGGGGGGTCTTGGTCCAAGATGAGGGATCAAAGTAAGATCAGATGCTATCGATGTGATAAGTTAGGATATCATATCAGAGATTATCCATAATTCAAAGATCGGATATAGGCTACTATGGCGATGGCTAGTAGCAATACAAAAGACAGTGACGATGTTCTTTTGATAACTGATGAAGTATCTACTTCTTTCTCTAAGTAAATTATGGATTCTACTTATTTTCATCATATATGTTGCAGAGAGAAGATATTTGACTCCCTGGAGATTAGAGAGGACTTATGTTTCCGATGGATGGATCGAGCTATGAGATCAAGGATAGCGGAACGGTCAGCATGAAGCTCCATGATGAAACAGTAAAGAAGTTGGATGATGTTCAATACATACTCAGCTTTAAGAAGATTCTAATCTCACTGAGCAGACTGGATTCGATCAGCTTTAGATGGTTAGCTGATGGAAGAATCTTGAAGGTCATGCACGATAGTATGGTGGTGATTAGAGAAAAAAAGTATGAAAGACACTACCTCATGGTGAGGAGCCTAGTACGAAGTGGAGCTCTAGGAGCAAGTGAATCAGACATGAGATGAAAGACTCGAGAGAATGACATGCGATATCATAAAGTGAAGTTTCTATTACTGCAGGAGACTTCTTCGAGCAGATCTCAGGTCAGAATGATTACAGCAGTTGATAGAGGTGGGATCAAGCAGCTTGGCTTGACTTCCATATTTGTCCATCTATAAGATAGCAGACGATTGCTCTAGGACATTGGGATGCGACACGAGCACTCAAATAGATGAAGATCGAATATCAAATTGAGATGGAGATTATCGAGAAAAATAACTTGAGTTCTTCCATAATAAATCCACATTAAGGTTCATGATGATAAATGAAGTCCAACAAGCCCAATACACTCCAATCGGAGTCTAGATGGAGAAGATACGTGTGAAAAAAGATCAGTAGCAGGTTGGTATGGCCCATAGGCTGCCAGCATTGCCCAGGGCCAGTGTAGGCTAGCAGGCCATCAGGGCCCAATGTACAGTGCGGGTTGGCCATGAGGGCACGGCCCAATGCGATGTGCCCGGGTGCACAGGCCAGCCATGGGCATGCAGCCCAGCATAGGCATGGCCCAATGCATGCATGCATGAGCGTGGCCCAGCACGAGCAAATGCGCACGCACGGACTTGATTTTATGCAATCCACTTATGGCCATGGACTGGGGGTGTTTTTCGCCCCATTTCACATGGTCCATCAGGGATCGAAAGCATTTTTCATCCCATTTCAGGTGGTCTTGAAATTTTTCATGAACCATTTACATGATCTAATGGCTAGCATTGCTCTTGGTCAAGATCAAGCAGCTTAGGAGCTTGTAAACGTGGTCAAAGGCATGTTTGAGTTGCAAACAGAGATAGTTCTCCGACTTGAGCTCGATTTCTAGCTTATAAAAAGCCTATGGCAGACCAAGAGCAAGGTGTGGTTAGGTAGGTCCTTAGTAACAGCCGAGAGTCAAGTTTAGCGGACAGCAGTCGTCAGACCCTGAAGGACGCCAGTAGATAGCAGGAGCAGGGAGCTTCGGACAAACAGTTAGGCAGCGGATAGCAGTTGTTTCAGGATATCTTCAAGAAAGAGCTTTGTAAGGATAGCTTCTAGTTGAGAGAATTATATACTAGTGTTAAGACTAGGTAATCTCTTTTTGTACTTATTTCTTTCTTATAATGAAGCTTTGCATGCCCCATGGAGACGAATCTTTGAACTGATCTACATATTTGATTATGTTATTTTATTTTATTTTCTTTCTACCATAATATTTTATTTCGAGATTCCTAGCAAAAAAATTATAAATTTATTACCCTTGATGTAATTATCATTAAATAAAAATAAAGACTCATTTTTGTAGTTTGAAATGTCTTCCCAATATTTTTGATCAAAAATGGTCAACGGGCGCTCCTTGTCCTAGACTAGTCAAATGGGGGCTGACGATAAGGCCAATGGGTGCTCCTTATCCTCGGATAAGTCACGTGGAGGCTAGTGATGATGGTCAATAGGTGCTTCTTGTTCTCGTACGAGTCGAGCGGAGGCCAGTGATGACAGTTGATGGATGCTCCTTATCCTTGTATGAGTCCAATAGAGACTAGTGATGAGGCTATCGGATGCTCATCATCCTTAGATGAGTCAAGCGAAGGCCAGCAATGATGGTCAATGAATGCTCCTCATTCTCGTACGAGTCAAGTGGAGGCCAGACGATGAGGCCAACATGTGCTCCTCATCCTTGTATGAGTCAAGCAAAGACCAGCGATGATGGCTAACAGATGCTCCTTATTCTTATACGAGTCGAGCAGAGGCCAGATGATGAGACCAGCAAGTGGACCTCATCCTTGGATGAGTCAAGTAGAGATCGATGACAAGGCCAATAGGTGCTCCTTTTTCTCAGATGAGTTGAGGGAAGGCTAATGATAAGGCTAACGGGCAATCCTCATCCTCGAACGAGTTGAGTGAAGGCCAATGACAAGGCCCAATGGGTGTTATTCATCCTTGGATGAGTCGAGCAGAAATTGAGCATCGGGCCAAACTTGTTCCTCATCCTCGAATGAGCGCACTTCATCCTTGGATGGACTTTATGAAGGTCCAAGGATGAGGAAGACCAACCCACCAAGATCCAATTCTCGCGACCTGGTCACATGAATAGTAAATAAAAACAAAGCAGTTCATAGGCAACTCAATCGATTGTTTGCAAAGTTTGACCTATGATCTTGGACCCCTTGTCTAAGATGAGTAGCGGGCTTTTGAGAAGTTGATGTAGGAGGGTTGGATTGTCAAGGAGAGATGCATACATATATTTGAGGCATGCTTGAACCTCGGAGAGATGAGGATGCGGAGGAAGGAGGAATTGGTTTCCTCAGAGCGACTGACTTGAGAGGGGGGACGACTTGGACCCCAAAGGAAGTCCCCCTCCTCGAGGCTAAGCCTTGGATTGGCATTTGAAAAGAGCTGGTGGTTGGTTGTGCAAGGACGGCCTCGGGTCAGCCCCATTTAGGGTCAGGAGTGTCATTCGAGGACTTCTTTCTTTTGGCGGCATGGCATAGGGCCTCAAGCTCCTTGGGCTTCATGTTTGAAAAACAAAAATGGTCAGTCAAATGAAATCAAAGTGAAAACATAATACAAGTTGACTTATCTTGAGGATTAGCTGGGCTCAGTCCGACTTTATACAATGTCTCCTTGGAAAGAAGTTTAGAAAGAGGAAGAGTAGCATGACTGAAAACGAGCTTCAAGGCCTCCTCCTCGATGTCTAAGAGCATTGGAGCCTTATTTGATGACCTTCGAGGTCAAGCCCATGAAGTGTCAAAATCTCAGGATTGTCGGTTAAAATAAAAGAAATAATACTCCTTCCAATTATAGACTGAGGAAGGAGGACTTTGGAAGGAGCACCTTAAAAGAGGTGCCATCCCATCCGAGGAGAAGTATACCACCATTCGACCTCTCTAGGACGTTCCTTAAATGAGAAGCATGCCTGAAAGAGATGGATGGTCAGTTCAGCCCCGAAGAGGAAGCACCGAGCAATAAAAGCTATTATGAGATGCCACAAGTTTGGCAACATACTCAAAGAGCTATTTGAAAAGTTCTAAGGAGCTCTATGACGAAGAAATGGAGAGATAATCTGAGGCCGACCTTCAAGGAATCTTCATAGAGTCTGACTTGACCTCAAGAGGGTATGGCTATTCGATCTTTGGAATTGGCGAGCTCTAGCTTAAATTCTGGAGAAATTTGGTATTGAAGATGCATGACCTCTAGGTCCTCATGGATGAGAACAGAGGCCACTTGGAAAGGGCCAAATTTGGGCACCTTCTTGACCTTGGAATCTCCCAAGGAAGACCTAACATTGGACTGAGGATCCTCATTGGGTGGGTCACGATCAGAGGATTAGGTGCCCAGGGATGAGCTCGATACACTCATCCTTGACAAAATTTAAAAAAGAGATAAGAAAAAAAAACTAACCTAAGGCAAGGATGATCGAGGAAACTCAAGAACTAGACTTTAGGGGTTCAAGTTCGAAGCTTGGTTACAGTCGAGGTTGACTACGGCTACCGTCGGTGATCACCAAAGGTGGCCAGAAATTGCCTAAGAGCTCCACTCGTCTCCTCTCCCAGAAAAGTAAAGCTGTGAAACATTAAATGTGATTCGAGAAAGCAACTGCATGTTTATAGGAGCTTGAACGGCTTCGATCTAGTAGCAATTCATCTAGCCACCATTGATGATTACCAACTAGCAACCTAAGGTTGGCCAGACCGAGCTCACAAGGATCCACAACTTCAATGGTTCATATCAGCAAGTCAGAATGGTCATTAGCATCTATTTTTCAACTTGTGTCCCAGCCTCTAGTGGTCCCCAAGCTCAATTGCTAAAGCATGCTTTACTAGATTAGCCTTGACTTCAAGTCTATACTCTGTTTGATGACCTCAATTTGAGCTCGAACTCGAGAGTGGATGATAAATATTGTGGACCACCACATCGGCCTTGACCGATCAAATCCTTGGCCATAGCCAAGGTCTCAACAAACTCAGACCTCAGGTGTAGCCAAGTAAAAGTTGGCTATGGCCGACTTGTAGAAATTGAAGAAAATGATTCAAATAAGACAACAATCCTGATCTGAGAAGGAATTTATTCTCCTTACGATTTGGAAAGGTCAGATAAGGAAGGCTTAACCATCAAGATCAAACTCTACACCACATGACAATTAATGGTGGCTCTACATCACGAATGCAGAAACATGATCTTTGCCAGTGCGATCCATGCACATTTTTCAAGGATAGCAAGTCTCCCCAGCATACATGACTCTCACTCCCGCTCTATAAATAGAAAGAAGAAGGAGACCCTTGGTAACCTCTCGAAAGGCCTCAAGATGTCCTACTCTTTTTCTCTGTTCTCTAATTCCTAGCTAACTTGAGCATCGAAAGGTTTCCATCAAAATATACTTCAGTCAGGAACTTTTTTATAGGTTGCGCTTTAGTCTTCGAATTCAACTGCTTCAACATCTCGTCTTCTAACCAAGGACTATCTTCCTCGACTTTACCCGATGAGTCTTCATCCGAGGAGATCTCCATTTAGCTTCCCTCCATCGGGATCACCTCTCTGATTTGGAATTTGACAGCAACACCGACATAACAGGATGCCATGCTTACTTACGGCCAAGGGCAATCTTGTGAGCTTGTAACTTGAATAGGGGCAAAAGATGATCCTGACTTGTTTAAAAGTGCCCAGGCTAAAACATAATTTTAAAAAGACATTAGGATAAAAAGAAAATTAAGGACTCAACGATATTATTCTCAATCCATGTGGTACCAAAAATTTCTTTTCCATCTAGCTAATGATTATCATTTTAGGATTTTACTAATGAGTGCCCTGAGGGTACTCGTTAAGGAGCATTTAATGCTTCTTGAATAGCAAAACATCTTGTTATAAAAAGTATAATAAATATAATTATTTTTATAAAAAATAATTTTTATATTTAATATCATATGGATCGACATGTTTTGCTGTTTCTAAGAAACATTAAAACCCATCTTTTTAACTCCAAGTATCTTGGCAGAGCTATCAAGATCCACTAAAAGAATCACGTGATTTACCCATGCAAGGCCATCATTCTCGTTCAAATGCCTGAACCAGACAATGATCGCTACTAACGAACAAACGGACCACATCAGTACCCGTCTAGAAACACATCAGAGTATAAAATTCTTGAAACAGGGTTCCTATTAATCTGAAAAACCTGGAGAATGCAAAGGTACAAAACATAAAATTTCTTGCATTCTAACTTGCTAAGCTTATTGTCTACCATCACAACCGCAAGCTGGGAAATATTATTCTTCATAGCTTTAGTATTAATCGGAAAGATCTCCAGAATCCAAAAGGTACATAACATAAAATTTCTTGCATGCTAACGTGTGAAGTTTAGTCTACCATCACAAATTCAAGGTGTGAAATATTATTCTTCAGAACAGTATGAGAATAGTCATTGCTGGAGAATAAGATCAATTGCTAGCTAGAAGGGCATCAATTTTGTTTCCAACATGAGCCTCATAGTCTTCCAGGCGTCCAATGATAGCTTCATTCTCCCATCGAATGAGTGTTGGAACCCCTCTGAGCTTGAATCTTGGGTCAACTCTCCATGGATGGCTAGGATTTCTCCATGTAGGTTTATCTCCAACATATCCTCTCAGGAGTGCCACATCGCTTTGTGATGCTTCCAGTTTTTCATATATTACAGGCTCTGCCACATTGCAATCTGCAATATTAATAGAGAGATTATCGTTTTCGTGAGCAAAGTCTTCATTCTTTCAGTTATGGAAACAGGAATAGCTGATCCAATAGTGAGGAAGTAATGGTCCTGCTCATATATTACATGCATACAGAGTAAGACAAAGTTGTTGTGGCACCATTCTGACATCTCAAAAACAACAGATATTGCTGAGCTATCAGAATTTCAGATCTGATGACAGATGTGCAAGCAAACTGTGCCCTCTTCAAATATATCTCATAGTTAAGGTAAGCGAGTCCTTATGGTCATGCATATGAACAAATCACAATGCATCCAGTGCAATAGATGGTAACAAAAGTGTTAAGAACACTGATCTACTGTCTGTTTGGTAATGACATAAAACAAGAAGGTTAGAAGGCCACCAGATTTTGCTGGCCATGATACTTCTTCTAGATGCTACACTCCTCAAGGGCCCACTTTGCAAAAGGAATAATTCCATGTCAGATAGGGCAACTAAAACATTCACTAGATAAGAAGCAATTTTAGTGTGAATAATTTGTCTAAAATGCAAAAAAGCATTCGAGGTACTGTTTCATTGTACCCATTGAAAGCAATTTTCTGAAAGAAAATAAGTGTATGAAAATGTAGTCATGACCTAGCTCATGAATCAAAGCATCAAATATCAGCAACTCAAATGATTTCAAATTAAGATAGCACTAGCAGTGATGAAAAGTGATGCTTTGGTAGCAGAGCCAATATCCTCTTTCCCCTTCATGTCACTGAAAGTGTTATCAAGCAAGCATTTACAGAATTTGGAAATTCAAGCCCAATTAATGCACACTATATCTGTTTATAGGCTCTTGTAGATGAATCTAAAGTAGAGATACATGTCAATAACTACAAATTTTCTCAATAAATAGTCCGAAGAAATGCACAAGATCTGATCAATTTCAAATTATCCTCTTTTTCCCTCTCTTATGCGCTACTGTGGAAAATCATGATAAAGGTGACTACTTCTAAATCTTCCTATTTTACCATGCATCCACCTCTTCAAAATTCTAGATAATCCATTATATGTGGCTAGGCCCTTGTTCTCTAAAACTCAGCAAAATAGTCTTGAAGGTATGGGTGTTTGCATAACATCCATGGAGTAGAGACAACCATCCATTTTATCTAGATTGCCTAAATAACAGATCCAACTACAAGGCTGTTACATAACAAGTAATCTATGGCTGTCAATTTGATCTAAACTTAATTTTTATTTCATTCTTATCAAAGAGGACTAGTCATGACTAAAGGATCGTGGCTCCTTCCCAACAAAAGTCATAGGCAAGGATCTTCAACAGTGAAGAAGCTGCAAGGCATCAGATAGAGAGCAACAGGGAAAGTGGTCAACAACTAAAATAATGTTACCACCAAAGCGATGGTAACCCAAAACCACCGCTTAGATGGGCCTCCAACTAGCTTTGGTGATGCCAAACTGAGGGGAAGAGAGGAGAGGGGCTATTATTTATGGCTCAATGAGAAAGAAGTGATGAGGGAGATTGAAATAGTAGAGAGTTAATTTTGGGGCTGAGAGAGAATGGACTTTCAGATGGGGCTGAGGCCTTTTATGTTGGAGCAAGTGAATTGTGATCGACCTGCAGTCGAACCATTGACCTGCCACCTAGCCTAGAATGCTGGTACTTCATATCAAGAAACTTAACAGCCTGTTTGGCATCCTTGTTTTTGTGTTTTTATTTCTTTACAAATTAGTAAAATACCCTATGGAGATTAGTAATGAAGATAACCATGCGCAAAACTTCTGCTATTCCTTGCCTTTAATTTTCACTCTTTTCTAAAAGCAAATCTTTGCTAGCAAAAGCTAGAAAGAATTTACAAACAATTTCAAAAAACGAAAGGGCCTCACGTCATGTTGTTCAATCTATTTCATCTTCTTCAAGGTTTCTGAAAACAAAAAACAGGAAACAAAAGAAATACTAGATGGGCCTCAAGTTTATGTCCTATTATATGAAATAAAAGAGATGAGGAAGGAGCATGCTTTTGTGCCTTGTGCCAAAACTTTTGTCAAATACAAACAACACGCTCTATTTGATAGGTGCCAAAGTACCATAACAAAAATTTGGAGAACTGAAGTGTTTAGGTAAAACTACTCATAAGCACTCATCTTCGATACATTATTACCATAGTAATTTAAGAGCATTTAAAAAAATATTGAGATTCCATTCTTTACGATAGTCACTGTCATCTACTAGAATTACAGGCACTAGAATAACGAGATTACCATAAAGCATCCTTCTATCAATAAACATGTTTGGTTGCCTCATCAAACAATTTAACAATAAGATCAATAGTAGAATAACTTGAAAATATGTAACGTTGAAACTAGTGAGAGTGCATTCCATCAACTACCAAATGTTAAGCATCACGCCATCATCATTATCATTTCATGATTTCCATAATTCATCATGTCCATATGACAAATGATCATCATAATCCATATGAAAGCAAAAAAAGCATTTCAAATAAGGCACAATGTCAATTAGATTGTGTTTTTTTAAGGTAAAAAAGAAAAGCAGCTTTGATGCCAATCCGGAATCTAAATGGGGCCTGATGAACAATACGTGCATTATTATTTGTACCTTGACTTTTATGTATGAATGGATTGGGGTCTGCCTAACCCCCTATCTCCTCTCAATGGATTTCCCAAAAGGAAAGGGAGGAACCATGCATTCTGCCAAAGATAACAAAATGGTCACTCTAAACTAATGCACAGAAATTTAATATAGCCATGGGTCCAAACCAATCCTTTCAATTATGTCCAGCTAACCCAACAACTTACTCTAAAAAACTCTTTAACCGACATTCCATCAAAGACTATAATCGAAGTCCATCACTAGCCGCTAACAGACTTGGTGGCTGAATACACTTAAAACTGTTACAAGAAACACCATTTCTTGCTCACAACTAGGAAATTTGAAGATGGTATTTAAGAGTGGCAAGTGACGTGAGTAGTAATTCAAAGATTTACTAAAGGTTCCTTAGAAAATAAATGACAAAGTGGTAATTGATAATCCAATGTTCTTTACCATGAAGCATGCAAAATCTCATCACTATATCCCCTGGACCATAATTTATGTAAGCACCCAAATCTTCCAATAGGAGGAGCATAGAAATTCATGCATGTTAAACTGGTTTCTCCATCTGCAAGTTATAAAAGGACTCCAAGCAAAGTCACCCTTAGCTTGAAAACGCTGAAAACAAGTGCCGTTCTTCTTGAATGACATAGCCCTTGGGAGCCCAACTCTGAATTGTAGCGTATCAGAATTCTTCACTGATGGGCTGCAAATCATGCAACCACTTCATGCCTCTAAACAATTCTGCACCACTCCATCTTGCTCTGAAGCAGTAACAAAATAATGATTCAAGAACTGAAGCTTGTGGTTGTAGGGGTCCACCATAATCCACTTAATCACAAACCCTCTATAATCAAAACCTTGAGGATTGACAATTGTCAACATTTATTGCACAAAAATTGTCAATAAAACTTATTTCTCATGCAATATTATATCCCTCACTGGTTATAGAAATATGAATCTCTCTCTCACAAACAATTCAGACTATTGCTTTTCATTGTAAAATTTAAATCCTATCTTTTTTTATATGAGACGATACACAAACTTCTTTCAGATAATGAAAACCTAAAGTCATTTTGGGGATCAAAAGTATACACGGAGATATGACATGCCTCCCTTGAAATCATATAAAGAATCATAAAACGACAACTACTAGCCCATGTTATATAATGTTCAAGCAAAATGTAACAAGGAAAGGACTAACAAACAAAGGACATTATATTATATCTCCATGACTAACCTTACGATTACGATTGTAACTTTTCTTAGAAACAAAAACAAATACCGAGCGCGCAACTGCCTATATCAGAAACAGCCATCAACCACAAAAGGAGGAAGAGTAAAATACGGAACGAGCAAAGACAGGATTAAAATGCATAGACAAAAGGGTAGAGATAGTCTTATCAAAAAAAAGAAAAATGGCGGAAGGAGAGTACCAGGGCACCAGGTAAGGGAGGTGGAGGGGTCTTTGTTCGCTAAGAAGAGCAGAAATTTTTGTTGATTCTGGGAGTTCTCCGATTTGAATCGCTCGAAAACTTCCTCAAAATCCGAGACGGTCGCATCGACGGTTTTGAGAGGCATCGTTCTCTTCTCTGTTGTTCTTCTATTCTCTCTCCCTCTCTCGAATACAGGTTATTAATCTCGGACACGGGTTGTATCTTTCGCCCGAGCGAAGGTTTCATCCTCCTTCGCGCGAATCTACCACTGAATCATTCACTGGTCGCGATCTGTGCAGGAGAATGGATGAGTTTGGAGCGCTTTGCGAGCCGTGGGCTGGGTGATCCAACGGTGCATCCGGGCGAAGGAAGGTGAATCCTTCTTCCGCGAGAAAGACACAACTCGTGTCCTGTGGATGGCTAAGGTTCCATGGCATAAAGCCAAGGAAAGAGAACGACAGCTAGAGGACGGGGTCCTGATTCCCTGAAGGGCAGTTCGGAACATTTAAAAGACAAAGCAGTTAGAGTTAGAGTGGGGAAATGGACTTGCACCCAAATGATATCCCATTCCCTTGTAGAAACCAACGGTGGACACATGCTACGTGCTTAACAAAAAAGAGTGGATAGCCATCGTTTCATCTAATATGGATTTCTTTTTCTGCCTTATCATATTGGTAAAACTTTTTTTAATTGCTATATGAACTTATTGGTGAATAAACTTTTATTAATTGCTATATGAACTTTTCTCTCCTCAAATAAGGGCGATTGAACAAAGCGATGGATGCAGCACAGGTATGGACAATAAATCTAAGGACTCGTAGATGGGCGTTCAAGGGCTTCTGCATTATAATAGTTGAAATGTTCATATGCATGTCTTAGGCATCTGCACGATCATAAGAAATTAGTAACTTTTCAATATTATATCTAAGTGCTTTACTGCAAAAGAAAAAAAATACATGCACATTATGCATATTGGCAATTTGGTATAGTGATGGTCCATATGATAATATTCTCATCCATCTACATGCTCAAAATTGCTTATTGAGAAACGAGCTAGGCACATACCAAGTGAGACCACCGGGCAACTGATGCTTCAATTCATGCATTGGGAATCATGGGTAGGGGTGCAATCGAGCTGAGTTGAATCGAGTAACTGAAAGCTCGAGCTTGACTCGACTCAAAATAGTCAGACTTGAAACACGGCTCGAGCTCGATCGAACCTTAACATCTCAAGCTCGAACTTGGCTCGATGAAAAATAAGCAAAGCTCGAAATCAACTCAATTCGACTTAAATATGAATTGAGCCATACTCGAGCTCGAATTCGAACTCGAAATCAAGCTTTATTTTATTAATAATATATATTATAAATAAAATTAATATTATATATATATATATATTCAAGTAGGCTCGCAAGCTTTCGAGTTGAGTATTTCGTCACTCGAGCTCGATTCGAAAAGCTACTCGATCTCGACTTGCATATTTGAGCTTAACTCGAACTCGATAATAACCAAGTCAAGTTGAGGTTGAACTCGAGTCAAGCTCGAGTAGCTCGTGAGCAGCTCTACTCGTTTGCAGCCCTAATCATGAGCATACTTGGTTGGCATTTAGTCACCTTAGTAGCTGCCATCCAGAGCATGTTAAAGTCCGCAAGTGTTTTGCCAACCTTCAATGTCCGGCCTATGTGTCCTTTAGAAGTGGTATGCGCTCTCTCGGTGAAAAAGGCTTCTAAATTTATTCATGAACAATATGAAAATAAGGATACAATTTTAAACGATAAGTTACATAGATTTTGTTGCTTTTACTATTGTCAACCTCTCTATTCATCATTTCTTATTGAGACAGCAGGAGATAATATAGCAACAAAAATTTAGAATCCAGTGATTGAGAGAGGGGGACAGGAACATCATATTCTTTTATCATGCTACAGTTGCTAGAAGATAAAAGAATTGGATTTGGAGGTTGAGATATGTTGGGGATCAGTGGATGGAGAACGAGGAGGAGGTTAGATAGGAGATCTTCACCTTCTTTAGATCTAGATGGATTATCGATGAGTATGGGGGGCCTCTTGCGTGCCCTTTCCTTGCCAACTTGGTGTCAGATGTGGAGAACTCAGGTCTGATTAGGTCTATATCCAGAGATGAGATTCGAGGGTGGTGCTAGACATAGCGGAGGATAAAGTCCCTGGCCTTGATGGTTTTCTTTTCTTATTTTTCAGACTGTATTAGGCTATTATTGCTGATGAGGTGACCGAGGCCATTCAGCTATTTTTGGCTACCAGTTATATGCCGGTAGCTTGGAAGAGGACCTACATTACTCTCCTTTTGAAGAGGTAGGATGCTTCAGAGCCGAGCCATTTTAGGCCCATCAGCTTGTGCACCATTATGTACAAGATCTATGCCAAGATCTTGGTTGGCAGGATGAAGCCCATTCTTTCTAGGTTGATCTGTCCTAACTAGGATACTTTTGTTAGGGGTCAGAGTATCTCCGACAATACGTTGATAATGCAGGAGTTCATGCATAATCTTCAGAGAGCTTCCAGCCATCGATATCTCATGGCTATCAAGCTCGATATGGAACGAGCTTATGATCGACTTCGTTGGAACTTTCTCTTGTGGGCCTTGGAGAGCTTTGGGTTCCATAGCGACTAGATCAGATGGATCAAAGAGTGTGTCTCTCCCCTTCCTTTGCTATCCTGATCAACGGCACTATGATGGATTTCTTCTATTCTTCAATTAGCCTCCAATAATGCTGCCCTCTCTTACTTTACTTGTTCATCATTCGTGCTGACGCTCTTTCTAGGGCCTTGTGAGTGACATTCCTTGGGCAGACCTTAGAGTCCTATGTGCCCATCCTAGAGGCCCAGTAGATTTCATATTTGCTCTTTACAGATGATTGTCTCTTGTTGGGCTGGGCTACTGCTCGAAATGTGATAGTCTTCAGGAAGATTTTAGAGTACTATTGCATCGTCTCTGGTAAGAAGGTGAACCTTCTCAAGTTGGTATCCACTTCAGTCTGAAGGCTCAACACAGGCAGGCGATTCGTGATATTCTGGATATCATTGAATAGGTGGGGGCCCTTTGCTATCTCGGGGTATCGATTACTAGGCGAAGATTGTGGAGGACTGAATGTCGAGAGATGGAGGCCTTGATCAGGGAGCACCTTAAAGGGTGGCAGGGCTTTATTGATGATGGCTAGGGTCACCTTGATAAGGTTGATTTTCAGTGCTATCCTTATTTATATGCTTGCTCATTCTATTCTACCAAAATCTTTTCTCTCGAAACTTGAGCAGCTCTCCAGAGATTTTCTATAGCGATCCCATAGCAAAGGAGGAGGGGTGATATGCTAGCTTGGGATGTGATCTGTCAGTCAGTTAGCGAGGAGAGGTTTGGTATCCAATCCCTTCTAGTGAGATGAGAAGTCCTGATTGCCAAACATGCTGCAAGACTCTTGATTCATCTGAAGGATTTGTGGAGCTCCATGATGTAGATGAGATATGGGCTAGTGTCCTCTGAGGATGTTCCTCACACTGGACGGGTAACTTCTTTTTGTGAAAGAAGATATGTTCTCATTTTTCGGACATGATGGCTCAGACTAGTGTGATTGTGGACGATGGCCGGATAATTAGTATGATCCATTATCAGTGGGTGGCTGATATTCTGCTTTCTCGATGGCTGACTTTATCAACTTAGAGGTAAATGAGACTCTCAGGATCGGTGATCTACTTCAGTTTGGTGGAAGGAGCTGGAATGAGCAGCTGGTGACTCAGCTCTTTGATAGTCAGCTAGCCGAGAGAATTAGAGCCGAGGCAATCCCATTAGCCGAGGATTATAATGTTAGGGTCTAGCAGTCATCTTCCATTTCCAAAGTGGCGACCCAAGCCCTGTATGATCTATACAGAGGGGAGCTGGTTAGGCAGCTAGAGGGCACATGGATCTGGAGACTTGGTATTCATCCAAGAATTTATCTTTTCATTTGAAAGGTGGCATGAGGTTGACTCCCGACCAGAGTTTTGTTGCATGCCTGGGGGATGGATGTCTCTCTTATCTATCCGTATTGTGGGCTGGAGGAGGAGTCAATTAATCATGTCCTCTTCCGATATGCTCAGATCGTCTGGGTGTGGCAGTTTGCTGGGCTTTTCCCCATGGTCATTATTGGAGAGCAATCTGGTCATCCTTTTTTGGAAGCCATTAAGTTGAGTACTCAGGTCTTGGCATTCAGTAATGATGGCATCAAAGCTGCTTACGTAGTTTATCAGATTTGGCTGGTCAAGAACACTGACCTTTTCGAGACTAAATGGATATCGGTGAGATTTGTGTTTGAGAGGACTTCTTCCTAGGCTGTCGAGACTCTAGAGTTGTTGCTGCCTGAGCCATCTCTAAGATTTATGTTTGAGAGAGCTTCTTCCTAGGCTATTGACCCACCCTCGATCTTTCTCAAGGCTAACTTTGATGGTAGTGTAACTGATGGATATGGTGGTGCTAGCTTCGTGATCAGGTGCCCGAATTTTAGATTTATTGCTGCGGATGGGTGCCACCTTTTTGATACACTGTTCCAGCAGCTGAGTTGTAGGCTACTTGGGAAGGCTTTACTCGTGTGAGGATGCGACTCCGAGTTGATCAATTGATAGTGGAAGGAGACTTGACCATGGTGGTTAATTAGATTCGAAGATAGAAGGGGAGCATAGCTTCCAACCCATTCTTCCGTGACATCTAGCATAACGCTGGCTGAGTATGTCTTTGTTGAGGTTAAACATATTTTTTGATTGGGTGGCGAGCTATGTGGTCGACCATTCGAGTGCTGATATATGGTCTAATATTTCTGTTTTGCCAATGTTCTTTTGTGACATCCTATTTTTGATTTTTTGGACTATATTTATACTCATATTTTATGAATAATCTATCTTATTCAAAAAAAAAAAAAAAAAGGAGAAGGTTTGAGACTACTCTTACGTTTGAGTCTCACAACTCACAAGTATTGCATCCTTTCTCACAAAAACGTTAGATCAAATCTGAACATTTTCATTTTCCAAATAGCGGATGCACAATCTATAAGCTCCAATCATGCTGACCTTGAGCCCTAACACAATGGTAAAATTGCTGCATCGTAATCTGATGGTCGCGGTTCGAACATGGAAACAACTCCACACACGGATAAAGCACTAAACACCTCACAATGACAGGTGCCCCGCGCACTGGACCGCCTACTTTCAATCATGCTCATTCGAAACAAAAGTAAGTAAATTAATCTCAAATTCTATAATTTCCAATAAAACTTTATCACTGTTTCATGGATAGATGCCTACCTCTGATAAATTGGTTAGGTGAGTCAGACCATAGCTTGCACCATAATGAAAGTTTATCGAGACTAGGGCTGCAAACGAGTCGAGCTGCTCGCGAGCTACTTGAGCTCGACTTGATTTGTTTATTATCGAATTCGAATCAAGCTCGAGTATGAGAGTCGAGCTCGAATAATTTTTCGAGTCGAGCTCGAGTAAGAGGATACTCGATTCGAAAGCTCGTAAGTCTTCTCAAATATATATATAATTTTTATAATATTAATTTTATTTATAATATATATATTAATATATATATATTATTAATAAGATATGGCTTGATTTCGAGTATAACTCAATTAATATTCGAATCGATCTCGAGATTTATCTATTTTTCATGGAGCCAAGTTCAAACCTGAAATGTTAAAACTCGATCGAGCTCGAACCAAAGCATTTTGAATCGAATCGAGCTCTTTGACTTGACTCGACTTGATTGCACCCATCGAGACAAGACAAACAACAGAGTCCAAAGGAACATGAGAACTCCGTTTACCTGCTCAGGCTGTCATTTTGAACCTTAGCCTGTCAATGCTAACGTAATATGACAGTCATACTTTTAGGTGTTCACAGGTTACATGTTGCATAGATTAGTTTTAACCAAACAGATACTAACAGAAAAATGACAAGGCAAAGTCCACACTCTATTGCAACCGTCACAAACAAACTGAATTATTTTACATGCTTTGATCACCGTAATCAACCAAAAGAAAACCAAGATTTATTTCAAGATTTTGGCTCAAATTACATTGCCAACAAAAATGTAGAGTTTTGCAACACTTAAGATGCTAATTTCATGAAACATATCCAAGGAGATGCTGAAGATCCATCCGGCTGAGGTCAGTACAAGAGTCAGAGCTCATCTTACATGAAATCAAGTACTAACGGAAGGTCTTTTCTCAGTTGTGTACGGGTAGTACTCTTTACCCGTATCAAGTCTTGTAGTCCGACCACCAATGTCCAGCACAGCAGAAGTGAAAACCAGACAAGATCCTGCAGAGATGACTGTTTGAACGCTCCTTCCTGTAGATTATAGAGTATCCACCCAAATTAGAATAGATAGAACATAATGAATGCAAGAGAAGCTTCATTGGGTCCCATTAGATGCAATAAATAATAATAATAATAATAATAATAATAATATATAAAAATAATTACGGAATGGCAGAACCATGGAAATAATAAGATACAAAGAACATGATGCATCATGAAAGAACAAAAATCTGCAAATGTAGAAAATTAACTCATTTGTACCCAAAAAGAATAATGGAAAATAGACCAAGAAAATTCACTTCATGTTTAGAGCAGGTCCATTTCAGAATAGTGGCGAGTTCTTTGATAAGCATCTTAGAAACCATTTTTCCAGACCTTTAAAATAATGACTGACTAATTTGAGAATACGTAAAGATCTTTGCATTACAGAATCATGCACGTCCTAACATTCCAAGACAACATATGAAGTCTCAAATGCCATACCATTATTATTTCCATGACCACAAGTAAATCAATATTAAGCGATCCATGTTCCTTTCTACTTTTCCCTCGGTCAAAACCTTAGATATCATTAGCAGCCAAATTATTATCAGATACAATGCTAGATATGGCCTTTTATTTTTTATATTCTCAAAGCACCATTTCCTTCGCTCTTGCACATAAACATTCACTCCTCTTTCCAACTCCTGCATTGTGCAACTATAATCAAATAAAAAATAGGTATCATTATTTTTATAATATGAATTTCCACTAAGGGTAAAAACCAAAAATATAAATCCATAAGCCACTGCAAAACCCAATCCACAGTCCAAACATCACAAGGAGATCGTTCATCGGGTTTATACTCAGATAAATATTTATTTCTCAGCAACCAACAATGATTTATTTCAAAATCTATTTTACTCAAGAAAAAAAATGCACATGCATGAATACTAGAATATATAGAGATGGGAAAAGTTTATTGCTTATATATTTTTTTATTTCATATGATCAATACATCAATTTAATTTGAAATTACAACGACTGGATTTCACAGAGCTCCATGTTCCACCCCCCACCTCCTTTTAAAACAGAAAAGAAAAGAAAATAAAAGGTTTTTAAACTGTACCAAACTTAACCCTGATGACCCTAGGACTCCAGCCAGCCCATAACCATGCAAATTATAAACAAATGCAATCAACTTAAAAATGTTATAGAAAGACCAGAACTTATTATCAGCAAACATTAAGCTACAAAACTAGAAGTACATTATATATAAATGAACATGCACAACCACTGGCTCCCACCCACAAATTTATAGATGGAGATAGATAACCTTCTTAAACTGTCAAATCTAATTATATCAAAATATATAAAAAAATGGAATTAACTGACATAAAATCAACACACAGGCTCCACGGATCATAGTGTGGTTATCAAAGTTTGAAAACACTTTATGACCAGCTCTCGACATGATTCAGTCCTGGGGGAATTGATGTTAAATTCCTACGCAATGCAACTTTAGACCAGAGACAGGCTTGCCATGAAACTGGGAAGGCCACTTAGAGGGTAAAGAATTAGAAATGCAAGTAGGTTAGACATGACCCTGAGACAATACTTTGGAAAAAACAAACATAACATGTTTTTTAGAAGCAGCATTTACGATTCTCCAGCTTAAGCAGTCCTGCCCCTGGAAAAAAGAAACAGTATCACAATGGTATTGCTCAGCATCTTTTGTGTAATGTTTTATCAAGAGCCAACAGTATATAATACTTGGGTGCAGCTCAAATCTTTTCAAATGTCAGATATCACAATGATCTCCACCACAGCTAGCACTCTGTAGTACTTACAAATATATAAATCATTGAAGCTTTTATAGGGCCACACATTCTACAGCATCAAACAGCACCAGATATCTGTACACCAGTTGTAAGGGTGGAGAAGAAAATTAACTTAAAAAATATTAGTGATAAGAAAGATGTTGATGAAGCTAGATATTGTATATTCCTGTGAATAAATGGGAAAATGAGGCCTAATGGATAAGAAAGGTATATATAAAACTAGATATTCCAAATTTATTTGAGATTTTTTAAAAAAGCTGACCGTATTATGTGTTCATATAAATACTCCAAGGGGGAACCATGAGGCTTCGTGGAGTCAGGAAGTCATTTTAAGAGAACTACAAATGGAAATGAATCAAAGTAAAGATAGAGGGTGAAAGCATAAAGATAAAAAGGAAAATATGGGAGAAATTGTTAAATAATTGCATGAAGTATTTTCATCTCAAATGCCAGATCTGCAATTGCAAACCTGGACTTCCAAAGAAAATTGTTACAAAGTTCCCAAAATCACTCCTTAAAAAATCCTAACATAATCAAACAAACAACAAACCAGGTCTTTTCTGAACAATTAAATGCAAAGTTTGCTATATATACTTTATTACATGGCCTCTCAACTAGCTAAAGGTTCAAGCCATCTATACGTAATTTAACTAATACACTCTAAAGTCTAAATACACATACTCTCGCATTTAATTATGGCAGAAATATGATGGAAATATAGAAAGTCCTAATTTTGTTACATTACTAGGCTTTTCTGTTCAGAAGCTTCTTCAACATGCAATGTCAAAGCTAAGGGCTCCACAAAATAAAGTAAACGTGCCTGAGAAAAATATGTTCACTCTCCATAAATTTTTATTTTCACATATTCCATACAAAAGTAAATCTTATAAATATCTTCCAAGATTCAGTTTATTTTTCTGGCTTAAAAATATTTTGCAGTAGCTATTTGTGTGACTAAACTGAACTATACACAACCTGAGGAAAATTAAGAGGATTTCCCAACGGTAGAAGTAGACCTGTAAAAGGCATAAGAAGACATTAGCCTTGCTAAATATGTCTTCATCTTTTATAGTTCAGACTTACATGCATAGATAATATGTATACATATGTATGGATATATATAGAATAGATATATGCGTACATAAGCATGCATACATATACATGTATGTATATAGATGTGTTAAAAATTGCATCATTATAAGAGTGAAAAAAATATACCACGGAAAAATCAGGTTGTACTAAAAATTGTTAAAATAAACTAATTGTTGAATTAGTCACCTCAGAAAGCCCTCCCAACCTTAGAACCAACATCCAGGATCCAGAGAATTAGACAACCTCAGAAGCTCAGCAATCCTCAACATTTGAGCTAAGACAATAATGATATGCATTATTAGTTCTAACATAATATATCATAAGTCATAAAATAGACTCTACAAAATACAGTATCTCCTGAGGTGTTTTTAATCACTAACGAGCACTTACACAATACATTCACTGTGTATTCCTCAAAGCATGCCAAAAATAACTTCACCAAACATAGGACAAAATTTTTGTTCATGTACATGAAGTACCGAATAAAGAATGATAATCAGTCAGTTGCTTGTGTTTGGGTTATAGGCTTGGTAATTGCCTGGGTACTCTCTGGGCTCGTTGAAAACAATGATTGCTTGTGATAACAGTCCATGTTACATTTACAATTATTGCCTTTATGAAGCAATCTATGGATAGTGTATTATACACGTTGTTAGCAATATAATGGGAGTGCCTTGTTCCCTCTGAAACACACACACACACACACACACACACACACACACACACACACACACACACACACACACACAAAGAGAGAGAGAGAGAGATAGATAGATAGATAGAGAGAGAGAGAGAGAGAGAGAGAGATGATAAATTTACTACAGGACATAACCATTCCACCACCCAAATAGCAATTACTCTCAAATCCTTGGTTTATAAACTCCATTGTTTATGAAAAGTTAAATCATTACGCTAGTAATTCTTTGGTTCATTAATAAAATAAGGGCCATACAATATTTTCAAAAAATAATAGTGCCAATTCTATTTAACTTCCATATTTGAACCTCCATTTTGACTTATAAATATGTTGCTTCCTAGATGGAGAACACAATACTTCAACCTCCTCCCTTTAATCATGTCTCTCCTCCAACCCCATGTCAACCTTGTAAATATTAAGATGTCTCATAAAATCAAGTCGATCTACATATTGTTTTGTCATCATAGTGGCTCTTTTTCGGAAGACAATGTCTAAAATTTCCAAGCCAGCTTAAATGCAACAATCTACATTTTCTCTAATAGTTTTTAAGGCAAACCACTCATTGCAAACAATTTCCTAGAAATAGTTTTATAGCATGCCAACACAGTAATGAATCCTGAATCTATCAAAAATGGCATTTGATAATCATTTTCCCTTTTTTTAAAAAAAATCATGCAAATTGTAAAATGCATTAGTGGAGAAAAATAAATATGCAAATGTAGATAGCCTTGTAGACAGGTAGCTAAGAATTTGACCACTTTGAGCTAAATGCATTGCCTCCTTTACTAAAATAGTTACTTTATATCTTTGACGTTTTCCTCATTGAAGACATTCTATTTAATGTAAAGCACTTGCCTTGTAGATGTATGAATATTGAATGTATGGTAAAATATAGAGGGAGAGGACTGCATCCACTAAAAAGTCAAAAATTATCCAACATGAATTAGAGTAGGCTGCCACATTAGAGAATAAGTGCAGGAAATCAAAGGGAAATAAGTGGCAAATGATTGGGGAAAATAAATCCTTTTGTTAATGCCTTTGACTTCAAAAACTCAAGAAGAAAAATGAACTAAGACTGAACAACATGTATGATGAAAACCTTTTTTTAAAATTGTCTGTAAAATCTTTAGAACTCGTTTGATTCGTGGGAAGTGGAGGGAAGAGACAATTTTGGAAAGTGGAGAGAATGCCTTTTGTTTGGTTAGAGTTTTAAGAGGAGAGAAAAGAAAAAAGGCTCTTCTCATGGAAAGTCACTTCCCACATTTCATGGGAAGTGAAAACCCATGGAGGAAGTGGGTTTTGGCACTTCCCATGGGATGGAAAGTGTTGGTACTTTTTCTTTTCCAAAATATCTTTTTAAGATCTATGGCTAAGATTTTGTAAAATATCATAGATAGTTAGGATGAATATTGAATAATGATAATATAATATTATATTATTATTATCCTAATATTTATATAAATATAATATTAATATTAATATTAATATTATAAAATTTATTATATTTTAATATTTATACTAATGTAATATTTTTATTAATATTTTAATATATCAATGTTTATATTAATATAATATTATATTTATTAAGATATTCATAAATTTATCATATTAAAATATTAATATTGTATTAACATAATATAATATATATTAGTATTATATTAATATAATAAATTATTACAATCTAATATTATATTATAATATATTAATACTATATTTATATTAATATACATATAATATTCTTATGTATATAAAGTTTAGGAGCAACATATATGGTCTCATATCTATTAACGGTATAATGGATATTTTATACAGTTTTTCTTAAAAAATGGATGCTCAACCAAATCTAAGTCACTTTTCAATAAATCACTTTCCATGATCAACCAAATATACCAAAATCCTATCCGCATGAAAATAACTTTCTAGGAACTGACTTTCTGAAAAGAAAAGTTCTTTCCATGAACCAAACGAGTCCTTAGAGCTTTTGGAAACAAAAATAAAAGCAAGGAGTAGGAGAAGTTTTCTCTTGATGCTCCGCCACCACCAATGATTTCACAGTAATGACAGCTTCGATGTTCACCTCTCTCTCTCTCTCTCTCTCCTTGGCGACTGTTTTCATTTCATGAGGACCATATGGTTTTTTATTATCCCAAGAAATACTGAGTGATATGTTAAACATGCATAATGTAACTTTTGATGGTTTCTTGAAGTACCAACCATAAGGGTATGACTATATGCAATGAAGGCCACATAAGGCCTTAATAAGAAAATAAGGTTAATTTAAATGGAAAGATTTTGTTTGAGGGAAAGACTCAAGGAGTTCTAGGAAGGTTTGAATAGGTTAGACATAGCCCTAGATATAGTCATTGATAGGAATGAATGGTGAAGGACTCTATAGCACTAAACAGATAGGATATAAATAGTTTTTGGTAAACAATAGGATACAAATAGTTATCTATAGTTATTGATTGTGGTTCTTAAGAAAACAAGAATTGTAAACATCAGTACACCTAAATCTAAAGGGTGTTGAAACATAAAATGTTGTGGTATAGAAATTAGAAACACAGTGTACACCAAGTGTTTCAAAACAATTCAAGCTTTGTGTGATAACAAATTAATTCTTAGTGAATCTTCAAGAAATTTTCAAGAGGATAACAACTAATTTATTTCTACACCATCCATGAGAAAGGCCGAATATAAGTAAAGAACATGAATCTTAGATCCTCTTAAGCAGGCAGTTACTACTACTTTTTCATCAATCCTTTTGATAGGAAAAAAATTACAATGGCTGTTGTTTAAAAAGAAATTTGTCAACAAGATGGAAGTCCATCGTTCAAAACAGTGCAGTAGCATAGGTAAATGTCCTTGATACTTGATAGGTAAATGTACATTTTCTGAAATACTTCTGATGGAGAACTTAACCGACAACTAAGCAGCAAGAAGGTGGTGATGCAACAAAGAGATTAAGGACAAGGGAAGTGTTGCCAAAGTGGGTAAGGAAATGAAGATTTTCATGGTGAGACTACATACATGTCACGATAGGTTAGCTTCTACATTTTCACAATTGCAATACCTTGAGTTGGAATTTAAATTGTTATTAGCAAATGGTTTACATGCTTAAACAAATAAGTAAAAGAACAAAAGAAATATTATCAACTACATATGAGTGTTTACCAGTCAACTCCTATCGTGCAACATACAAATGATCGGACTATAAGCTAGTTATAGATCGAAATCAATATAATGAACTCGATCGTATATGAAGTCATATATAATTATCACAAATCCCTCCTCAGCAACCACTTTCTAACAATTAAGTTCCTACTCCTCTACGAGAAATGCAAGTTTAAAATTCATAATACAAGAAAATCAAAATGTTAATAACTATAGTACCTTTAAACCCATAAACAGATGCTCCAGCAACAAAAGCACTAACTGCACCTGTTGGGGATAAATCCCGCTCCTGCCAAAGTCAAGTTCGGCGCCCAGCCTGATGCGGTCAATAGCCACGGAAGAGCCTCAGCGGACGCGTGTTAGCCGAACTCCTACATCCGGCCGAACTTCTCAGCGGCAGGACCTCAGCCGAAGTCCTTCAACCGACCGAACTCTCAAGCGGCCGAGCTTCATACTCCCAGCGGCCGAACTTCTCAAGCGACCATTCTTTCAGCCGGTCAAGCTCCTTTGGATAACCAGCGCCAGAACTCCTCAGCAGTTGGCAGCGGGCCGAACTACTTAGCTGCCGAACTACTTCTGATTACTCAATCGCCGAGCTTCAGTCAGACTCCTACAAAAGCTGAACTGTCTCCGCGTCGTTACAGCCAGGCGCCTGCGGGAGCCGAACTCCCCCCAAAGCTTTCTCTCGGGCCGAGCTTCTAAGGAAGCCGGACTCCTTACGGAACCCTCTAGCGATCGGGCTTATACGGAAGTCGGACTCCATGCGGATTTCTCCAACGACCGAGCTTCTAAGAAAGCCGGACTCCCTACAGACTTCTTCAGTGGACGAGCTTCTCAATGGCCGAACTCCTCATGATGGATTACTGCAGGCGATCTCGCTACGGTTACACGACAATAACGATCGGCAATAACGATCGACATTTATCGGCAATAACGATCGGCAATAACGATCAGCAATAACGACCGGCATTAATCAGGACAGTTACGATGCTTATTAACCAAGGCGGTTACAACAAGCTCCCTCTATAAAAAGGACCCTCCGGATACCCTTAGGGCAGGTTCTGAAAACCCTTTTCTCTTCCTCTATACTCTACCGAGCATTCCATTCCTGTTGACGGGAACTGACTTGAGCGTCGGAGGGTCTTGCCGGAGCCACCCCCCACCGGCTCCGAGCCAGACTTTGTTTTGCAGGTCTCCGACGGTGACCTCATCGGCGTCAACTCCGGCGAACTCTGGCGACGACCAGTTTCGGCGTCAACAGATTGGCGCTAGAGGAAGGGCCAGCTACCGGCAAAGATTCCCCTCTTAAAGGAAGCCGGTGTTCCTTTGTTCTTAAAGGAGTGCTCGAGAAATCTCTCTTCTTTTTAATTCAAATTCCCTTCCAAAGAGAAAAGATGCCCCCCAAAGAGCCTCCATCCGGAGATCGGCGGCCTCCGCGGCCCAATCTCGTTCGAGTCCATCCGCTCCTGCTCCAGCCCTGGTGACTCAGGCTCATTCTGCAGCCCGACGATCGGTGGCCTCCGCGGCCCGATCCCGTCAGGGTCCGTCCGCTACCGCTCCAGCCCCGACGATCCAGGCCGCGGTAGACGCTGAACAGTTCAGCCTGCTCGTCCAGCAGGTTCGTGGCCTCACTGAGGCAGTTCAGGCGGTGCAGGCCATGCACCAGCAAGCCGCCGTACCAGTCCAACCGGTGCAGGATTCTCCAGAGCCGTGTGGTCCAGTCCAGAGGCAATCGATATGGGCTATCCGACCTCCAATCCCTGGAAAAGGAAGGCAACGGAAGGAGAGCCCTTGTTCGAACCGCAGCTCATCCCAGGGAGAAGCTTTTCATCCGATCAGCAAGAAGACTTTGGAGATAAGAGACCATGAAGATCTTCTGGATCGAAGGCTCTTAGAAATGAGCCGACGAATCGAAGAACTTCGCCACGCTCCTCCCTCATATGGTAATGAGATCCGAACCGACCCTCCACTCTCACAGAAAATTATGCAGGAACCGATCCCGCCGAACTTCAAACTC
The DNA here is from genome assembly GCA_006176705.1 of Cocos nucifera. NCBI lineage: Eukaryota > Viridiplantae > Streptophyta > Magnoliopsida > Arecales > Arecaceae > Cocos > Cocos nucifera. The sequence goes on along the minus strand of QRFJ01001522.1, from coordinate 316,589 downwards.
CAACAGTTCGAGAGCTATGATGGGACCATTGACCCGGTCGACCACTTGGAAGCCTTCCGGACGACGATGCTGCTTCATGGCATGCCAGACGCCATCCTGTGCCGAGCTTTTCCTTCTACTCTTAAAGGAGCCGCCAGGAACTGGTACTCGGCACTCAAGCCGAGTACCATCCTGTCATTCGACCAAATGAGTCAACAATTCACGGCCCACTTCGTCAGTAGTCGGCGTCCACGCCGAAGTTCGGACTCCCTAATGGCCATCAGGTAGAAAGAGGGGGAATCCATCCGGGCTTTCATTTTCCGGTTTAATACTGTTGCGTTAGAGGTCCGGGACCTGGACCAGTCGGTCGCCATGGCCGCACTCAAAAGCGGCCTTCAGAAAAACGACCTATTATTCTCCCTGGAAAAAAAAAGCCATCCCTAGGGACTTTGCCGACATGCTGGCTCGGGCCGAAAGTTATGCCCGGGCAGAGGAGGCCTTTCGAAGGCTAAGGACGGCGAAATCGGCGGTAAGCGGCTAATCGGCAGGTTGGATAGATCCTCCGAAGAAAGGAAGCGGATTGAAGCTCGGCCACGCTCCCGGACTCCCCCTGGTCGCGAGCAAGCCCGGACTCCCTCTCAAGCTCGAAAGCAGGGAAGCCCTGACGGAAGGACGCGCCGAAGTTCTCCTCAGCGCCGAAGTTCTCCCCGACGACAACGATTTCACAACTACACCCCCCTTAACACCCCGAAGGCTCAAGTTCTGATGGAGATCCGAGAATGGCTTCCAAGACCAGAGAGAATGCGTTCCCGCCCTTACAAGCGTAATCCCAACAAGTTCTGCCTTTACCATCGCGACCACGGTCATGACACTGAGGAGTGCATTCAACTCCAGGACGAGATCGAAGAGCTCGTCAGGCGGGACAGACTAAGCCGGTTTCTTCGAAGACGGCCTGAGGAGAGGGAAGATCGGCCGAGAACGCTACCGCCAAGTGGGGAAAAACCAACAAGAAGATCAGCCGCCCGTTGGCGTCATCAACACTATCTTAGGAGGATCTCAGCAAAGGAAAACCAGCAGGCTTGAAGGATCGATGAAGAAACGGAGGATTATGGAGCTTATAGCCTTTACTGAGGAGGACGGCCAGGAATCCAATTTCCGCATAATAACGCGGTTGTAGTTTCGTTGAATATTGCTGACTACGATGTACGCCGCGTTCTCGTAGATAATGGAAGCTCAGCTGATGTGTTGTTTTACGATGCCTTCTCAAAAATGTCCCTACCTGACGATCGATTGGGGCCGATGAATTCTCCGCTAGTTGGATTTGCTGGCAACACCGTACCAGTCGAAGGTATCATAACTTTGACCGTAGCAGCAGGGCAGCACCCAAAGCAGGCCAAAGCTCGGGTCGACTTCCCAAAGTCGCAAGCCAAGGCTCGGGTCGACTTCCTAGTTGTAAAGATCCCGTCCGCCTATAATGCGATCCTCGGCCGACCTGGTTTAAATGCACTTCGGGCGGTAGTGTCGACTTATTACTTGAAGATGAAGTTCCCTACGAGCTATGGGGTTGGAGAAGTCAGAGGAGACCAAGCTCTAGCGAGGTATTGTTACTCGATCGCCTTGTATAAGGGAGATCAGCTCGACCCGTCTCGTTGACGAACTAGACGTCCGCGACGACCTCATTGAAGAACGAGCTGAGCCTGCAGAGGACCTCATCTCTGTGTCCTTGAATGATGGAAGCTCGGAGCATATGGTGCAGATCGGCTCCAACCTGGCGGCCGAGGTTCGGGAGCAGCTCGTTGCTTTCCTCAGAAGGAACGCGGACGTCTTCGCTTGGACCCCAGCGGATATGCCAGGAATCGACGCCGAGGTCATGGAACATCGACTGGCCGTCGACCCGAAACACCGGCCGGTAAGAGAAAAACTACGCCAACATGCCCCGGAGAGGCAGAAAGCGATCGCTGAAGAAGTAGATAAACTCCTTAAAGTCGGACTAATCCGGGAAGTTCACTACCCGACCTGGGTTTCGAACGTGGTTCTTGTCAAGAAAACAAACAAGTGAAGGATTAAACATCTCCCACCGCTTCACCTCTGTGGCTCACCCGCAGGCTAATGGAGAAGCTGAGATAACCAACCGAACCCTGCTGCAAGGAATCAAAGCGAGGCTTGATAAGACAAAAGGGGCATGGATGGATGAACTTTACCATGTCCTCTGGGCATATCGAACTACTTAGAGAGTGCCAACTGGAGAAACACCCTTCGCTTTAGCCTTCGATACTGAAGCAGTTATCCCGATCGAGCTCAAGCTCCCTTCCGCACAAGTCGTGGGCTTCAATGAGTAGCACAACCCTCAAGACCTCAGAGTCAGCCTCGACCTTCTGGAAGAAAAGAGGGAGGAAGCCCGCATCCGAATGTCAGCCTATAAACAGAAGGTGGCTCGGTACTACAACTCGAGGGTTAAAAGTAAGACGTTTAGAGTAGGGGACTTAGTGCTCCGACGGGCCGCCGTCACTCAACCTCAGAGTCAAGGGAAGCTCGCCCCAAATTGGGAAGGTCCGTATGAGGTGACGGAGGTTATCCGACTCGGGACTTATCGCCTGAAGGAACTAAGAGGGATAATGCTTCCCCGGCCATGGAACTCAGAAAATCTGAGGATGTATCACAAATAAATTTCCTTCAAAAATTCTTTTACTCTGCACTTTTGATTTTTGGCATAAGGATTACGAGATGGCACAAAAAAAAAAAAGGAAGAGTTCTCCCGCGGAATGAAGTTCGGCATAAGTGGGGCCGAACTCCGTAGCTCCTCATCGGAATAAAGTTCGGCATAAGCAAGGCCGAACTTTCCTCAGAAGCTCATCATTGGAATGAAGTTCGGTGCAAGTGAGGCCGAACTTCCCTTCGAAGCTCACCATCAAGTGAAGTTCGGCGCAAACAAGGGCGGAACGAAGTTCTCCCGCGGAATGAAGTTCGGTATTTCACAGGAGGTGGGATGAAGTTCGGTTGCGCTCACGACCGCCCCAGGATAAGCGAGGACTCCCTGACTCCAAGGAAGCTCCAACAAAGGGCATGAAGTTCTCCCGCAGGTTTCACAAAAAGACGGAATGAAGTTCGGCCGCGTTTACGACCCCCACAGCACAAGGCCCGAACTTTTCGAGCTCGCTACCAAGAAATTCCCTCGGAAGGTTTTGCAAGTTCGGCCACGTCCACGACCACTCCATTGCAAGTGAGGCCGAACTTCACCTCGAGCTCGCCACCAAGGAAGCCCCGACAGAAGGGCGCGAAGAAGCCCTCCTCCCGAAAGGTTCCGCAACTACGCCCCGCTACTCTAACTCGAATTCTCAGCAAATGAGCAGCCAATAGTCGCCGCGTTAGGAACAGGAGGAAAACCTCGTCCTAACGCGAGCAGATCAAAGACCCCTAAACCTCGACTGCAGGAGACGAAGTCTCTCCCGTGTCAACATCAGGCTTTACATCGGCCGAGGAAAATAAGGCTTTACTTAGGAACAGGAGGAAGACCTCGTCAAAGTCGAAGGCCTCGTTCACCTTAGACGAGACGGAGGGAGAGGCTCGGACGACGGTCCGCATGTGCCCCCACAGCCCGTTAGGAACAGGAGGAAGACCTCGTCCTAACGCGAGCAAAGTCGAAGGCCTCGTTTCACCTTAGACGAGACGGAGGGAGAGGCTCGGACGACGGTCCGCATGTGCCCCCACAGCCCGTTAGGAACAGGAGGAAGACCTCGTCCTAACGCGAGCAAAGTCGAAGGCCTCGTTCACCTTAGACGAGACGGGGGGAGAGGCTCGGACGACGGTCCGCATGTGCCCCCACAGCCCGTTAGGAACAGGAGGAAGACCTCGTCCTAATGCGAGCAAAGTCGAAGGCCTCGTTCACCTTAGACGAGATGGGGGGAGAGGCTCGGACGACGGTCCGCATGTGCCCCCACAGCCCGTTAGGAACAGGAGGAAGACCTCGTCCTAACGCGAGCAAAGTCGAAGGCCTCGTTCACCTTAGACGAGACGGGGGGAGAGGCTCGGACGACGGTCCGCATGTGCCCCCACAGCCCGTTAGGAACAGGAGGAAGACCTCGTCCTAACGCGAGCAAAGTCGAAGGCCTCGTTCACCTTAGACGAGATGGGGGAGAGGCTCGGACGACGGTCCGCATGTGCCCCCACAGCCCGTTAGGAACAGGAGGAGGACCTCGTCCTAACGCGAGCACCCGCATCAACCTCAGCCAGAGGAGATAAGATCTCCTCCGAGCGATCCTATCAACCTCGATTAAATAAGATCTCCCCCGAGCGACTAGGCTGACCTCGGCTGAAGAGTGCCGACTTCGACCTCGGTGAGAGGTAGGATTTTTGACCGAATCAACCTCGGCTAGGGAGCCTCAACTTCAGCATCGACTTTAGCCAGAGATGAAATCTCCCTCGAACTTCGACATGGACCGATACGAAGCCCGAAAGAAAACTTCGGCAGTCGCCTTGTCTGCACTCCCTTCCTTTGAGTTTCGAACTCGAGAGTGGGAGGGCTAGTATTGGGGATAAATCCCGCTCCTGCCAAAGTCAAGTTCGGCGCCCAGCCTGATGCGGTCAATAGCCACGGAAGAGCCTCAGCGGACGCGTGTTAGCCGAACTCCTACATCCGGCCGAACTTCTCAGCGGCCGGACCTCAGCCGAAGTCCTTCAACCGACCGAACTCTCAAGCGGTCGAGCTTCATACTCCCAGCGGCCGAACTCCTCAAGCGACCATTCTTTCAGCCGGTCAAGCTCCTTCGGACAACCAACGCCAGAACTCCTCAGCAGTCGACAGCGGGCCGAACTACTTAGCTGCCGAACTACTTATGATTACTCAATCGCCGAGCTTCAGTCAGACTCCTACAAAAGCTTAACTGTCTCCGCGTCATTACAGCCAGGCGCCTGCGGGAGCCAAACTCCCCCCCAAAGCTTCCTCTCGGACCGAGCTTCTAAGGAAGCCGGACTTCTTACGGAACCGTCTAGCGATCGGGCTTATACGAAAGTCGGACTCCGTGCGAATTTCTCCAACGACCGAGCTTCTAAGGAAGCCGGACTCCCTACAGACTTCTTCAGTGGACGGGCTTCTCAATGGCCAAACTCCTCATGATGGATTACTGCAGGCGATCTCGCTACGGTTACACGACAATAACGATCGGTAATAACGATCGGCATTTATCGGCAATAACGATCAGCAATAACGACCGGCATTAATCAGGACAGTTACGACGCTCATTAACCAAGACGGTTACAACAAGCTCCCTCTATAAAAAGGACCCTTCGGATACCCTTAAGGCAGGTTCTGAAAACCCTTTTCTCTTCCTCTATACTCTACCGAGCATTCCATTCCTGTTGACGGAAACTGACTTGAGCGTCGGAGGGTCTTGCCGGAGCCACCCCCACCGGCTCCGAGCCGGACTTTGTTTTGCAGGTCCCCGATGGTGACCTCATCGGCGTCAACTCCGACGAACTCTGGCGACGACCAGTTTCGGCGTCAACAGCACCATTAATAAAATCCCTCTTCATCCTTTCCTTTTGCACCAACTGCTCTACACCAATGTAGAGCCCTCCAATGGCAGCAAAGGTAAGTCCGTAGTTACCGCATATCTTCAAGGTTCTAATTAACTCGGGAGCGCTACGTGCTCTCTACACGGGGCACGTCGTGCCAGGTTGCAACGACCGTGCCCCAGAGAACACCGGCAGCTAAACCCGTCGTCGCTCCCTTGATCGTCTTCATGACCGGTGAATCCTCATCCTCCGCGTATTTAAGATCTGAATCTGATCGATCCATTCTTTTCTTCTAGCCCCTGAATAGATAAATAAATCCTAAAAGAGGATGAGCCATGATAACTATATCAAATCGAGTAATCGATAAAATTTCAATAAAGGATCGACTAAGAGCAGACGAAAACCCTAGAATTCTACGATCATGATTCCACGGCTACTTGAGATCAACTGGTTTCTAGCGAAAATTAGCAATATTGGTGCGGATTATTTAACAAAAAGAGCAAGAATGCAAGTGATCCGTGACATTATTTTCAATCTAAATTAAAGAAGAAACAAAATCTAACGGTAAAAACGGGTCAGGAAAACAAAAACTAAAGCCATAAATTTAATTCAAAAAGGAATTACTCGTTCCTCTAATTAGGGGGTTATAGATGTGAACGAATTAGGGTTAGAAATAATAAAAAAAATATCGAACTAAATAGTGAATAAGTCGAGGGGTAAGTTTGATACCTATGGGAGCTGGAAATGTTTTTGGGCTGCTCGCGCGAGGAGCTCGCTCTCAGCAGTTTTGACGCCCCACAGCGAGCTTCCGAAAGCCACTGGGAAAACCGAATAACCAAAAAGCCCACCATCATTTCGATCTTGATCGTGGGAGCTGATGAGATATTGAACGGTCAAGAGCTTACTTCCACAACCATCTGTGGTTAAAATCACGGCCAGCGATTACGTGTTTTTGGTCCAGCAAATAAAATATTTCAAAAATTAATTTTTTTATTTTTATATTAAGTAGTAAAATTTAAGATAAATTATATTTCTAATTTTTGGATTATATTAAATTTTTTAAAATAATTTTTAAACTACAAAAATCTAAGTTTTAGTTTCCTAACTTTTTGAACCATTTTAATCTTGTTCTTTGCCCATTTCCAATAACTTTCTCTTACTTATTTACTTCTCTTGTCCTGAATCGGTGCTTATATGGCTTTTATTTTGAATAGTTGGCACACGCGCTATTATATTTATCATCTTTGTCCTCGAAAATGCTCTCCCTATCCTATCTTCCCAATCCTCTCCATTCTCCTCTCGGTCCAAGGCTTTTCTTTTCTGCAATCATCCTTTTGAAATTCTATTTTCTTAATCCCCTTTCCTATTTTGCCTCTACGGTTGCCATCCTTTTGATGCATTGACCTATGGATAGAAACTCCATAGTTGGATCTAGCACATCCTACCAATCCAAGGCTTTGAACAGTGAGCGAGATAGATTTTGTCTTTGTGGCCTATATGCTCAAATAAGGACCTCATGGACAAGAAGAAATCCAGATCGAAGGTTCTTGGGTTGCCCATGATTTAGAGTATGAGTTCTCTTTAGCCATAACTCTCTTTTTTTTCATCTTTTTGAATCTAAAAAACTGCCTCTATACAGGGGATGTTATCCTGCTATAATTATTTCGAGTGGTATAATGAAGAAATTGCTTTCGTAGAAAGGTAGTAATTAATTGACTGAAGGAGGAACTGGACGCAGAGCTGAAGCAATTCAGATACTTTTGTGGCAAAAAGAGAATGTATCAGCTGATTATTTTTGTTTCTTGGTTAGTTATTGATCTATTATTGGCGAAAAATCAACCGTAGCAACTAAGTTTGAAAAATGCTGTCATTTTATAATATGTTTTGAGACTCTGAACTAGTTACTATTGGAGTTTCATGAAACAGTTATTTGGGATGTTTGTAATACAAATGAATGAAACTCCCTTTTGTGCTATACATGTATCATTCATTATCTTATTTTATCCTCTGATCATTTTTGCTATCAGGCACGTAAAGAAAAATCTCTGCAGAACCATCAAATATAGCAATGTTAGCTGATTTCTTTTAGCAAATGTCTTTAAACTTCGGGGACTAAATAAAAAGATTTTAAATGATAGAAGGACTAACGAGATATCGATCATCCAATTGAACAATTTATCCAAACCTTCCTAAAATGTCATGTGCATGGAATGTGCAGTTAAAAGGTATGGACCATCCCTTGTAGTTGGCTAATTTATGAATCAAATGAGAAACAATATAATCTTTATAAGAGAGTTTATATTGTTTATATAATCCAGAAATCTTGAAGACCAAATGGAAGATGTTTATATTATTCAAGGACCTGTATTATGTGCACAGAATTCATGAAAAAGGTGACCTATATGTGCATAGAATATTTATGTTAAAAGCTGTCGGCCATATCACAAACTTCAATGTACGAATCAATAAAAAAATTAAAAAATGAATATGCATACAATACCAAAAAAAATAGAAACTTTGAGGACCAAACTTAGAAGGATTAGATAGTTCAAGGATTACCATTAATAGCATTAATCAATGAATATGCATACAGTACCCAAAATAGATATTTCAAGTACTGTGAACCACCATTCAGTATGCAACATCATTCACTATTAAAAAACTCAAAACATTTCATATGCTATGGACCACCATTTATAATTCACTATTTATTTTCAATAAAAGATTATAAAGATCCAGACCTACCCCTCACAGTCCTTTTAGATTGCAAGAATCTACCCCTCCCACTCCTAACAGTAGCTCTTCCAGTAGCAGAACCAACCCTTGTAGATGAAGATGAAGCATCTCTCGCAGAAGATGAGCACCTCTTGTAGCAGTAGCAGAACCAGCCTTCCCAGTCCTCCCACCAGCACCACTTCTAGCCCTTTCAGTCTTCGCAGCAGCAACAACAGATGATGAACCAGCTGTATTACCCCTTCCAGCAGCAGCAGATGTAGAACCAGCCCTAGTACCCCTACCAACAGCAAAATCAGTCCTTCCAGCAGCAGATCCAGCCCTTTCAGCAGTAGATCCAACTCTTCCGGGAGTAGATCCACCTCTTCCAGCAGCATATCTCTCTTCTCGTAGCAATAGTTCTACGAGCAATGCCTCTACCAGCTTGACCTCTTTCAACTACAGTCCTCCTGACATCTAGAACACTGCCTTCTCCAGCAGCACCACCTACTTGTACGGCTTTAGTTCCAGCAGATGTAGAGCTCTGAGAAAGGTAGCATGATCAGATAATGTTAATACTTACTTTAATGATCTAAGTTAAATATTGAATGATTATCAACAAACTTGTGTGCCATGATATTTTGTTGGAAACCTGAATCCCATAAATCTTCTGTTGCCCCTTTGCCCTTGGCTTCCATTGGTTTGTTCCCTAAATCTTGGGTTACCTTCAACTGGTTGTCCGTTACATATCTTGGAGTTATGTCCGATCAAATGATATTTTCCACATCGAATCACCGTGTGTCTTTCTTAATTTACCTTGAGTGGGGTTTTGTATTTCATTTGCATTTCTTCTTCTTTGTCTTTTTGGCCTACCAAGTGGCCTTCTTATTATTGGAGGTAGTGGAGGCATAAAGTTGGTCTTAGGCCGCATGTTCTGACCATTAAGTGGATGGAGGAAATAAGAATATATTTTTAAATATGTTTTCTTATGAAAGTAATAATGCACATACGCTTTTGGTCTTTTTTTCAGAAAATATATACATTATATAGCATGTGCACATGGTATACCAATCAACTGCCATCTATAACAACTGCATTCTGCCTTATCCAAGTCTACTACATATTGATTAATACCATGTTCAACCTTATACCTGCTGTCACCAACTCATGTAGCCAGACAAAATCGTGATTCTTCTTTATTTTTTTCTAACTTCTTCAAAATGTTGGGATATATTGGATAATCATGTTTCAGCAATTGTTCCCTTTTTTTGCTTGTCCTTAACATCACGGCCTTGTGTGTCATCTCTAGCATTTATAATATAGATTTGTCTCTTGACTGTAAAATATAAGCATTGAATGTCTCGGATAAATTATTGAGGAGCATATCACATCTAGGCAAAGTCCTAAATGCATGTCTTGATAAAAAATGTGCAAGAATAGCCATCAGCCACTGATATGCAGAAGAATCAATCTATTTCATCACATGAATATGATACTTAAAGTCTGATTGAGTTGTAGCTTTTGCAACATTCCAAAGGATATTCTTGAGCATCAATCTCTTAAACTTTATCTTGAAGTTGGCAAATAAAATATCGTACGCAGAATCTATGATCTACTCATCAAATATAGGTAATAAGCCCTATAATGATGTTAAAATATGATTAGCATATAATTATTATAGCGTATTGTACTAAAACTGCATTAGTATGTTAAAATGATACATTCTGCTGGTCAGTAATGAATGTCCAACCTCTATCCCTGTAGGAGCCGATATCAAGTTGGAGAAGTTCCAAGAACCAGCTCCAACTATCTTTGGATTCGGACTCAATAACAGCTCAGGCAATTGGGTATATACCATCATTTCCATCAATCCTAATTGCAGGCATTAACTGTCCTAAACATGAATCTTTGAAATGACAAGCATTTAAGGCAATTATAGGCCTGCATCCATCCAAAAAACCCTACTTATAAGCAGCAAAATAGATATAAAATCTCTTGAATATTGGTCCAGCTTTCGACTGTTGTGTATCAATAAGTATTTTTACTATACTACCTTCATTTATCCTTCTAATTAATCTCTTCAGCTTAATCCCATAACCTACTATACTGCTCTATAGTAGATCCCTGTATCATCTCTATAGCCTTTCTCTTTATTCAATATACTTGAAATCTAGATATTTGTATATTGAAATCCTACCTAACCTGCACAACAGCCTCACTAGGCTTCCAAGATGGCTGACTTCTAAATTTTTCTAAATACTTATTGGCTAGGTAACTTGACTTCATGTTCCTATTCTAAATCTCTCTAATACAAGAATGTTCACCATAGTAAGATTTGATCTACACAGTGCCACCATCCTGCATCAATGAAGCATGCAATTTTCAATTATAATTTTTTTGGCATACAGCTCTCCCTTTGGTCTTGTCATTTTTCACCAACCTCTCATTGTGTCCTCCAGTTATTGCGTGCTCTCTTATTACTCTTTCAAGCACCTCAAAAGACTTAAATTTTATTTCTAACTTGAATTGTACATTTGCCATATCAGTTTCCTTCTTGAATACATTAAATGTAGCTCCATGCTTCTCATCATTTGAATCCTAAGAATCCAAATCCTCAGACTTTGCATATTCTATGAAAACAGCCTGCTGGTTTTCTTCTTCTTCAATCCCTGGTTCAGTTGGTTCTCCCCTTAGTTCAGTTGGTTCATCCCTTGGTATACTCCTTGGTTCAGTTGTTTCATCCCTAGGTACACTCTCTTCAGTCATATATCCAGGACCTGCAGCTCTTGGTTCATCTTCTTTAGCCTTACTTTCAGTATAATCACTATCTTATAAGTCATCCAAATTAATGCTTCTTTCACCTTCCTCTTCACTATCTTCACTGCCTTGCTCACTCCCTTTCTCAATATCTTGGCTAGGTACATGAATGGGTACATATATACTCTAAATTTAGCAATGACTCTGCAACTGAACAAGGCTATAGTTCATCTTACTGCACTGGATCCGACTCAGGCACAGTTTACTGACCTTCACTAGCTCCTTCGTCTCCATGTTCCATATATACATGTATCATCCCATCTGCTGGAATGTTTGAAATCATCTCTAATATGTCTTGATTTCTAAAGATAAATTTTAAACTATTATTTAGATCTTTTCCTGGCTTGACATGGCAAAATTGAGAAAAGTTAAAAACCCCAATATCCTCTAACATTCTCTCTAACTTTGGAATAGAGACTCTATCAGGATCGACATTATCATATATAAAAATTTACCCCCCAACATAATGTACTGTAGGCCTAAATATAAACTTCCTACTATAATAAAATGTGATAGAAAAACAATCGAAAGCTATATCCAGCAATACTCTGATACATTATCATGACTACAATAATGAGGATGACAATGATATAGTATTATATTATAATTATAGATAGAAAAAATCTCGGATGCATGTTATGCACAACAAATATGGAAAAATTATTATACCATTTCGAAACTTGAAAAATTTTTAGAGGATAAGTAAGATAGGGCACCCATCATCTTCAAAACCATTTCAAAACTTGAAAAATATATAGAGGACAATAATAAGATAGAGACTAATCTTGGTTTGATGGGAAAAAGCCTCCAGAGGTTCCGAATGCAGAATAACCGATCGTCTTCATCTTCATCAGAAGAAAGATGATGTTGATTTTCATAAGTTTTCATCTTCGTCGAAGAGGAGAAGAAGAAATTTTGGAAAAGAGGAGGATGCGGGAAAAAAATTTAGGGCAGAGGTGGGAAAAAGGATTCCAAAAAGGAAAGATGAAGCATCGGTTTGGAAGGAAGCATCGATTCGAAAGGAAAGAATTTTTTTTTTAATACCATTTCAACGTCGGTACACCTGTTCAAATGAACAGAGCCACATAAGTACCGATAACTATCACATAGGATTTTCGATCAGAGAAAGTCATCGAAAATGGGCGAAGGGCAAAATTAAAATAGTTTAGAAAGTTAGGAGACTAAAAGTTAGGTTTTTGTAGTTTAGAAACTATTTAAAAAAATCTGATATAATTCAAGAACTAGAGACATAATTTATCCTAAAATTTAATGGTTACGTACAAAACTCTCATCATTTGCATCAATATTATTACCAATGCACAAGTTAAATCTCTTGCACTATATTTCTTTTCTAATTTATTAAATTTATTTTTACCAAAAAGTATAGAAAATAAAAATACTGATTCACATGCAAATTTAGACTTAGATATGGTCAAATTAAAACTGGATAATAGGATGATGATCCCAACTATTGGATGTGATACTATTACAAAAAGAACTTACAACAACGATTTTGAAAATCGCTATAATAAAGTCTACGGTAGTGGTTAAAAAGAATCGCTGCTATAGGTCGACCTATGGTAGCGGTTCTTTGTAACCGCTGCAATAGGTCCGACCTATAGCAGTGGTTAACGACAACCGCTGCCATAAGTCGGACCTATAGTAGCAATTAGAAAAATTACTGCTATAGGACGGTCCTATAGCAGCGATTCTTTGTAATTGCTGCTATAAGTCGATCTATGACAGCAGTTATTTGCAACCACTACTATATTTTTTTATTTTTTTAAAAATATTATATAATTTTAAAATTTAGTATCCATATTTATTGTTCATTATCTAAATAATTATCATTAGAGTATTATCACAAAAGGTCACCTCGATCCGATGGCCCTAGCCTCATCGATCAGAAAAATTTGATTTCAACGATCACGAACGACAATGCAATGATCTGATAGATGGAGACCTTTGATGGATCCAAAAATCTACAACAATAATTTTGATTATATTTGTAGCGTACTATCAAAGTTTTACTTCAATCAGATATCGTTATCTTGGTCAATTAGTATAGGTTAATTTCGACCGTTAAATGATAAATAAGTGATCAAAGGATCAGATGGTGTCCGATTATGAGATAATTTTTTTTATAAATGATCTTGGCTACTACTTTAATCATTTTTTACGATGGTGATTATAAAATTTAACTCATGAGACTAAGAACGATTTAAAATTATACATTGCCTAATAACCATTCTTAAACTCCATTAGTTGTTATGCTCATGCTTTTGCAATATCTACTTAATATGAATAGTTTATACGAAAATGATTTGAATTTTACTATTATCATCATATAAAATGATTAAAATTATAGCAAAGATCATTTAACTAAAAAATTATCTCATAATTGGATGCCATTTAGTCCTTTGATCGCTTGTTTCTAATTTAATGATCGAAATAATTTCGTACTAAATTAATCATGATAATGATATTCGATTGAATTGAAATTTTGATAGTATGCTACAAATATCACCAAAATCATCGTTGTAGATTTTTAGATCAATCAAAGATTTTCATCTATCAGATCATCATATCATCATTCGTGATCATCGAAATCAAAATTTTTTGATCGATGAAGCTAGGGCCATCGGATCGAGGTGATCTTTTATGATGATACTCTAATGATAGTTATTTAGATAATGAACGATGAATATGAGCATTAAATTTAAAAATTATGTAATATTTAAAAAAAATAAAAAAAAAAATATTTCCAACCTATGACAGCGATTACTGAAAATCGTTGCTATAGATCTATGGTAACGGTTAGAAAACCACTATCGTAGATCTATTGCAGTAGTTTTCAATAACCGCTGCCATAGATCTATGGCGGTGGTTCGAAAACTGTTGTCGTAGGTTAGATTAAATATTTTCAAATTTTTCTTTCCTCTCGTGCGGTCACTCTCTCCCCTCCTCTCCGTCGTCGATGAGACTCCACCCAAGTCCTTCCTCCCGACTGGCACCGCCCCTCCTTTCCCTCTGGCTGGCCCTGCCTCTCGGTGCCCCCCTCCTCCCCCTTTGCCTCTCCATCCTCGGTAGCCACCGCCCCCTACCCGTGCCACGCCACCCTCCTCCCACTCGTCCCCCCCGCACCGGCCCCTCTCCGATGGTCTTTACCCACCCCCCGCACTATCCTTCCCATCCCCGACACCGCCACCCCCTACCCTTCCCATCCCTAGCCGCCCACCCCTGCCCTCCCCGACTATCGCCCCCTATCCTTCCCATCCCGACCGCCGCTGCCCACCCCCTCCCATCCCCCGGCCGCCCCCCCTGCCCTTCCATCTCGGCCATCACCGCCCCTGCCCTCTCCATCCCCAACCACTGCTACCCCCTGCCCTCTCCATCCCCAACGCCGTCCATCCCTGCTCTTCCCATCCTCGACTGCCTGCCCCTCCCCCTCCCTTGGCCTCCCCATCATGGCCCCCTCTGGGCCCCCTCTCCCTCTCTATCCCCTCTCTCTCTTTCCTCTTTCTCTTTCTCTCTCTTCTCTTTCTATCTCACTATCTTTCTTTTGTTTCACAGATTACCTCTAGCACCATTGTTTTCCTCTAGCACCGTCATCGACGACCCTCGGAGCTTTCGGTGCGACCCCCTCTCTATAGCTGTAGGTATAATTTTTATTTTAATTTTATAGTATTATTTATTAATCACTAGATTAGACTTGTCAATGGATCGAATTTGGATCGAAATCTGGATATTCAGATCCGAACTCGATTTTAATTACTGATACTGGATTCGAATCTGAATACCCGATAGGTCTGTACTTAAAGTACCAGACCCAGACCCTAATGGATTCCAAGTATTCGGATCCAATTTCGAGATCTGAAACTAAGAAAGGGAGAGGGAGGGAGGGGTTCGGCCTCGCCACCGTCGTCGACGAGGAAGACTGAGAGAGAGAGAGGGGGAGGGAGCGGATCCGACCTCGCTGGCCTCATCGATGAGGGAGATCGAGAGAGTGAGAGAGGGAGGGAGGGGTTCGGCCTCGCTGCCGTTATTGGCGAGGGAGATCGAGAGAGGGAGAGAGGAAGAGAGGGGGTCCGACCTTGCCGGTGAGGGAGATCGAGAGAGAGATCAGGAAGGGGGTCCGGCCTCATCGACGATGGAGATTGAGTGGGAGATGGGCAGTTGAAAAGATGAGGAAAGGATGGAGACAGCCAAAAATAGGAGATGGCACACAGCCGAGTCGACTCGGATACGTAGAGATCAAGCCGACTGGGGGAGGACCCAAGCCAACTATCTTAAGCACTGAGCCGGCTTGGCTTCTAAGCAAGCCGCCTTGATGGGTACGAACAGAATTTGATATGTCTCTCTAAGGATTTAAATTTCAATTTATATCTTTCTTATTTTGGTCAAAGAGTTCTCTTCCTTTTGATCTTTGGAAGCTTAAGAAAATTTTTTTCTTTCAGGATCTTGACTTGATGAATTTTTGTAGATCTTTTTTTAAAATGATTCTTCAATTTAAATATCTGGAAAGATCTACATCCACTCATAAAATACATGATTAAATACTCAAACTCATGTTGATTAACATTGCATATCATGATGGCACCGAAATGCCATCTAGCTTTCACCCCCGTCCCTCGATGGACTACGCAAAGCTCCGCATCTAAGCCATGTTGGTAGGTCATGCCGTGCTATGCCATGCCGTGGGCCATGTCGTGCCTTGGGCCGTGCCATGCCGGTAGACCATGCCGTGTCTTGGGCCATGCCGTGTTGGTAGGCTGTGTCATGCCGTGTCGGTAGCTAAGATAACCCTCGACCACTAAGAGAATCCTCGTCTTGTTGCTTTTGTTTATTGCATTGCATAGCGATAGACCCGTTAAATGATTAGTGTACATAATCTTCGGCATCCGTATATTTATATATAATTATATGGATAGTACCTAGGCATATCTTTGATTATTGTTCAATATGTTATATTAGTTAATGTTCATTTATGTTGCAGGTCACGATAGCACCGAAACACCATTTAGCTTTCACCCCTACCCTTGATGGGTTACGAGGAGTTTAGTATCTGAGGAGCAGTTGGAGCATACTCAATCCATCTCCGCATCGATTGCTCAGAAACCTCCATCGTCGGCATCTACTCCACCGACGACATCTACTCCATCGGCATCTGAGCCTCCACCATCATCCACATCTTCGACACATGCTACTCTACCAACATCTGAGTGTATATTTTTATTATATTATTTATTTATTTTTATATAGTATTTGTATACTTATATATTTGCATAACGTATTTTCATTATAGGTGCATCATCCAGTCAGACATTTTGTGATCCCACACGTATGGCACATGTGTGGAACCGCTAGCATCAGGTGATGGTGCAGTATGATGCGGAGGGAAGGCCGGTAGGGAAACCGCACGGAAGATGCATTCCTTTTTTGGAGTGCTTGTGAGGCGATCAGACATTATTCCCATAGAGCCCAGAGACTGGTAATTGATGGATGCTGCTGTCAGGGACCGAATGTGGAAGGAGATATGGGTGAGTGCATCTTAATTATATTTATGTATTTTACATGTTTACACTATGTTTAATTAGAATAATTTTATAACTGACTTTTGATAACTTTATGCAGAGGAGGTACGACTTTCCTGATCATAAGAGGGTTCGAGATGCTCGACTGAAGAAGATCGAAAAGTTGTATCAGGGCTACAAGATCAAGCTCCACAGAGGATGGCTCGAGCACCGATGAGACACTCTAAAGGAGCTTGTTTCTTGGATACAGGACTGTCCTCCAAGTCAGTAGAAGAGGATGGTTACATATTCGAGGAGCCAGAAGTTCGAGGTAAAATTACTAACTTCTAAATTTTTCAATATGCTTAAAGTTATATTTAAATATTTATTATTTATTTGAATACTTGTTAGGTTATCTTCTGTTAGAATCGGAAGAATCGGACAGTCCAGGAGTATACGCACACTCTCGATCGTGAGTCTATAGCCAGTCATATGCATAGAGAGATAATAAATTCTAAATCTTACTAGATAAATTAAATTAATATTTTTTTATGTTTCTAATAAACTGATTCATTGTTATAGCTGATGAGAGATGGAGTGATGTCCAGTAGTAGCGAGATCTTCCGATCCAATTATACGGACAAGAAGGGCAGGCTGATGAATACCGCAATCGAGAGAATTTTTGTAAGTATTAAATATATTAGTATATATGATTAATATTATAGCATTTCTTATAAAATTTTATTTAAATTTATAATTATAGGATCAGTTAGATATACTTACTAGCGAGGGCTCGGATATCTCTGGCCTCCATGACCATCTATCTCAGGTCTTGAGGCATGAGCACTCTGAGAGGATCTGATGCAGGCTCAGACATACGTCGATTAGTTATTCGTCTGAAGCGAGCATTTCTTCATAGGCTTTCGATGTCATCAGTCGGGAGGAGCTTAAGAAGGCATTGGCACAGGCAGATCATGCTGCAATATGGGTAGATCAAATTGAGGAGCACGCATCTCATCTGGAGGACATTGTGAGAGATATGATGTCGACGCTCAGCGTGCATTTTGAAGGTGCCTTCATGAACTTTGAGGATATGTTGGCCCGCATTCCAGCTCTAGCTCCAGCTCTCGGTGACGACGATAATGTAGATTTAAAAAATTTTTGATGTATTTTTTTAAAAAATATTATAATAAATTTTATTCAGCAATAAAATTTTAGTATTTTAAAAATATTTTTATATTTATAATATTTTATATTATATATCTCTACATTTATCAGATAAAATATATAAAAAAATAAAAATTTTATATTTTTTTAATTATTCAAAAGCTACGATAGCGATTTTATAACTGCTGCCGTAGACATGTCAACCGCTGCATTAAATCTATGGCAGTGGTTACATAACCACTACCATAGATAAGTCTACGGTAACAGTTTCATAACTGCTGCCATAGATAAGTCTATGATAGTGGTTATGAAATTATTACCATAGACTTATCTATGGTAGCAGTTATGTAACCACTGTCATAGGTTTAATGCTCTATGGCAGTGGTTTAGAAACCACTATAATAGGTGCTCTACGGCAATGATTCCTAGAACCGCTACAACAATCGCTACCATAGATCTACGGCGACGGCTGCAATGGCAGCAGTTAGCTAACCGCTGTCATAATCTATAGCAGTAATTTTTTGGACTACGATAGCGGTTACAAATCGCTGTTGTAGCCCTGTTCTATAGTAGTGTGATCTACTATCCCAAATCTACTTATACATTAAAATTTATATGATTTGAAAACTCCTAGCTTATGCATCAAATAGTCAAAAAATATATTTAATTTATTTTTATTTAGATTGTTCAATTTTTAACTATTTGATGCATAAGTTAGAAATCTCCAAATTATATAATTTTTTGTGTGCAAGTAGTTTTAAAGTAGTTGATTATATTCAACAACTTGAATCATCGATGTAGGACTCCTATTATATAATTTTGATTTGATCAGATTTAAATCCAAATCTAATTGACTTATTCTAGTCTCACTCTATATATACTAGCATATATGCGTCCCAATTCTAAAATATATAAAAATTTTGATGTATTTTTTTAAAAAATATTATAATAAATTTTATTCAGCAATAAAATTTTAGTATTTTAAAAATATTTTTATATTTATAATATTTTATATTATATATCTCTACATTTATCAGATAAAATATATAAAAAAATAAAAATTTTATATTTTTTTAATTATTCAAAAGCTACGATAGCGATTTTATAACTGCTGCCGTAGACATGTCAACCGCTGCATTAAATCTATGGCAGTGGTTACATAACCACTACCATAGATAAGTCTATGGTAACAGTTTCATAACTGCTGCCATAGATAAGTCTATGATAGTGGTTATGAAATTATTACCATAGACTTATCTATGGTAGCAGTTATGTAACCACTGTCATAGGTTTAATGCTCTATGGCAGTGGTTTAGAAACCATTATAATAGGTGCTCTATGGCAATGATTCCTAGAACCGCTACAACAATCGCTACCATAGATCTACGGCGACGGCTGCAATGGCAGCAGTTAGCTAACCGCTGTCATAATCTATAGCAGTAATTTTTTGGACTACGATAGCGGTTACAAATCGCTGTTGTAGCCCTGTTCTATAGTAGTGTGATCTACTATCCCAAATCTACTTATACATTAAAATTTATATGATTTGAAAACTCCTAGCTTATGCATCAAATAGTCAAAAAATATATTTAATTTATTTTTATTTAGATTGTTCAATTTTTAACTATTTGATGCATAAGTTAGAAATCTCCAAATTATATAATTTTTTGTGTGCAAGTAGTTTTAAAGTAGTTGATTATATTCAACAACTTGAATCATCGATGTAGGACTCCTATTATATAATTTTGATTTGATCAGATTTAAATCCAAATCTAATTGACTTATTCTAGTCTCACTCTATATATACTAGCATATATGCGTCCCAATTCTAAAATATATAAAAATTTTGATGTATTTTTTTAAAAAATATTATAATAAATTTTATTCAGCAATAAAATTTTAGTATTTTAAAAATATTTTTATATTTATAATATTTTATATTATATATCTCTACATTTATCAGATAAAATATATAAAAAAATAAAAATTTTATATTTTTTTAATTATTCAAAAGCTACGATAGCGATTTTATAACTGCTGCCGTAGACATGTCAACCGCTGCATTAAATCTATGGCAGTGGTTACATAACCACTACCATAGATAAGTCTATGGTAACAGTTTCATAACTGCTGCCATAGATAAGTCTATGATAGTGGTTATGAAATTATTACCATAGACTTATCTATGGTAGCAGTTATGTAACCACTGTCATAGGTTTAATGCTCTATGGCAGTGGTTTAGAAACCACTATAATAGGTGCTCTACGGCAATGATTCCTAGAACCGCTACAACAATCGCTACCATAGATCTACGGCGACGGCTGCAATGGCAGCAGTTAGCTAACCGCTGTCATAATCTATAGCAGTAATTTTTTGGACTACGATAGCGGTTACAAATCGCTGTTGTAGCCCTGTTCTATAGTAGTGTGATCTACTATCCCAAATCTACTTATACATTAAAATTTATATGATTTGAAAACTCCTAGCTTATGCATCAAATAGTCAAAAAATATATTTAATTTATTTTTATTTAGATTGTTCAATTTTTAACTATTTGATGCATAAGTTAGAAATCTCCAAATTATATAATTTTTTGTGTGCAAGTAGTTTTAAAGTAGTTGATTATATTCAACAACTTGAATCATCGATGTAGGACTCCTATTATATAATTTT
Organism: Cocos nucifera; assembly: GCA_006176705.1. NCBI lineage: Eukaryota > Viridiplantae > Streptophyta > Magnoliopsida > Arecales > Arecaceae > Cocos > Cocos nucifera. Next base: position 296,217 of record QRFJ01001522.1, on the reverse strand, counting down.
GATTTGATCAGATTTAAATCCAAATCTAATTGACTTATTCTAGTCTCACTCTATATATACTAGCATATATGCGTCCCAATTCTAAACTGCTATTTATTGTTTTTGTATAATAGGCATACGGGAAGATCAGTTTATATGCTACATATTGCTAAGTAAATAAGATAGATGCACATGTTGTAACAATTTATTCAAAATGACTAGTTAAAAAATATTATTTTAATTTTTGATTCTATATAAATACTCAAGATCTATCTAGTATAGTAGTGTAAATGAGCAAAGCATCTCACAAGCTACTTGAGCTTAATTTAAGTCTAAGCTTTACTCGACTTGGCTATTACTGAACTCGAGTCGAGCTTAAGTAACAAAATACTTGCATGTGTCTAACTAAATATATATATTTTTATAAATATGATATGTTATTTATAATATATTATTATTTTAATATTTTAAAATATAATAATTATTTTTTTTATCTAACTCATAATTTTTAACTATATTTTTTTTATTATAATGAAGGCTTGCATTTGAGCTCGAACTTAGGCTTAAATTGAAGTTCGAACTTAAGATTCGAGTTGATATTTGAATCGAATTGAGTTCGAACTTGAATATTAAATCTCGATTATCTCAAGTCAAGTTTTGAACTTAGATATTTTGATTTGAGTCGAGCTCGGACTTTTAGCTATTTGATTCAGTCTGGCTTGATTGCATCCGTTACCCAATACATAGCTAATATGAAACTAAACACTGCATGCACAAGGCTTCATAAAGCCCTCTCATCTAAGCTCTAGCATTCTTTTAGATTACAGGTTCAAATACATTCAAATTTAATTACTAATACCATGATTAGCCTATGGCCAATACAAATAGTTCTATGTTGCAGTGTCTCCTACTCTATATATATTAAGATTTGCTTTGGTACCATTATTTAACAATAAAGAACCTTATCTAAAAAGGTTGGTGGGTAAGTGTCATTTGAGTTTATTATCTAGTATAAATACGCAAGACCTATTCAGTGCATAGTCAATGCAGGATCAAACATGTACCGGTATCGATCCTCTTCTTCCTATTTGCACTGTAACATTCAATGTCCAAATGGAAATTTTCCGCAATGCACCAAACCATGCCCAACGGTTAGGACACCAACTTCTTATTGAATTTGGGGCTTTTATGAGGCAGCAACCTTACATAAAGCAGAGACCAGATAGAGTTCTGGCACTATTTCTAACCAAAGCTGTCTATCTTTTAATTTATGAAAATGGCTTAAATGTTATAAGGATGCATGAATTGTGTGAAAATAGTCCTTGGGTTTCTATCATTTTAGACGAAGTTGTTCATCTTTTATTTGAGCTTGAGAGGCATGAAGAGGTATAAATCATGCGAAAGTAGACCTCGGCATGATTGCATCCCGCAAATGTAGTTTTCTGCACATGAAGTAATTTCTTAATAAACTCATCATTTTTTTTTTTTTTTTTGGTAGAATATCATCATGAGGCCCAGGTCTGTGTCGTATATGAGCGATCGTTTTCAGAATAGAGAGCAAATTACCTATTCAATAACTAATGACGCATGATTTAGCTACATAAATAAGGATTTCACTGTGTTACAGGGTCTAGTAGCTTCAGTCTTGCACTATCTAACGCAAAATTAACCTAACATGGGCCCCATTTCTAGCTTGCTTTTAGATATTGACACAATACAACTTAAGTGGATAGATTTCTTAGACCGTCCGTCCGAAACAACGAGCAGCTTCGGGTACGTTCCAAGGGATGAAGCCCTCTCCCAAGCGAAGCAAATGACAATTTCAGCGAGGACGTGGCCAGGACTTTGAACCTTATTGCTCCTGAATCTTCCAACTTAAGGTCAGCCAACGAGGATGGAGAAGCTTGACCGTCGAGGATTATGAGGCCGAGGACGAACTTCACTAGAGCTTCACCCATTCACCTGCAATAAAGTCTCCACCAGAGTGTCCTCCGGTGAAGATCCTCCAATACTCAAGTTAGGAGATTGGAAAACAAAGAAGGAAGAAAGCATCGAATTAAATAGCGTTCCTGGAGGGTCCCAGAGTCCTTTTATTTATAGGGGAGGAGTTGGAGTCATATCCATTTTGGATTCTAACAGCTTTCCGAGTTAGTCGCCCTGAATTGATTCGGAAGATTTCTTTCCATCTTAGGAGACGGGATCGTGAAGGATTTCTCTTTATCCAAGTTTCTCGATTCGGAGGGGACGTAGTTTCTGCCGGAATGGTTGTAGGTCGATCGTTGACGAGTTATGAGCCTCTCCACGTAGCTCGATGGCTGACCTGAGTTCGATGAGGATGAGGTATGAAGGCCTACCTTATTTTGTCAGGAGACGATCTTCAGTAGGTCGGCTGAAATTGTAGGTCGGTTTAACTCGACCTACAGCTAACCGTGGGCAAAGTATTGCATTGTTCCGCTCAGATGATCCATTGGGGTAGGTCAGCGGCCGACCTTAAACAGGCTGAGGCCATACCAGCCCCGTTCCATAATAATTTGCCTCCCATTTATGAGGTCGATCTACCTCTGAGCAACCGATATAAGTACCATATCGAAGTCGAGGCCGATCTTCAAATCGTGCCCGCATTGTAGTGTCGGAGATCGGTAGCATGACAAGATTCGGAGAAGCCCATCAGTCATGAAATCCAACCATTCGCTGCTTTGCTCCAAGTTTACCCATCCCGACCAACGGGTATCTGATACCTGACGAAGATCTAAGAGGGTAGATGAAACGGGAGTTGATCGGAGCCGTTCATGCCTCTTATAAATAGGGTCTGTATTACTCTTTTGACTGCTACTATTGCTTAAAGGATGAACTCCGGTACTTTGCACAAGGAATAGCTCAGACTCAGCCGAGCTACTATCGATTCCGCCCTAACTTTCCTTGTTATTCAGCCTCCTCGTCCTTTAGGTTAGTCTCCTTCGTACTCATGAGTCAATCTAATTTGTTCCGATCTTCTTGAAGCTCAGATAGCCCTTCTGGTGAGGACCACGATTCCGGGGTAGTTGGTTCTCCGGGCCAATCCGAGGAACATGAAGTTTCGGACTATGGCCCTTTCATAATAGATTCCATCCTCACTTCGGAGGACCTAAAAGTCATTAGGATGAGGTATCATGTCCCTGATGATTTCAAGTTAGAGGTCGCCAGTCCTAGGGAGCGTATAGCTCTTCCTCAGACTGGACGGGTCGGTATTAACGAGGAATCACTAAAGGCCGGCCTTAGGTTGCCGTTCCATTTTTTAATTATTGAGCTTCTGAACTTGTATAGAATTAGCTTTTGTTGTTTGGCGTCAAACTCCTGGCGATCAATTTTAGGCTTCTTCACCCACTGCCTCCTCTAGATCGAGCCTACCTCCCATCTTTTCTGAGCCTGTTTCACTTTAAAAGAGCATCCGATGGAGGTCGGATGGTGGTACACTTTTCCTCGGAGAGAATATCATCTTTTTCGAGGTGCTCCTTCCTCAGTGCATAACTGGAATGAGTTCTTCTTTTTTGTGTCGGTCGAGCAACCATGGGATTTTAGCACATCATGGGGGCGACCTCATAGGTCGCTGTCAGACCTCCAACACTATCCAAAACTGAAGAGGAGGTCTTGAGTCAAATCTTTAGTCTTGCTCCTCTCCCGCTATCCAAATTTCTTACTGAGGAGAACTTGTTTAAGGTCAGAGTGATTCCAACTGACCCGAGGAGTAAGTGTTCTCATGCGATTTTGTTTGGGTCATCTTTTCTTTTCTTGTCATTATCATTGACCGAATCTTGTGTTTTCCTATTCAGCGATGAACTCGTCCGACCTCAAAGCTCTTCGTCGAATGGCGAAGAAGAGATAGACCAGCATGACTGTGGCTCCCAAACGTACACGAACTGAGGCTGTCCTGGCGCAACCCCCGGCAGGAGGTTCCTCGAGAGCGGCCAATGCCCCAAGGAAGGAGAAGGCGTCAGTGAAGGATGTGACGCCGCTTCGGACCACAGCTCCAGAAGAGTTCGTCCCCCGACCTTCGGCATCCTCTTCCAAAAGAAGCTCGGGTGGGCCAAGGATCTCCATTCGGATGTCCAACCGTGGATCCAATGTTCCAGAGAGTGTCTCTCCGGTGGAAGTTCCCTCGGATACCAAGGACAAGAGAAAAGGCCTTGGGGACTACCGAGTCGCCCGTTCATTGTTGAAGTCGGTTCTCTTACCAGTCGACGTCCAAACCTTCGAGGAGGTCGGGGGTGCCTTTCGCATCTAGAACTCCTATGATTCTCTCCTTCAGGTACGTGTTCGCTTTTTTATTGACCTTCATCTTAGGTCTTCCGTTCACTCCTTAGCTCAGCTCTCTTCTTCTTTTTTCTTTTCTTTTTTCTTTTTTTTTTAGCTCGTCTATCACGTGGATCATTTTATTGAGGTAATTAGAGAGGTTTGGCGCCTCTTTAAGAAAGCTGAGGAGAAAACCGCCCATGCCAACTAACGGATGGATAATGCTCAATTATCTCGGCTAAAGATCGAGGACGAGACCAGGTCTCTCAAGAAGAGGGTGAAGCTGCTAGAGTCCAAGCTGACCAAGGCTGAAGCTCGGGTGCTAGAAGAGAGAGAGGCTAGGAAGGCACGAGCGGAGGCCGCTAGGATAGAGGTGGTCGAGGCCTTCCGTGCCTCAGAAGAATTCTGCAACATCAAGATGGATTTCGCATCACTCTCCTACCTGTAAGGGGGCATAGATCTGAAGGAGAAGGTCCGTAGGATCTTCCCTGACTTGAACTTGGACCTCTTGGAGTCGGACGATGAAGAGGCTAAGGAAGTAGAGGGTCGAAAGATTCAGATGGAAGATGTCTTCAATCCCGTATGCGACGACCTGGCTGTCGAGGATGCAGCGTTGGTACCACCCCCAGCCATTATCACCCTACTAGACCAAGCAGAGGTCGACGAATCTGGAGCTCTGGATGGAGCTTAGTTTACCATTTTGATCGGGCATGTCCGATTTTTTTTTTTAGGTTGGCCTTTTTTGTTTGCCTCTAGTTTTTGCCGAGGTATTTTTGTATGGGCCGACCACCACTTGTAAACACTGAACTTTAATACAAAGCTTCTTTTGCTTTTGTTGTTGAGTTCGTACGTTCTTCATCAGATTTTTCTTTTTCAAGATGTAGGTTAGCGTAGACCTTAGACGGCATGACTGAGAAGTAACGGACGATCCATGCCGGCGCATTACTATCCTTGGCCATAGTCGAGGAGCGTGTCTTCACGAACTTCATGAGTTACGTTCCACTCCTCGACCATAGCCAAGGAGCGCGCGTTGGCGGACTCCGATGGAGATGCATTCCGCCCCTCGATCGTGGTCGAGGAGCGTGCGTTGGCGAAACTTGGTGGAGATGCATTCCGCTCCTTGATCGTGGTCGAGGAGCGCGCATTGGCGATATCTGGTGGAGACGCGTTCTGCCCCTCGGCCATGGTCGAGAAGCATGCATTGGCAAAACTTGGCGGAGATGCATTTCGCTCCTCGATCATGGTCGAGAAGCATGCGTTGGCGATATCTGTTGGAGACGCATTCCATCCCTTGGTCATGGTCGAGGAGTGCATGTTGGTGAAACTTAGTGGAGACACGTTCCGCTCCTCGGCCATGGCCGAGGAGTGCGCATTGGCAAAACTTGGCAGAGATGCATTCCGCTCCTCGGCCATGGTCAAGGAGCACGCATTGGCGATATCTGGTAGAGATGTGTTCCGCTCCTCGGCTGTGGTCGAGGAGCGCGTGTTGGCGAAACTTGCCAAAGATGCATTCCGCTCCTCGATCGTCGTCGAGAAGCGTGGGTTGGCGAAAATAAAACCTATGAGAAGTTATTATTCATTATTGAATAAAAATTCAAGATGGAGAAATTATATTCTAAGGATAATATCTCCGAAGATTGTCGACGTTCTAGGTCCTTGGGATCGGAGTTCCATCTAGTCGACAGAGATGATAAATTTTCAACCGGACTACTTCTGCCATGCGATAAGGACCTTCGCAGTTCGGTGATAACTTTGACCGTTCGGATGGACAAGAAATCTCAGCTCGATGAAGAACTAATTATCCTGCCAGAAAAGATTTGCTCTTTACTCGAGAATTGTAGTATTGGGCAACCTTCTGTTGATAGTTGGCCATCCAAACTCGAGCTCGTTCTCAAATTTCTTCTAGTAGATCTAGATTCACCCTCATCTCGAAGGAATTACTATCTTCATCAAACTCCTCCACTCAGAGTGTGGGTAACCCCATCTCTACGGGTATCACAATCTCCGTACCGAAAGCCAATATGAAAGGTGTCTCTCCAGTTGGAACACGTTACATCGTACGATATGCCTAAAGGACATTGTACAACTCTTGGACCCATGATCCTTTTGCCTCGCTTATGCAAGCTTTCAATCCCTACAATAACATCCTGTTCGTAACCTCGACCTCGCCATTAGTCTGTGGATGACCTACTGATGTCAATCTATGAGAAATTTCGTAGTCATTACAGAATCCTGTAAACCTCAGGTTATTAAATTATCGTCCATTATCGGTTATAATGGCGCGGGATAAACCATATCGACATATAATAGACTTTTAGATAAAATTTTGAACTCTGACTTCGGTAATCATAGCTACTGCTTCTGCTTCCATCCATTTAGTAAAATAGTCAATCGCGACGATCAGGAATTTTTTCTATGCCACAGCGATAGGAAATGGTCTGAGGATATCCATTCTCCATTGAGCAAAAGGCCAAGGGGTCGTGATCGGAGCCAGTGGGGTCGATGGTCGACGCTGAATGTTTGAGGTCCTTTAGCATTGGTCACACTTGCTCACCAGTTCGATCGCATCTCTTTGCGTGGTTGGCCAAAAATATTTCTACCATAATATTTTATGGGATAGAGCTTTGCCCCCTAGATGATTACCATAGATTCCTTCATGAACTTTCCGTAGGGCATAGTCGACTTCCGAAGGATGGAGGCATCTGAGCAAAGGCAGGGTGAAGGACCTCTTATACAACTTCTCCTCGTAAACGACGTATTGTGGAGCAAGGTGTCTCAATCTTTTCACCTCGTCTCAGTCCGTAGGCAAAATTTCATCTTGCAAATAATGGAGAATAGGATCTATCCAGCTCGGTTCTGGATCAGCTTGCATTACTGGGACCTCCTCAATACTCAGCTTCTCAAGGACTTCCATGTATAAGTTTTTTTTTAGGTCGGCCGCCCCATGGGTTGCTAGTTTAGAAAGGAGGTCAGCTCGCACATTCTCCGTCCTTGGTATCTGCTGAACATCCATCGCTAGAAAGTTAGAAGTCAAGTCTCTAACCTTTTGTAGATACTTTACCATATTCGGCTTCCGGGCTTCATATTCTTCCTAAACCTGATCAATCATCAACTGCGAATCACTATGTACTCTGAGATGCCGAACTCCCATTTCTTTCGCTGTTCTCAATCCCACTACCAATGCCTCATACTCAGCTTCATTGTTGGAAGCCGAAAAGTCAAAACATAAAGCATATTCCGCTACTACTCCTTTCAGGCTGGTTAAGATCAGGCCGGCTCTGGAGCCCATGGCATTCGAAGATCCATCAACATGCAAGGTCCAACATTCATCGATTGAAGAGGTTTCAACATGACTGGATTCCTCATCTGAAATTGTACATTCTAGAATGAAATCCGCCAATGCCTGAGCTTTAATGGATGGCCTCGATAAATATTTGATATCAAATTTGCCTAGCTCGATAGCCCATTTAGCCAGCCATCTGGAAGTATCTGGTCGGTATAATACCGATCTAATGGGTTGGTCTGTAAGGACTGCGATGGTGTGCACTTGAAAATATGGACACAATTTTTTTGTGATATCAAGAGAGCATAGATGATCTTTTCCAGTCTCGTATACCTGGTCTCAACATCGTGAAGTATCCAGCTCACATAATAGATCGGCTTCTACACCTTGACCTCCTGTCGGATCAGAATAGAACTAATTACTAAAGAAGAGACAGCTAGATACAAGTACAACACCTCCTCAGACTCTGGCTTGCTTAACAAAAGGGAGAGTCGAGGTATTTCTTTAGTTCATCGAAGACTGTCTGGCATTCATCCATCCATTGAAAGTTTTTCGATTGCTTGAGGGTTTTAAAAAATGGAAGGCTCTTTTCCATCGATCTTGATAGAAATCTATTTAAGGCTGCGATCCTTCATGTGAGTTATTGTACTTTTTTAATCATCCTCGAAGGCTTCATCTCTTGAAGAGCTCAAATCGTCTTCGGATTGATCTCAATCCCACGTTGTGACATCACGAACCCAAGAAATTTTTCAGAGGTGACACCAAAGGCACATTTATCCGGATTGAGCTTCATTCAGAAATGCCATAATATAGAAAAGACTTCTTCTAGATCGATAATATGGTATTCGGCCATCCTACTTTTGATGAGCATGTCGTCTACGTACACTTTCATATTTCTTTCAATCTGCTTTTTGAAAAGCTTATTCACAAGTCTTTGATAGGTTGCCCCAGCATTCTTCAGACCAAACGGCATGACCCTATAGCAAAAAAGGCCTTGGTCAGTTATGAAAGAAGTTTTTTCTTTATCCTCGGACGTCATTCGGATCAGATTGTATCTCGAGAAAGCATCCATGAATGATAAGAGCTGATGTCCCGAGGTCGTGTCCATCAATTGGTCTATGTGCGATAGAGGATAGCTATCTTTTGGGCATGCTCCATTGAGATCCACACAGTCAACACACGTGCGTCATTTTCTACTGGCCTTTTTGATGAGGACAACGTTAGCCAACCACTCTAGATAATAAACTTCTCGGATGAAGCCGATCTTCAAGAGCTTATCAACTTCTTCTTGTATCGTTCTCTAACATTTAGGGGCAAAGCTCCGCTTTTTCTGCCTGATCGGATGATGATTTAGATCTACATTGAGTCGGTGTACCATGACTTACGGATCGATGCTGGGCATGTCCGAAGCTGACCAAGCAAACACATCGATATTATCTCATAGAAATGTGATGAGGTGCCATCGATCTTCTTCACATAAGCTTGAGCCAACCTTCACAACTTTGTTCGAATCATCCTTGATCGGTATAGAGATCAGTTCCTCGATCGGAGAGCCTCTTTATTCAATTTGTTCATTCCGAACGTCTAACTCATTCATGGGTTATTCTTCAGCCACCACTCTACATAAAGTGGCCATGTAACATTCTCTTGCGACCGACTGGTTCCCCTAAGCTCGTCAATTTCATGCGGAGTCATGAATTTGACCTTCAGATGATAGATCGATACTATTGCCTGGAGGGTATTTAGGCCTGACCGATGTAAGATGACATTGTAGGCGGAGGGACTATTCATAATAAAATAAGTTATGTCAACAACCGCCTGCTTCGGAGCTCGCCCAGCTTTTATCGTTAGTAAGATAGTCCCTTCCACTGGAACCGTAGCACCGAAAAATCCAACCAAAGGTACATTCCTCTTCGTCAGTAGTTCAGGATTTAAGTTCATCCGAACAAAGGCATCATAAAATAAAATATCTACCGAGCTTTCATTATCAACAAGAATTCGATGTACATCATAATTAGCAATATTCAGGGAAATGATTACAGGATTGTCATGGGGCTGACTTATTTCTTTCAGATCTTCATCGGTGAAAATAATTTCACCATTTGCCTTCCTCTTTCTCGATCCCTCTCCTGGTCGATTTTGATCTGAAGTATTTTCGCTGAGGTTTCCTCCAGTAATTACTCTGATTTCTCCCATAGCCGACTGCTCTATGCGTGGCTCATCCTACCGAGGTTGGTCAGAATTCGGATTCATTGAAATTCGTCGTTCATCCACATAGTGCCGAAGTCGTCCCCACCTGATTAGTGCCTCAATTTTCTCTTTGAGCTGCCAGCACTCCTCGGTATCATACCCATGGTGATGGTGATATTGGCAATACTTCCTCGGGTTTCTCACTCGGGCAGAAGTTACCATTCTCTTGGGTTGAGGTATATCTTCTCGTCGCTCGATCTCCATCAGAATCTGAGCCCGAGGTATGTTGAGAAGGGTATAGTAATTAAACCTCTAAGGTGGAGTTCTAGACCGGCCTTGCGGCTTTGGAGATGTTGGTCGGCTACTCCGAGGTAGAGTGCGCGATTGACGAAATTATGGGTCCTCCCGACGATGCTGCATCCATCTGTGATCTTTTTTCTTCTCCTACTTTTGGGATGGACCCATCCTACCATCTCGGCTACTTTTCCGCTGGTTCCAAGCCTCTTCGATCTGAGCATACTTCTCCGCTCATTCTAGCATCTCAGCAAAGTCCTTCGAATAGTCCAAGTTGAGGGAGAACAAAAGGTCATTTTGGAGGAGGCCGGCCTTGAATGCCGTTATGGCCACTAATGGATCTAAATTTTGGACCTCCAAGGTGGTTGCATTGAAGCGATTGATGTACTCTCGAAGGGGCTCATTCTCCCATTATTTGATGCTCACGAGGAAGTCAGAATTGCGACGTTGCCGACCACTGCTTACGAAATGGGCAACGAACAAACGGCTCAATTAGTAGAAGAAATCTACGAAGTCGGATTTTAGGTTCGAATACTAATGTCGAGCCGCCTTTCTCAAAGTTGAAGAAAAAGCTTGACATAGTATCGCATCGGTAGCCCCTTGCAGATGTATAAGAGTTCGAAAACTATTTAGATGATCTACGGGATCGGTCGTTCTATCGTAAAGCTCCATTTAAGGGATCTTGAACCGACGTGGCAAGGGTTCATCCATAATCTTCTGAGTGAATGGAGGATCGACATTAAACCCAAATCTTTCTCTTGCTGCCTCAGCTCCCACAATGCATCCAGCTGCCGTTGCATCTCTTTGAACTTTTTCTCCATATCATCCTCACGAGTGGCTTGGTATTTAGGAGTCTCATGGCTCGGAGTGGAGCCTCTTCTTGAAATTGGTGTTGGCGAATGCTTAGCTCTTCGATGGGAAGGACTTATAGGTCGGCTATGACGACTGGCCTCCGTCCTAGAGCTACGAGGGTATCGTTCCTCCGGCCTTATTTGGACCAGGCTTGAATCTTCTTCGGTCGGATGGTGCTCATCTGTTTGCTGTATTTCTCTTATGGCGGCTGATAATGCCTCCACCTGATGAAGTAGGATGTCATACTGTTCCTGTGAGACCGCCGGCGTCGTTAGCGGGTTCTCCTGGATTGGTGGTGGAGATATGTTAGCCTGTTGAGCATTGTAGATCCTCCAACCACTAGAATGCTGCGACGCATTTGATGCTCTCCTTCGGATTTTCATGATATTCAGTGTCGTGCTTTCTTCCCTCGAAATTAAACCTCAAAAATAACCGGGGCCCTCCTCTAGCGCCAATTGTTGCTCCTGGATCTCCCAACTTGAGGTTGACTGATGAGGATGGAGGAGCTCGGCCGCCGAGGATTATGAGGCCGAGGACGAACTTCGCTAGAACTTTATCCGTTCACCTGCAATAAAGTCCCCACCAGAGTGTCCTCCAGTGAAGACCCTCTGACGCTCAAGTTAGAAGATTGAAGAACAAAGAGGAAAGAAAGCGTCGAATTGAATAGCGTTCCTAAAGGGTCCCGGAGCCCCTTTATTTATAAGGGAGGAGTTGGAATCGTATCCATTTCGGACTCTAACAGCTTTTCGAGTTAGTCATCCTGGATTGATTCAGAAGATTTCTTTCCATCTTAGGAGATGGGATCGCGAAAGAGGAATGCCCTGAATTGATTCAGAAGATTTCTTTCCATCTTAGGAGACGGGATCGCGAAAGATTCCTCTTTATCCGAATTTTTTGATTCAGAGGGGACGTAGTTTCTGCCAGGATGGTTGTAGATCGATCGTTAACGAGCTATGAGCCTCTCCACGTATCTCGGCGGCCGACCTAAGTTTGACGAAGACGAGGTATGAAAGTCTACCTCATTTTGTCAAGAGGCAATTTTCACTAGGTCGGCTGAAATTATAGGTCGGCTTAAACCGACCTATAGCTAACCATGGATAAAGTATCGCGTTGTTTCGCTCAAACGATCTATTAGAGTAGGTCGGCGGCCGACCCTAAACAGGCCGAGGCCATACTAGCCTCGTTCCATGATGCTACGGTTTTTTTATTGGGACATTAATATTCATTAACACCATGCTCGTAGTTTTAACGTCATGGGAAAATATGCGTTTTTGAACAAATCTACCTCCTTATGCTGCTCGAGGCTGGCAGCCGGTCCTCTTCGATGCATCTTTTGCATCAAGAGAAGTTTGCACGCCCAAGTTGCTGCCATGTTTCAATCTTATGTATGGAAGGCTAACCCCTTCTTACAAAAGATGCATCCCGGTTAATCAAGGACAGCCGTTCCTCCAACGGCAGCCTTCTCATCAGGTCCGAGCCATGGTGGTCGACACTGGATAGGCTGGAGAGTCTAGTCGACCATTTGGATGGCATGAATTTCAAATATCATCCATCACATCATCCATCTTAAAGACAAGTAGTTCTCATTTATCTTGGATGATGCCTATGCACTCCTCAATGTGATATTTGGCATGTTAGAGAGTTGAATGAGAGCCATGTATTTTCAAAAATAGATGTTGTGATGGTATAATATTCTATAGCATAAAAGTTAAAATTATGAAAGATCCCAATTCATTTCAAATAGCATATTCATTTGAAAACAATACTTTTGTAAGTTCTAACATGATGGGTGCAAACTGTTGATGCCTAGGTCATTGGATTTGGCTTCTAACGTGGCCTAATTATTATTTAATCAGATTTAACTTATTGAGTTAAGTATTGAATCAAGTACAGTGAATTCAATTAATTAAAGAGTCATATTTCTGATAAGATTTAGACTAAAATTTTAACTCTAATTATAAATAAATCTTTTGATAGGATAAGACAAGTGTAGGTATAAATAGAGATGATCTGATATCTTTTCTCTAACTCTCAGAAGGGTACGATGATTTCTATCAATTATCCGTATTAAGAAAGAGGATAAGAAGAGAGAAAGCCAACCGCCAGCTAGATACTCTGTGGGCTATGCGATCATCGAGATAATGGTACAAAATATAATTTATTTTAATTTTACATAAATATTAGAGCACGATTTAGACATAAAAGCATAAAATTATCTTATATGTGGTATCAGAGTCCAGATTTATGTCTCATATTCATATAAAAAAAATTTCAATAAATTTTTGTTTATTTTCAGAAAATTAAAAACCAAAGTTTATAATTTTAGGAATTAATTAAAGTTTAGAAAATTAAATTAAGATTTATTAATTTTCAAAAAAATAAAAAAATATATATATTTAAAAAAAAAAGAAAAGAAAAAAAAAAAGGAGGGTTGCCAGTGTGCCCTTTTCTCGAGTCGGACCTTTGGTCCGCGTACCAGCCGCAAACGTTCCATGCCAGCTGCCTGCTTCGACGGCTGCACCAAGGTCGCCCGCAGGGACCGACGAATGGGCAGCAACTGCTGCCATGTTGGTTGACAGTGGATCGATGCAGCAGGCGAGGGGACACGAGGTGGGCCAGAGAGGACAAGGGCGACAGCAGGTGGTGGCGGTGGCTATCCCCATCGCTTGTGCGGTTGTGAGAACCGCGGCTTTTACCACGACAGAGGGAGGCAGCAGGGCGGATCGAGGCACAAGGGGCAACCCGCAGGTGGTTCGGCGGCCCCGGCATTCGGCGCATTGGGGCAATGGCGGATGGAGGCAGTCGCTGCACTGGTCCACAGTCGCGATGGCACCGCTGGAAGCAGCCACGGGCTGCGGCAACCTATAGGGGGGAGAAGGGTTTTTTTTGGGTATTGGGTTTCGGATCCTATTAGATCCAGATCCGAAACCCGTTCCAACATGGATTCAAACCCATTAAAGTCTATCGGGTTTCAATTATTTTGATCCATTAAGATTTTGGATCAAACCCGAACCCATTAACCATATTGTGTTTTAAAACTATTTTGCAAATAAACCCCTGAGAAATAGTTTATTACAGAAAGATCTCCACAATTTTATAAAAAAGTTTCTGATAAAATAATAAATTATATTAAAGTTCCTACTAATTTTTTGAATAGTTTTAAAGCTGCTGTTTTATAAAAAAGATCCTATATTTTTGTTATTGATAGTTAAGTCCTTTATTATCGAAACTTGCTCATTTTTCATCTAATTTGAGCAATTTTTGAATCATTGGACTTGTGATGGTTTGAAAATTATTATAGTTAAATTCTATATATAAAATAAAATAATTAAATAATTAAATTATTTAAATTAATAATTTTGCTCATTATTATACTGTTCAGGTGTGTTTTCGCATAGTCCCAAAGGCTCGGAGCATTCTATGGATCTTAGATAGTTAAGTAATTAAGAGCTAATGATTTTATCTCTCATTATAGTTTTGAAATTATATAAAAGTATGTATGTTATAGTTAATCCAAAGATGATTGTAATTTGATATAAAATTAAGGATGATTAACTTGAATTGCATAAAGATGAAAAGTTTTATATCCAAAGATAGAAATTGTTGGGGATAAATCCCGCTCCTGCCGAAGCCCGGCCCGACGCTCAGCCCAATGTAACCAGTAGCTGCTGAAGAGCTTCAGCGCCAGGCGCCAGGCCGAGCCCCTAAGACGGTCGAACTGCTTAGAGGCCGAACTCCCCTGCACCAAGGTCTCGGCCGAACTGCTTAGAGGGCGAACTCCCACCGCCAGCCGAACTTCCTGACGGCCGAGCTCCTTGGACTTCAAGCGGCTGGACTTCTTCAGGAGACGGACTCCCCCCAGACGCCCGTTCGGCCATCTGAGCTCCTCCCGGGTTTTCCCTTCAGCCGAACTCCTTCGGACCGACCCCAGGCGAGTCCATGCAGCCGAACTCCTTCGGACCGACCCCAGGCGAGTCCATGCGGCCGAACTCCTTCGGACCGAACCAACTAGCAACCGAAGCCCTTCAATTGGCCAGCCGAGCTTCTTCGGGCCTCTCAGCGGCCGAACTCTACAGATGGCCGACCCTTCAGCCAGACGAACTCCCCCAGCTTCCCCTTCGGCCGAACTCCGTTGCAAGTCCGAACTCCGTTGGATGAACCGTCGCCTGCAGCAAGACCGGACGGCGCCTTCCTTTCCGTACCGGACTCCATGTGGCCGACTGCTCGCCGGTATGGCTCCCACGACCTACCGGACGACGCCTTCCTTTCCGTACCGGACTCCATGTGGCCGACTGCTCGTCGGTATGGCTCCCACGACCTACCGGACGACGCCTTCCTTTCCGTACCGGACTCCATGTGGCCGACTGCTCGCCGGTATGGCTCCCACGACCTACCGGACGACGCCTTCCTCTCCGTACCGGACTCCACGCGGCCCACGGCTCGCCGGTATGGCTCCCACGATCTACCGGACGACGCCTTCCTCTCCGTACCAAACTCCATGCTGCTGCCCGACGACTCTCTGCCAGACGGCACAGCCGTCACCATCAACTAAGCTCCGCTATAAAAGGACCCCTCCCGACATACTAAGGCTAAGCTCTCTGAACTCTCGACTCTCTAAGCTCTCCTCCACATCTCTAAGCTCCGGAACTCATTCCGAGCACTCCATTACTGTTGGTCGGAAACTAACTTGACCGTCGGAGGGTCCTGCCGGAGCCACCACCCCACCGGTTCCGGACGGGACTTTCGTTTTGCAGGTCCCCGGCGGCTTCCAGCGGCCTCGATTGCGGCGACCTCCGGCGGCGACGGATTTCTGCACCAACAGATTGGCGCCGTCTGTGGGAACTTCGGATTGAACCTTCGAGGTTCCCTTGTTCTTAAAGGAGTGCTCGGCGACGATTTCCCTCCCCTGCTCCGGATCTCTCTCCTCCCTCTTCAGTATTCCTTTTCTGAAAGAAAAATGCCCCCCAGAAGAACCTCGACCCGGAGGTCGGCAGCCTCCGCGGCCCGATCCCGTTCGGGTCCGTCCGCTCCCACTCCGGCCCCGGCGACGCGGGCCCGCTCCGTACTCGCGGTAGATGCGGAGCGGTTCGACCTGCTCGCCCAGCAGGTCCTGCGATCTTACGGAGGCGGTGCAGGCAGTGCAAGCCACGCATTCGCGAGGTCCAGCGCCCACCTCGACCGGCGCGGGGTTCCCCGGAGCCCGGGAATCCAGTCCAGGAGCGACCGATGTGGGCTACCCGACCTCCGGCCCTCGGGAGAGAGGGGCAGCCGGCAAAGAGCCCCTGCTCGGACCGCGGCTCAACCCAGGGAGAAGCTTCGCACCCCTTCCGCGAGAAGACCTTGGGGATTAAGGATCGCGAAGATTTCCTGGACCAAAGGCTCATGGAGATGGGACGACGCATAGAAGAACTTCGTCATACTCCTTCCTCCCGCGGTAACGATATTTGCACTGATCCTCCCTTCTCACAGAAAATTATGCAGGAACAGGTACCACCGAACTTCAAGCTCCCGCATTTTGAGAGCTACGATGGGACCACTGACCCGGTCGACCATTTGGAGGCCTTCAGGACGACGATGTTGCTCCATGGCGCGCCTGATGCCATTTTGTGTCGGGCTTTCCCCTCTACCCTTCAAAGGAGCCGGCCAGGAATTGGTACTCGGCGCTTAAGCCGGGCACCATCCTGTCGTTTGACCAAATGAGTCAACAATTCGCGGCCCACTTCGTCAGCAGCAAACGGCCGCGCAGAAGGCTCGGATTCCCTGTTGGCCATCAGGCAAAAAGAGGGGGAACCCATCCGGGCTTACGTCATTTTCCGGTTTCAACACTGCCGCGCTGGAAGTCCGGAACCTGGACCAATCAGTTGCTATGGCCGCCCTCAAGGGCGGCCTTCAGAAGAACGACCTGCTGTTCTCCCTGGAAGAAGAAATATCCCAGGGACTTTCGCTGACATGCTAGCTCGGGCCGAAAGCTATGCCCGGGCAGAGGAGGCTTTCGAGGCCAAGGATGGTGAAGCTCGCGACAAGCGACGAGTAGGCAGAGCGGGAAGGCCTGCCGAAGAAAGAAAGCGCACCGAAGCTTGGCCGCGTTCCCGGAACTCCCCCTGGTCGCGGGCGAGCCCGGACTCCACCTCAGGCTCGGGGGCGGGAAGCCACCGACGGAAAGGCGCGCCGAAGTCCTCCTCGGCACCGAAGTCCCACCCGACGCCGAGGTTCCCCCCGGCGCCGAGGTTCTCCCTCGCGACGAGGTCCCTCCCCGCGCCAAGGTTCTCCCCTCCGACGGCGTTTTCACAGCTACGCCCCCCTCAACACCCCGAAGGCTCAAGTGCTGCTGGAGATCAAGGGACGACTTCCGGAGCCGGAGAGAATGCGTTCCCATCCCAGAAAAGCGCAACCCCAACAAGTTCTGCCTTTACCACCGTGACCACGGTCACGATACTGAGGAGTGCATTCCAAGCTCCAGGACGAAATCGAGGAGCTGGTCCGGCGGGGCAGGCTTGGCCGATTTCCTGCGAAGACGATCCTGAAGAGCAGGAAGATCGGCCGAGAATGTTGCCGCCGATTGGGGAAAGATCGGCAAGGAGGATCGGCCGCCTCTTGGCGTCATTAACACCATCTCGGGAGGACCGCAGCAGGGGAAAGACCGACGAACCCGAGGGATCGGCAAAGAGGCAGAGGACCTCGGAGCCCGTGACCTTCACCGAGGCAGGACGGCCCAGGGAATCCAATTTCCGCACATAACGACGCGGTTGTAGTTCTCTTTGAATACGTCGCTGATTACGATGTACGCCGCGTCTTGGTGGATAATGGAAGTTCGGCGGACATATTGTTTTACGATGCCTTCTCAAAAATGTCCCTACCTGACGACCCGATTAGGGACCTGATGAATTCCCCCCTGGTGGGATTTGCTGGACACGCCGTTCCAGTCGAAGGCATGGTAACTTTGGCAGTGACAGCGGGGCCGATCCCCAAAATCGGCCAAGGCGCGGGATCGACTTTTTAGTCGTAAAGGACCCCGTCCGCCTATAATGCAATCCTTGGGCGACCTGGCCTTAAATGCACTACGGGCGGTAGTGTCAACTTATTACTTGAAGATGAAATTCCCTACGAGCCATGGGAGTTCGGAGAAGTCAGAGGAGACCAGGCCCTGGCAAAGTATTGCTACTCGATCGCCTTGCATAAGGGAGATCGGCCCGACCCCTTGCCTTGTTGACGGACTGGACGTCCGCGACGACCTCAACTGAAGAACGGGTTGCAAACCTGCAGAGGACCTCGTCTCTGTGTCCTTACGCGACGGAAGCTCGGAGCATATGGTGCAGATCGGCTCCAACCTGGCGGCCGAGGTTCAAGGGAGCAGCTCGTCGCTTTCCTCAGAAGGAACACGGACGTCTTCGCTTGGACCCCAGCGGATATGCCAGGAATCGACGCCGAGGTCATGGAACATCGGCTGGCCATCGACCCGAAAGGCACCGGACCGGTAAGAGAAAAGCTACGCCAGCCATGCCCCGGAGAGGACAGAAAGGCGATCGCTGAAGAAGTAGATAAAGCTCCTTAAAGCCTGGACTAATCCGGGAAGGTTCAACTATCCGACCTGGGTTTCGAACGTGGTTCTTCGTCAAAAAAGCAAACAACAAGTGGAGGATGTGCGTCGACTTCAAAGAAGCTGAACAAAGCCTGTCCAAAGGATAGCTACCCCCTGCCCAGGATCGATCAGTTGGTGGATGCAACCTCGGGTCATGAGCTCCTCACCTTTATGGACGCCTTTTCTGGTTACAACCAGATACGCATGGCGCCTGAAGACGAAGAAAAGACCAGCCTTCATTACTAACCGAGGTCTTTATTGCTACAAGGGTCATGCCTTTTGGACTCAAGAATGCAGGAGCAACGTACCAGCGTTTGGTCAATAAAATTTTCAAGGAGCAGATCGGCCGCAACATGGAGGTGTACGTAGATGACATGCTTGGTCAAAAGCCGAGCTTCGACAGACCATCTGGCCGACCTTGAAGAGACCTTTCGGTGCACTTAGGAAGCACAAGATGAAGCTGAACCCAACCAAATGCGCCTTTGGCGTAACCTCCGGAAAATTTCTTGGGATTCATGGTGTCGAAACGCGGAATCGAGGCAAACCCCCAAGAAAATCCGAGCTATTCCAGGAAGATGACTGCACTCCGAAAGACGATCAAGGAAGTTCAGCGCCTGGCCGGGAAGGTGGCGTCCCTAAATCGCTTTCGTCTCAAGGTCGGCTGAACGTTGCATGCCCTTCTTCGAGGTTCCTCAGGCGACCGAAAGACTTTTGCTGGACGGTGGAGTGTCAAACAAGCATTCGAGGAGCTCAAAAACTACCTCGGCGCGCCCCCGCTGCTGGCAAAAGCCCGAACCTGGGGAAGAATTGTTCCTGTATCTAGCTGTCTCTCCGGTGGCCCTGGCAGCAGTCCTGGTTCAGGGAAGAAGCAAAGACGCAACGACCAGATCTACTACGTGAGCCGAGTCCTTGAGGGACGCGGAGACCAGATACTCCAAGGATAGAAAAACTAATGGCTTACTGTCTCGTAATTGCTGCCAGGAGGCTCCGACCTTACTTTCAGGAGCACACCATAACGGTCCTCACGGACCAACCAATAAAAGCAGTTCTCCACCGAGCAGACGCTTCCGGAAGAATCGCAAAATGGGCGATCGAGCTCACGGAGTTCGACATCAACTACCGGCCCAGGCCATCAATCAAGGCCCAGATACTGGCGGATTTTGTAGCTGGAATGCACCATTCCAGACGAAGCCGAGCTTGAATCAAGCGAGACAGACACAAGTGGCAAGATCAGAGCCTTGACGAAGCCGAACCATGGCGGTCGAAGCTTCCCTGAAGAAAGCGCCGACCTCCTCTGAAGGCGCCTGGGTTCTGCACGTGGACGGCTCATCCAACTCCTAGCTGGAGCTGGTGCGGGGCTGGTCTTGGTCAGCCCCGAGGGGATCGTCACCGAGTATGCGCATTGCGCTTCGAGTTTCCCACTACCAACAATGAAGCCGAATATGAAGCACTGATTGCCGGATTAAAAGATAGCAAAGGAGCTAAAAGGTAGATCGGCTTCGAGTCTACAGTGATTCCCAACTGGTGGTCGGCCAAGTTGGCGGCAACTTACGAAGCGCGAGAGGAAAGCATGGTGAGATACCTCGGGAAGGTGAAGAGTTTGACCCCGGCCTTCGGCAGTTTTCGTCATTCGGCACATCCCAAGGACAGAAAATGCGAGAGCCGATTTTCTCTCCAAACTGGCCACTTCGGCTCCGGCCGAACTGCCCAAAGAAGTGTTTCTGGAAACTTCTGAAGTACCCGACCACAGAAGAACCTCAGGACATCCTACAGACGGAATTCGAGCCCAGCTGGATCGATCCGCATTGGTCGCCTACCTTAAAGAAGGGGTTCTTCCTCACGACCGAAAAGAAGCTCGGAAGCTCAGGAATCAGGCCTCCCGCTATGTCTTATACGAAGGCAAGCTATATAAAAGGTCGTACTCCCTCCCATTGTTGAGATGCCTCCGACCTTCAGAGGCCTAATCTTGCACTATGGGATGTGCACGAAGGACTTTGCGGAAGCCACTTAGGAGCAAGGATCTTTGTCGCAAAGACTACTTCGGCAAGGGTATTACTGGCCGACCTTATTTCGTGATTCCATGGAATACGTAAAGAGGTGCGACCGCTGCCAGAAAAATGCTAGTGTGCAGAGGCGGCCGGCATCCGAACTCACTCCGCTCAATTCACCCTGGCCGTTTGCGCAATGGGGAATGGACATACTCGGCCCCTTCCCAACAGCGTCGGGACAGCGGAAGTTCCTCTTGGTCGCGATTGACTACTTCACCAAGTGGGTCGAAGCTGAACCACTCGCTAAAATTACCGAGGCCAAGGTACAGGACTTTCGTTCTGGAAGTCACTGAGTTCTGCCGGTTCGGCCTGCCCCGAACCCTCATAACCGACAATGGGCGACAGTTCGCCGGGAGCTAGGTTCGCCGAGTTCTGTGAAGGATTAAACATCTCCCACCACTTCACCATCTGTGGCTCATCCGCAGGCTAATGGGGAAGCTGAAGATAACCAACCGGACCTTGCTACAAGGAATCAAAGCGAGACTCGATAAGGGCAAAAGGGGCCTGGGTAGACGAACTCTACCATGTCCTCTGGGCATACCGAACTACTCAGAGGGTGCCAACTGGAGAAGACACCCTTCGCTTTGGCCTTCGGCACTGAGGCAGTTCATCCCGATCGAGCTTAAGCTCCCTTCTGCACGAATCGTGGGCTTCAATGAGCAGCACAACCCCCAAGGACCTCAGAGTCAACCTCGACCTCCTGGAAGAAAGGAGGGAGGAAGCCCGCATCCGGATGTCAGCCTATAAAGCAGAAGGTGGCTCGGTATCTACAACTCCAGGAGTTAAAAGCAAGACGTTCAGAGTGGGGGACTTAGTGCTCCGACGAGCCGCTGTCACTCAGCCTCAGAGTCAAGGGAAGCTCGTCCCAAATTGGGAAGGTCCGTACGAGGTGGACGGAAGTTCATCCGACCCTGGAACCTATCGCCTGAAGGAACTCGGAGGGATAAGCGCTTCCCCGACCTTGGAACTCAGAAAACCTGAGGAATGTACTACCAGTAAGTTTCCCTCAATAAAACCTCGTTGCTCGACACTATCGTTTCAGGGTCACTGGGGAAAAAAGCGAGCGGAAATGCCCCCACAGCCGGCTAGGAACAGGAGGAGAACCTCGTCCTAAGCGTGAGCAAAGTCGAAGGCCCCGTCCACCAAAGGACGGGATGGGGGGAGAAGCGAGGACGACGGTCCTCATGTGCCCCCACAGCCGGCTAGGAACAGGAGGAGAACCTCGTCCTAGCGCGAGCAAAGTCGAAGGCCCCGTCCACAAAGGACGGGATGGGGGGAGAAGCGAGGACGACGGTCCTCATGTGCCCCCACAGCCGGCTAGGAACAGGAGGAGAACCTCGTCCTAGCGTGAGCAAAGTCGAAGGCCCCGTCCACCAAAGGACGGGATGGGGGGAGAAGCGAGGACGACGGTCCTCATGTGCCCCCACAGCCGGCTAGGAACAGGAGGAGAACCTCGTCCTAGCGTGAGCAAAGTCGAAGGCCCCGTCCACAAAGGACGGGATGGGGGGAGAAGCGAGGACGACGGTCCTCATGTGCCCCCACAGCCCGGCTAGGAACAGGAGGAGACCTCGTCCTAGCGTGAGCAAAGTCGAAGGCCCCGTCCACAAAGGACGGGATGGGGGGAGAAGCGAGGACGACGGTCCTCATGTGCCCCCACAGCCGGCTAGGAACAGGAGGAGGACCTCGTCCTAGCGTGAGCAAAGTCGAAGACCCCGTTCACGAAGGACGGGATGGGGGGAGAAGCTCGGACGACGGTCCGGATGTGCCCCCACAGCCCGTTAGGAACAAGAGGAGAACCTCGTCCTAACGTGAGCGAGGTTCAAGGCCTAGCCACAGAGTCTACGGCAAGCTTCACTACAGAAGACGAGGTCTCCTTCGGACCTCAGCTTCAACTTCGGTGTCAGCATCAGCGGGAGACGGGATCTCCCCCAAGCGATCATAACCTTGACTGCGAAAGAGGAGGTCTCCCCCGAATCGACTGCGGTTGATGAAGGCGATGTCAGCTCCGACCCTGACCACGGGGGGCGACATTGACTCCGGCCTCAACGACGACTTCACCAACTTTGGCTGGAAATGAGTCCCACTTCAACTCCAAACATCGACTGGGGATGAAACCCCCCCCCGAGCTTCAGCTGCAACCAATGCGGAGCCTGGAAGAAGACTTCGGCAGTCGCCTGTTTTGGTACTCCCTTCCTTCAATTCTTGAACTCGGGAGTGGGGGGGCTATTGTTGGGGATAAATCCCGCTCCTGCCGAAGCCCGGCCCGACGCTCAGCCCAATGTAACCAGTAGCTGCTGAAGAGCTTCAGCGCCAGGCGCCAGGCCGAGCCCCTAAGACGGCCGAACTGCTTAGAGGCCGAACTCCCCTGCACCAAGGTCTCGGCCGAACTGCTTGGAGGGCGAACTCCCACCGCCAGCCGAACTTCCTGACGGCCGAGCTCCTTGGACTTCAAGCGGCTGGACTTCTTCAGGAGACGGACTCCCCCCAGACGCCCGTTCGGCCATCTGAGCTCCTCCCGGGTTTTTCCCTTCAGCCGAACTCTCCTACGAGCCCGAACCCTTCGGACCCCACGGCCGAACTCCTTCGGACCGACCCAGGCGAGTCCATGCAGCCGAACTCCTTCGGACCGAACCAACTAGCAACCGAAGCCCTTCAATTGGCCAGCCGAGCTTCTTCGGGCCTCTCAGCGGCCGAACTCTACAGATGGCCGACCCTTCAGCCAGACGAACTCCCCCAGCTTCCCCTTCGGCCGAACTCCGTTGCAAGTCCGAACTCCGTTGGATGAACCGTCGCCTGCAGCAAGACCGGACGGCGCCTTCCTTTCCGTACCGGACTCCATGTGGCCGACTGCTCGCCGGTATGGCTCCCACGACCTACCGGACGACGCCTTCCTTTCCGTACCGGACTCCATGTGGCCGACTGCTCGCCGGTATGGCTCCCACGATCTACCGGACGACGCCTTCCTTTCCGTACCGGACTCCATGTGGCCGACTGCTCGTCGGTATGGCTCCCACGACCTACCGGACGACGCCTTCCTCTCCGTACCGGACTCCACGCGGCCCACGGCTCGCCGGTATGGCTCCCACGGTCTACCAGACGATGCCTTCCTCTCCGTACCAAATTTCATGCTGCTCGACGACTCTCTGCCAGACGGCACAGCCGTCACCATCAACTAAGCTCCGCTATAAAAGGACTCCTCCCGACATACTAAGGCTAAGCTCTCTGAACTCTCGGCTCTCTAAGCTCTCCTCCACATCTCTAAGCTCCGGAACTCATTCCGAGCACTCCATTACTGTTGGTCGGAAACTAACTTGACCGTCGGAGGGTCCTGCCGGAGCCACCACCCCACCGGTTCCGGACGGGACTTCGTTTTGCAGGTCCCCGGCGGCTTCCAGCGGCCTCGATTGCGGCGACCTCCGGCGGCGACGGATTTCTGCACCAACAGAAATAATTTTGGATTTTTATAATCATAGTTAGTCAAATCACTGAAAGTGCAACTAATATGATGGATCATAGTTTAAACATGAATTATGTCTACGTGCCATAATTACTGTTCTTGTTTACATATTTCATATTATTATTAATTATAATTTTTGTGATATATATTTTAGCATTGTTTATTATATTTAAATTTATGATTAAATTAGTTACGACACTTATCGTATACTATGATTCTTATTCAAAAATATTTTATAGTTGTACAATATATGTTATTAGTAGAATTATATTATGAAATCTGCATCATGATGATAATTATGAGCATGTTCTGTTATTTATAGCTATGATCTCTGCTTCATTCTTGTCGCATCTATCTAATATTTTCATACGACCGAATTATCTTGATTGGCACGAGCAGCTTCTTATTATTTTAAGATGCCTAGACTTAAATTTGGCCCTTCATAAGTCTCAATCTGAAATTGTATAATATCAATAGGTGATTAATATACCACTTCTTGAATAAACTGTTAATGAACCTGACTTGATTGAAAATAATCATAATAATACTGAATCTGAAATATTATGAAGATCTACTAGAATTAAAAAATTAGCTATTTCAGATAATTATATTGATTACTTACAAGAATATAATTATGATATTGAGATAAATAATGATCCAATTTCATTTAAGAATGCCACGAATAGCTACGATTCTAAACTTCGGTTAAATACCATAAAAGATAAGATGAAATTCATGAATAAGAATCAAGTTTAGAAACTTGTTGAATTATCTGAAGGATTTAAATCTATAGATTATAAATAGATTTTTATGACCAAATAGGATTCCAAAAATAATATCGAAGGATATTAGGCTAAGAATTCACTTAAAATGAAGGCATTAATTATCATAAATATTTTCTCTAGTTTTTGAAAATGATTCATTTAGAATTATTATGGTATTAGTAACTTATTTTGATTTAGAGCTATATCAAATAGATGTAAAGACTACATTTTTTAATGAAGATTTAAAGCAAGAGGTGTATATAGAATAGCCTGAAAGATTTTTAGTATAAAAAAAAGGCTAGTATATAAATTAAAAAAATCTATATATGATCTTAAACAAGCTTTCAGGCAATGATATTTAAAGTTTAATCATATCATTATTTTCTTCGAATTTAAGAAAAATATTACTGATCAATATATATATCTGAAGTTAAATGAGAGTAAGTCTATATTTTTGATTCTATATTTGGATGATATCTTACTAGCCAGTAATGATTTGAGTCACTTGCATGAAACTAAAAAATTTTTTCTGAATATTTTGACATAAAAGATATGAAAGATGTTTCTTATATTCTTGATATAGAAATTCATCGCGTTAGGAATAAGAGGCTAATTGGTTTATCTTATAGAAATTATATTACTAGAATCCTAAAAAGATTTGGAATGCCAAACTGCTTATCAAGTGAAGTATCAATCGTTAATGATGATAAATTCAGTAAATTTCAGTATCCCAAGAACGAGATTAATAGAAATCAGATGAATGATATATCCTATGCATCTACAGTAGGTAGTTTGATGTATGCCTAAGTATGTATTCGTCTTAATATTAGTTTTGCTTTAAAAATGCTTGATAGATATCAAAGTGATCTAGATATGGACTATTGAAAAGCTGCCAAAAAAATGATGTGATATCTTTAGAGAACTAAAGACTACATGCTTACTTAGAATTGACTGAGCAGTTGAAAGTAATTGGTTATTTAGATGTAGATTATTCTAATTATCTCGATAGTAGGAAGTCT
The DNA here is from genome assembly GCA_006176705.1 of Cocos nucifera. NCBI lineage: Eukaryota > Viridiplantae > Streptophyta > Magnoliopsida > Arecales > Arecaceae > Cocos > Cocos nucifera. Next base: position 270,483 of record QRFJ01001522.1, on the reverse strand, counting down.
ACATTAGATTATATCTTCTTGTTAGCTGGTGGAGTAATTTTATGGAGGAGCATAAAATAGTACATTATTGCCTGCTCTACTATGAAAGTTGAATATATAAGTTACTATAAGACTTCCTCACATGCTTTATAGTTGAGAAAATTTATCTCAGGATTCAAAGTTATGGATTCTATTTTCAAACTACTGAGAATTTATTATAACAATTCTACTATAGTTTTTTTTTTAACAGTAGCAAGATAACCAATGCAAATAAGTATATTGATGTTAAGTATTTTGCTGTAAATAAGAGAATTAGTAGTAATTAGGTGTCTATTAATTTTATTGGTACTACTTGTATGATCGTTGACTCTTTGATGAAAGATTTAATGTCCAAAATTTTCAAAGAGTATGTAAAAATTATGAACATTTGTTATCGAAATATTTAATTTATAATAGATACTTATTTTGAGATCTTTTAATGATTTGATGATTGCTATTACTTTCATTTAATTATTATTTAATATATATTATAGTTGACTTTTATCAAAATTAAAATAAACTGAAGTATCATTTATATAACATAACAGTGGGACCATTATCATAGGCATTATAGTTTTTGATAGCCTATGTATTTTAATATATAAGATTGGATTAAATGAGAATTATTGATGTCATGATACATGGAAGAAATAATGTCAATTGAGATGTATAACCGTCATGATCTGCATAAATAATTTTTACTTAATCAAAGTATAAAGAATCTTCAAGAAATAGATAATTAAGCAATTTTTTTTAAAAAAGTGCACATTTATTGGATCAATTTTAAAATTCTGATTCAAGATTATTATTTTAAAAAAAATTAAAAATATTTTTATTTATTTTAAGATATTTTAGAAAAATTAAAGTGTTAATTTTAAGTGATAATATAGGTCAAGTGAGAGAATATTATATTTGGCTCCTATGTGGTCTACTTGTCACTTAATCAAGTTTAAATCATTGAGTCAACTCCTGAATCAATTACAGTGACCCCAATTAATTAGAGAGTCTTATTCCTGATAAAACTTAAACTAAAATTTTAACTCTAATTAGGAATAAATCTTTTGATAGGATAAGATAAGTACATATATAAATAGAGATAGTCTGATCCCTTTTCTCCAACTCTTAAGAGAGTGTAACGATTTTCATCAATCATCCATATTAAGAAATAAGGTGAGAAGAGAGAAGACCAGCTACGTATGGAAGAAGGATTAGATCTCTGCGGGCTACATGATCATCATATTGATGAGACAATAGTGTAAGATATGATTTATTTTGATTTTGCATGAATATTGGAGCATGATTCAGATATAAAAGTATAAAATTATCTTACATAAATGACACATGCACCCTCGGTGTAGGTGTCTTGATCTAGATGCCAATTTTATTATAGCTTGGCTGTTGGCCACTAAAGCTCTGTTTGGAATTGCTATTGGCAATAGAGCTTTTGGATGTAGAGCTTTTGAGAAGTAGAGCTTTTGGAAGTAGATTTTTTACAAAAAGTTATTTGCTGTTTGGTAATCACATTTATAAAGTGCTTTAGAATTTTAATATATGTTTGGCAACTCAAATAAAAAAGTACTTTTGATATAATAAAATGATAATAAAAGATATTACATAATATGGTATAATAAAAAATAATATAATATAATATTATATATTATTAAATATTATTATTATTATTATTATAATATAATATATATTATAATATAATTATTATAATATAATATAATTATAATATATTTATGTTTATAATAAAATATTATAATATTAAAATATTAATTATTATTATTATTAATATATAAATATAATAATATATTATAATATATATAATATATATTAATTATTATTAATTATAATAATTTAATATATAATATATTATTATAGTTACAATATTACATTATAATCATAATTATAATCTATATTATATTATATTATATAATATTGTATTACAATATATGATAATAATATTATACAATAAAATAATATTTTAAAATATAATAAATTATTATAAACATAATATAAATTATAATATATTATACTATAATAATATAATATAATATATATAATATTATAATTATGATGTAATATATAATGTTAGATAATATGATGGATTATAATCTAATCTAATAATAAATTATAATATAATATAATATATTATATTATTATAATATAATAATATTATTATATTATTAGTTATTGTTATATCAAATTATATGTTTATAATATAATAATACTATAATAGATTATGTTATATATTTTTAATATATGATAATATTAATTTATTATTATATTATATTATATTATATTATATTATATTATACTATATAGTATAATAATGTAATATTATATGATAAAAGATAGTGGGCATTTTAGTTATTAAAAAAATTTTATTTAAATTAAAATAGCTTTTCGATATTAACCAATTAGATCTTTTTAGCTTTCTGGTAAAGTCAAAATAGCTTTTTAATTTTTTTACCAAACAACACTGTATTATCTAAAAGTACTTTTGAAGGATTAGAAAGTGTTTTCTGGCACTCCAAAAGCTCAGCCAAACAGGACCTAAATCTATACTCTTTTGAAAATTTCTGTATTTTATATTTGCAAGTTGATCTTTATGAGCACTGTTGCTCCTGATCTTCCCGTCTGAGGTTGGCTGCCGAAGTCGATGTGGTCGAGGAGAGTACACCACTAGAGCTTCGCCCAATCACCTACAAAAAAGTCCTCACGAGGATGTTTTCGGTGAAGATCCTCTGACACTCAAGTTAGTAGGTAAGAAACAACGAGAGGAGAGAGCGAACTGAATGCATACCTTAAGGATCACGAAGCCTCTTTATTTATAGGAAAAGAATTAGAATTATATTCATCTCGGACTCTAATGAGCTTCCAAATTTATTGTATAAATTAATTCGGATAAGATATTTTTCTTTTTCAAGAGATGTGGAGGACTCCTTTTTTTATGTAAAATTTTTCAATTTAAAAGATATAAGTTTGGTAGCAAGTGTAGCTTGTCAACGGATGATCTATTATAGATTATCTATGGTTGAAGTTTATTGTCCTGCATAGCCAGTAGTCAACTTTAGGTTCTCTAATTAGATTGATTGGCAAGATACGATCTATTGTAGATTATTTGGAGATGAGATTAACCAGGGATGAGCTAAGAAATCATCGATCTTTATAGTTTGTGCCAGATGATTTTTATGCCTTCCATAGTTTGGTTGGTTAGATAGGATAACGTAGTAGCCGAGGATGAGTTATAGGCAATCCACAAAAAGCACTAAAAAAATTAGCATATAATTTGTCCCTGCCCATTATAGCACGGAAAGGTCGGTTTAGCGACATTTGCAGAGCTTTGGATCCTCTAAATTTAGTTCTGGACATTCTCTAAATTGGGTACTCCTTGGAGAAGGCCAAAGCTCAGGCTTGCTAGCTCTCACATCGTGACTTGATTAGGTGGGAAAGGATTCCATGAAGAGGTGGGCCTATGTGCGGAGCGAGCTCGGATCTTACACTTCAGTCCTCGACTAGATGAGTGGGATCATTATAACAGGGTTCCTCCCTTTTTTGGCCTTTGCTATGCCTTCAGTGCATAGAGCTGTCCGTTTTACCCAAAAAAAAAAAAAAAAAAAAAAAAAAAAAAAAAAAAAAAAGAGAGAAAAAAAAGAGAGGATAGCTTTCCAAACCTTCAATTGACATTTAAAACATTGTAATTAGCTTTCCTGTGCAGTTATACTTCATGTAATCTTTTCCCACGTAATCATTGGAATGGGCTTATGAAATAGGTACTATTGAGCAATGGAGAAGGAGACACCCGGATGGTTGGGATTACAACGAGACAGGATATACCAGCCAAACAAGCTGAGCCGGCTCCGCTCTATCTACCTCCGCCACCTGGGTACGAAATAGGTACCCGTTCTGTACAAAGAAAAAACGACACTAGGCACCCGTAGAGCAATAGAATGGCACCCGGATGGTGAGGGAATATAAAGATGGGACAGGATATACCAAACAAACAAACTGAGCTGGCTCCACGCTAACCATGTTACCTCACGATCACCGATCACAGACAAATTATTGCATATATTACATGCGAGATCATATTGGTGTATGCCATTAATTATTATGATACATTATTAAGGGCCAATCACTGAGACAAGCATCAGGCGATTGAAACCCATGTCAACTCGTCTATGTCGTATACTGGTGTAGGTGTGTATGTTGTACATATATAATAATTGCTCTTGCCTTAAAAAAATTATTGATTAAAATGATTTTATCACGTACGTTATATATCAACCAATTACAAGTTAGCATATTATTTATTATTAAAAATAAATATATTATTATTTAAATTTAATTGAAAATTTTAATAAAAAAAATTTACTATTTTTTACCCAATTGATAATTTTTATTTTTAAAAAATATTTTTTTTAAATAATGTACTAATTTATTATTGACTGATGTAAGATATATGTGATAAAATCAATATTTTTTTAAAAAATAAAAAAAATTATATGCCTGACCCGGCCTACCAACCTAGTTACAGATCAGGACCGTAATATCCTACCACCTGTCCATCTAATAAAATAATGAAAAAAACGAACCAGCCCGTTTGGGACTCGCACTCTCTCGCTCCCTTATTCCTACGCCTCCACTATGATCGACATCAAGTCAGTGACGCTCCACCCCAATCTTGCCCAACTGCGCCTACCAACGGCCCCCAACTCTGCGCCACCTCCGCCGCCCTCCTCCTCCTTTCCCTTTTCATCATTCACTACCCCATCTCCTCCTCTCCCATCCTTCTCGGCCTCAACCTCCCCTCAATGCTTTCTCCATCTCCGCCATGGACGACTCCGTTGCTGCCTCAAGATCATCTACATCCACCTTTGCATCATCGGCAGCGACCCCACCGCCTACATCAGCAATGATCAATGTCGCCCGTGCTGAACTCAAGCCCATCATGTTCGAGGGGGCTAGATGGCTGTCAACATCACCACTGGCGGCAGCTCACCACCACCACCACCAATGTCAAGACTTTATCGGCTCCTCGGCTTCAAGCTCATGGACCAGTGCTGCTTCCAATCCCTCCACTTTGGCAATCCCCATCCTCTCCGAGACCATCACCTCTGTCGACCTCACAGCCCACCCCTTCCACATTTGTTCCTTCGCGACAGTCGTCAAGGCCAACGCCCTCATTATCACCACCAACGTCGTCGCCTGCCGCGTCCACCTCTCCGGCATGGACTAGCATTGGAACCACAGTATCTCCACTTACACCACTTGCGATGGCGCCGCCCCTATCTTCCGCAACTGCCTTGTTTTTGTTTTATTTTTTTCTAATTATTTTATTTGATGGATACTTGGTACGATATTATTTGGTGCAGTCCATAGTTGAGCTAATAGACCGGATCCAGGGTATAATTTCTCCCGAAATAGGTAGCTCAACAAACAAACCTAACTTACCCAAAACAGAGTATAGCATTCTCACTCTGAAAGTGCCCTGAAGGCCCACTCGGAACAACCAGAGACTCAGAGAGTTACGGCTCTTTGCTTGATGTATTCTTTAATAATTGTTAAAGAATGACAGTTAATCTGAAAAGACAAATCCAAAATTATACATTTAAATTTGTGTGGCGCCACTGTAGACTTGATGGCAATCAACTTGAGAGTGTATAATTGTAACCTTACAGGATGAATTATGTGATTGCACAGCCAAATTGTACTTGGCCCAACATAAATTTTGACATTAGAGAAGTCCAGTCACCGAAGACTAATTTTACGGAAGAGCACATTTGCTGCAAGCGTTCAAAAGTAACCACAACATTAACAACTGTGTATAAACTAAAAGTCCAAGCTATATGCCATACATTCCATGTGTAAAATTGAATAAGAGCGTCACCGAAGAGATGAGATTAAATGCCAGAGGGCGCATGCCCTTATCCGGACTCTAGCTTGTACCATGCACCAACTCCACAAAGAATGACAGTTTGCCTGAATAGGACGCATGAGGATAGTATAGAGAACAGCCCCTCCTAGTCCAAAAAATAACCGCTTTTTAAAACTTTAAGTAGGACAGTCACGGGAATGAAATAATGTGTAACACTAAACTATTGACCGTACACAAGCTTAGACCAGTGGGAAGTAGAAAACCTTTTTTGCGGTTTGGAAAGATCAGTGTTCACCTCGATTCTCAAAAGTTTAAAGAAGGAAATCAAACTGGAGGCAAATGCAAGGAAAGCTTTTCATTATAAGCCAAAATGTGGTCGAATTAATCATTTATGATCTCTCCCATTAGAAACTGGAAGTATACAAATAACTAATATGTAAATACATTCTATACGGACGGCAAAGAATTAAAATAATCATCCTCATAATTGATTCCCAAAACATAATGAATAACCATATGGAAAAAGAATAAATAACAACATCAATATACATGCAGGAAAAAGGGGGCTCTGCGTATGAATCCATCTTGAGCTGTGTGTATCTGTGCGTCTTTACCCTTCTGTATATATAACGCGGACTCTTTTTTCAGATGGAGAGGTAACCCTCCACACTGGCCTCCCTAGCAAAACTTTGGCTCCAGATCAGCAGGAAGCCCTCATATTCTGAATTCGGTCCCCAATTCTTCGGCTGCTCGGTGGAAACTCTAGGACAACGTCTCTGGAGAGTGCTCCATTGCAGTTTAGTCCCATGAAGACAGAAGATTCTTCAACATCTGGCTATATTGTTGACCTTGTGTTTGTACCGTTGCACATGCACTCAGGAACCGGATAGGCTGTGACATCCCTCCCAATTTTCCTGAATTCTGGCTGCCCAAGAGATCCCTTGTGCAGTTCTTTTATGATTCGATTAAACTCAGATTCCGGAAGTGAGGTATCGAGGAAGTAAGGGAGCATCTGCCGCTTGTTTGGGGTTATGAACTTCTTGTGCCCTGCAAATGCCCTGTGCCCCTGCATCAGATGTCCCATATTCCCCCCATGCGAAGGCATGAAGACATCACTCTGCTCGCAAACTATGTAGTCAACAGCAGCTACAAGAGAAGCCTTATTGGCAAATGGTTCCAGTTCACCAGGCAGGGATAGATTCTCCTTGCTGTAAAAATTGGGGAACTCTCTGGTCAGTGGCTGCAAGGCAGCCGGTCCACCAAATGGTTCTCCGCCAGCCCAGTATATCCTCGTATCTCTCGGGGCTTCCAGTGCTTTAAGCAATCTGATTAACGGCAATTTTAAAAAGAATCTCTTGTTAGATGATCGATACAAATATGGATCCGTGCTGTCTCCAACAATATGTACACAGCCCATACCTGGTGACTTCTTGTGCATTTAATGGACAGAGGCCAGCGAGCTTGCGTTGATGGTAGGTCATGTTGGACCTTGCAGTTAGGAGCTCTGGCCTGCGCTTCCTTTCTGCTTGAATGATCTCATCATACTCGGGGCTCAAGCCAGGAAGACAACCAGTTCTCACCCACACATCCTTCTCCATTCGTAGATGTAGTGCAAGGTATGGTCCCTTGCTCCGCATTCTCACGGCAAGCTTGTTGCCCAACTCCAGTATGGGGGCCGAAAACCTCAAAGCTTGAAATGCGACCTGGCAAATAATTATATGCTTGATTATAGTGGGAGTTTGAAGCAGATTAAACGAAGCAAAGAAAACAAAAAACTTGGAGACTCTGATTACCTTGCATCGGAGCTTTTGGAGATCGGGTGGAAGGTCTTTCGACAGCCTGGAATCCAAGCCCCGCAGAAGCAAAACCCCTTCTCTGTTCAGCTGCAAAGGGGGAGCACAGAATATAAATGACCAGTTCAGGTATACATGTAGCCCAAATTCCTTTTAAGGTCTTCATCATACGTAAACTAAATCAACACACTAATAGAGAAAAATGAAATCTTTCTGCTAAGTTTATCAAATTGAGAAACTTTTAAAAGGTAGTGTAGAAACAAGATCATCATGACAATCCAATTATTACAACTTTTTTTTGCTACGGATTGCCGATTTATTAGATATCAGTACAGGAACCTCCTTGGTGACAAGGCAATTCTTTCAATCATATCGCCTGCTAATTATATGTCGGTAGTTGAAGAAAAACGACAGCCAAAAAGTTCCATAGGTTACGGAATAATACAATTCTTTAGCAATAGTGATCACCAACTAGAAACTAAGGATTAAACAATATTAGTTCGGACAGCTTATCTAATTTAGTAAGTAATCAAATAATGCAGTTCTTTGCCAGCTAATATCCTTCGGATTTAATTAACAAAACTACCACTTCCACTAGTTTCTTCTCTCTAAAACAAAATTCCTACACAGTCTTCCTATGTTTCGTTTGTAACGTTTGGCCAAAGTTTTAAAGATGCTTTTAATCAAACAATATCACATTACAATATGAGTAGTAGTAGCAGGACTGGGGCAGAAGAACTCACCTTCTTGAGATACCTCGACCGAATCCAACGCGGCGAAACATGGAGAGGGGTTCGCTTCTCCACCACCGGCCTCGTCATTATATGTGTCGACGGCAGCGACGACACCACCCGGACATCGTCCGCAAGAACTCTCTTGAAATGCTCCAAATCGAATATATCCGAGAACTCGCTGCCCAGAAGACGCACGACAATGAAAAATTTTAGATATATCACCAACAAATCTTTCCATCGGTAAGCCTACAGCGGTGAGACGATACCAAAGCGCAAAATGTGCCCCTTAACCATGAACAGAAATATAGCAATAATAGACCCATCAATATCTGGGAATGGAAAACACTGTTTCCGTACGCTAGATTTGACGATTTATATCCAAAAATCGTCGAATTAAAGGCAGCAAAAGCACTAGGATCTTTTCCCGAAAATATATAGAAAAAAATATCAAGACCTTTTATTTTGGGATAAAATTCAAATTGAGAGGAAAAAGAAGGCGAGGAAGAGAAACATAAGTGATTTAGAATTTAGGCTTCGATTGGGATTCCGGAGACGAAGACAATACCTTTCGTCTCCCCAGATGACGTTGACCTGGAGGATTGGGACGACGAGGGCCGCGCCGAGGATCCGGGCGATGACCACCGCATCGACGATCTGGTTCCGCTGCTGGTTCACCCCGCCGGAGACCACCACCATGAGGTACTTCCTCCGGTCCGCCCGCACCGCCTCGCTCTGCCGACGGTACTCCTTGCCGAACTCCAGACACGGCCGGTACCCCATCCCCTCTGGTTGCCTCCAGAACTCCTCCCTCCACTCCCCTCCTCCCACCGCTGCGATCGGCAGCGCCGAATCAGCCGTCCGTGCCGCCGTCGCCGTGGCCACCTCGCCGAAGGTGGAGCAGGGCATGGGGGGCAAGGGGAGGAGCGGGTCGAGGTGGAACCCGATGCGTAGCGTTCCGACCAGAGCGAAGCAAAAGAGGAACGAAAGAACAAACTTTGGGCTTATGGCGAGGGAGAAGAGGCGGTTCCCCGACCTCGAGGCCTTCTTGGGGGAGAGAAGCAGGTTCTGGAGAGAAGAGGAGGAGAGGGAGTGGATGATCTGAGAGGGGACCGTGATGTACGAGAGCTGCTTCGTCTTCGATCTCGCCATCATGGGGAAGCTCGAACCTTTCTCTCTGTTCTTTTCGAGCAGACTTGCTGGAGAGAGAGACGAGGGCGTTTTGACACGGTAAGAGGGCGTCCGACCGCGGGAACGCGAGGAGTGAAGACGTTGGTGGGTTTAATTACTCGGAATGAGGAAAAAAAAAAAGCGAGAGGAAAAGTAGCAAATTTCCGGCTCAATTCTTCTTTACATTACAAAAATACCCTCGTATCCCAAATGACGGTAATCGTAGTGGACGGAATCCGACGCGTGCGTCGTTGGTTCGGAGGGTGGCCGATCGCTTTCGTGGGAGTGGGTCCCCCCGAGGAGCGAGCAGGATTCTACTGGTTATTGGTCCTTGGACCACCAGAAAGACTCCTGGCCTTCCGTGTTGGACGGTCGAGATCATTGGGCGTTTATTTTGACGTTGCTGATGGTGAGTGTGCGCATGCAGTTCCCTGCAGATATCTCGATGTCTTGATGGAATTATTGATGAGAGTAGGCCATCTCCGGCCGTTGGTTCGGTGGTCTGTAGGGTCGTGTGGGGTGAGTCCTGGTACGGTGAGAAAGAGGAGAAATATTTGACTTCCATCGCACGTCTAGGCGAATCCAAGACGCGTGGTATTGCAGTGTTGCCAGCTGGCGCTGGAGGTGAGGATGCGCATCCAAGTGAAACTTTTGAATTGAACCAATCCACCTCAAGTTCGCAGCAACTATAAGATACGTACTTGCAGCGTAATAATTTCTACGTGGGGGCACGGATCCGAGAGCCACGCGAAAGGAACGGATGAGATGGTTTTTCCTCGGAGACGCGCACCCCTGGTCGCATGGTAATATCTGTGACTACAGTTCTTGCACTTTTTCTTCCCGGACGTTTCCCCGTCAGCTGGCATTTCCGTTCTCCAAGCCTGCATCATTAAGTGGCGACATTTTATTGGATGCTGTTTGTGACACGTGGAAGTTTTGAAGTGGATTATCCGCCTGACAGTGTTCGCCTCGCCGGATCGAGTTGGCAGGCTTGTCGGAGCCGCTTTGGCCGGGAGAGGTGGAAGTTTCCATCCTGACCGTTGGATCTACTGCTCGATATCGAGATTCGCGAGAGGCATCTAGAAAGCTGGCAGCGACGGGCTTACGCATGTGGGGGAGTAGGTTCAAATTGGCTGGTCATTTTTGTGGGCTGCTTCTTTTGCACGTCGATTCGGAGTGCCGCTTCAGCACGTGGAATTGATGGGCAAATAAAATAAAATAGATAAATAAAGGCACCTACTTTAAGACGTTCTAAAGCATATTAGGTAATTTTTTTTTTTTAAGATAAAAGTGTTAGGTAAGTTACAAGAATAACGGAATGTCTGGAAACGGTCATGGTAAAAAAAGTATTACATCATGGCAGAGAAACAAAATATTAATAAATAACTAGTGTGCCTTTTAATTAGATTGATTGGCTTGGTGAGGTCCGGCTCATGCTAGTTGAAACTTGGAAGCTTTATAAAAGATATTTTTATACGTTTTCTCAACTTTTGTTTATATTACCAAGTGAAAAATCAGTGTATTATAAAAGAATTATAATTAAACATAATAGATATTTTCATTAATGAATTATATTGCATCAATATTTGGCTCAAGTGCATGTATGATTCTAGTCTAAGAAAAAGTACCATAACGTATCCACGTAAAAGTCCTTGAGATAATATCTATCTGCGTGCACTGTGATATCTCCTCCACTAACTAACGAGTGCTTTAAAAGTAGCACAATAATATTTATATATCCTTTTTTTTTATTTATCTATTTTTTTTATAAAATATTATAATTTTAAATACCCATCGGCCCACAATAATTAAATCCAATCGTAGAACCTTGTAGTAGGTTCTACTACACTAGAGGTAATAATCGACAGTCCTCGAATGGAAGGAAGTTATTGGATTGCATTTTTGGAAGATATCAAATCTCACCTAATACTAGAGCCAAAACTTCTTTAAACATAACTTTGACATCGTAATGTAAGCTTGATAATCTAGAAAAATAATTCTACTCAATTCATAAGCACCTATATCCTTAAATAATTTTACATCCATCAATTTAGTCCTCATTTTCTCTAAAATGCTAAAAAATAATTAAAAATTTCAATATCCAAAAGTAGCTGTATGTACATATGACATTACAATAATAAAAAATATTAACAGAGATAGGATAAATTTATTTATGTTTTCACTCACAAATATTGCACATGCGTTAAATTTTAGCTAGAATTGAAATCAAGCATGGTTATATAAATTTTGATGCCGTAGGACCATCCTTTCTCTCGCCGACACGTATCCATTTGGTTGCACCAAACATTTCGAACGATACCCACAGCTTCTTCCTTTCGTCCGTGGGTGCGACCAGAACCCCCAACCGGAAGAGAGATTATTAACTAGTCCACCGGAAAGGCAGCGTCCAGAAGCACCTTTGGCTCGGCCAACCGGAAAGGCAGCGTTTCCCCCACGCCACTTTCCTCGCGTTTGGTAGTCCATGCCAGCCAATAACCGGGACACAGTATCGTCTTGGTCCCCAGCATGGGTTTGCTTATTTAGAAGAGCTCAATTATTAGGATTTTAGATATCAAAGGCTATGAGGTAGGGGGGCGAACGGCCCTGCCCCGGTCTCTTGTACTCCAATGACGTCATTGTCTCCTTTGTCTTCATATGCACAGTAAACCACCATAGTTGCTAGCGCATTGTTTAGAATGTATAATATTATAGCACTATAATTGGCATGAAAGGTGGTGGTTGAAAATTATTATTATTATTTGAGATATGTGTGCTTTAAATATATCATCATCATTAGATGAAAATATGGTTTGTACATGGAAAAAAAGAAAAAATAAATCAAATAAATTTGTATTGATGAAGATTATTAGAACAACTCAGAAAGATGAAAAACAAAAAGTTTGTTGATGATTAAATGTCCAGAATGGATGGATACTTATGCAGGCCCACATGATGGCTGATGCTCCATGCATTGAATAGCGATTGTAATAACTAACATCTGTCATGATTGTATTGTCATTTGTTGATGTGATGAATTTAGCATATGGATGAGCACAAGTGGGACGTCGCATGCAAAGAATGAAAGGGACATTAGACCTAATGTTTGAGTTGAGAATTAACATGCTCGGTTATAAGACCATGATGCATTTGATTAGTCTACACCTAGTTTAGATTTCAGACACGTATTTGATTGGAACTTAGATTTACTATATTTAGTCCTAAAGTGAGGATCTATTCAGATGCAAAATAATAATAATAATAAATAATAATAATAAAATAAAAAAATACTGTTTATGCCTTTTTGGATGGTTGTTGCTCGCTGATCTAAAAAAGAAAACTAGGATGGAGATTAGAAAGGGGCTTTTTTTCTCAAAAAATTAATTAGCTGAGGCTTGAGATGTGGTACCGTGGATTCTTGGACTTCATGTATATTTCTTTATGTCGTTCCTTATTTTAAATAAATTCTTGGGATGGTCTTCCCCTCCCGACATCTCTAATAAAAAGTAGTACTTACGTCACATGACAATTAGCTTTGCAATTTTGTTCAAATAACATGTTCATTGGCTGTCTGAAAAAGGATAAATGGGTGGGTGGAGATGTGATGTTTGAGATATAGGAGTATTTGGTTGGGAAAAGTTTGGATTTGAAATTGAAATGGGAATGGATGACTCCATTCCAACCATTTGGTTCTCATTCCAATTTCGATTTTAGGATGGGATAAGAATCTACCTAAGACTCAATTTCCACTCTTTTCTAAAAATTCAAATTTTCATTTGGATTTCAATTTTGATGGTGAATTCGATTTCGATTCCAGTTGCGAACCAAACATCCCCTAGAGTATTTAGCATAGTTTCAAGTTTTTCCAATTGTTTAAGTTTAAATTTGGATTTACTTTCAACCATACACTTGTCACTAGAGCCTTTTGTTCAAAATTTATCTGCATGGTTACATGTCATCAGTCAAGCTTCTTGACCTGGCTTTTCGTCAATAGTCACCTTGATTTATTCAAAGTCGTTACTTTTCTTAAAGGTGAAGGCAACTTGAATTAGTTTTAGGTCGGTAATGTTAGTCAAGTCACATGCAAGACGCTGAAAGCTGATTGAAGCTATGGTCATTTTGTCAGAAATGTTTAGGTGCAATCATCCTAGAAGATGATCTTACCTATATATATACCCTTGGTAACGTTAACATCCAGGATAACCTTTCTAGGCCTTCCTCTTTGAAGGCAGGTGACAAGCTTTTCTTTCCTATAAACATGACATCGTTCATTATTAAGAAAAGGACGTATATTGTCCGATCATTCTAATCTAGTTCGGATCTTTGGTCCTGTTCTAAATAACGAATTCAATCGTTCACCACTTAAATTCAATTAGGAATATCTTTTAGCTCCACATCTCTTACTTGAACATAATCTAAAAATTTCTCTACTGATGATTTGCAAGACAACCTACTCTCTTTGAATGCATGGGAATAGATAATGCGACGGTGGTTCGGGAGGTCTTGTCCTGAGATGGTGAGAGGTAAGCATCGTGGGGCCTTTTCTGAACTTGGATCCACTAGAAAGGAAGCAAAGGAAAAAGATAATGTTTGGTGCACCGTTAAGTCACCTTCCAGTGCGCTATTAACTCACCTTCTCCCTTTTTTTATTTGATTTATATTCTCGAATGAGATGGGTGTTAGTGGACGCTTACAGTCTCCATATTATAATGATGGGCCAGCTCCACATACACAGCACAACATGTCGAGATCTAGAATAAGAGAGTAGTTGGGCTCTTTTTTTCCTTTTCGTCTCTTTCTTTATCATGGAGTGGCACACCGATGGAGCTTATTCCACTGTGAGATGCTCCATAATTGAGTTAATGCCACATGCCGCGGGCTACCTTGCCTTGATCTGTAATCCACTGATCATTTCCATGACCTGCCACGAAGTGAGGATGAATTGGAAGTTGATTGTCTTCCGTTTTTCTTGCATCATGCAACTAGTTGTGGTCCTCGGGAATCATCTAATGTTTACTAAACTATTACGCATCTCTTGGTTGCTTGCTGACCACATTTCAATCATGGAAAATTTATTCCTTCTTGCTTGAGTTTCTCCAAGCTGGGAGAGAGAGAGAGAGAGGAATAGATGGAAGAGGAGGCATGCCTTCTGGCTTTGTCTTTTCCAACGTTCTAAAATGATTCAAGTATCATACAATAACTTGTAGTCATATGCGACGAAAGGACATGACAGGACCGGTAAAACTGGTCTAAAATCAATTTAACTTGTCTGATGTAGGTGGCTATTGGACAAACTCGCATTGCCTTTAATTGGAGCCACTTGGGCTATGATGGAGGGGAAACATGCAGTATAAGTCTACATCACCTGTTTCATTGGGTGCCAAAAAATTGGAAGAAATAGAAACTATGCAAGTTTGTTCAAATGGATACTCCAACATCCCCAACAATTAGGCATGTGCATGGCCATTTACATTAGATTTTGTCGTCGAGGCAATCCAATAAACCCAAAATTTGGGGTGCACCGATGTCCATAGCTAGGTAACTCGATTTGCCAAATGTGTTGTATATGCCTGGGGATTCTTTATAAAACTGCCTGTAGAACTGCAATTTGCTAACTTGTAACAAAATAAAAAAAAGTTTGTATGTTATATTTCCAAACAACCAGCAAATGAGTGTCAAGTTGTTGGGTTACCACAGCAGTTGCATTGATCATCGAATCCCTGTCGCATCCTTTTGATGATTCATCTATAAGTCGAGCACCTTTTTTTTTCACTGATGGGGACTTGGGCGTGGAACGGTGCACTAAAATGGCACAGTTTAATCCAGTCAGGCATATATGGCACACACTGTGCGTCATTTGAGTCGACCAATGTGGCCTGTGTCATAATCTTCTGGTACAAGAATTTGTATAATGCAAAGATGGTGACGACGATGAAATTTATCGTGTTTGATTCAAGAAGATTCCACTGCCTTGGGTCACTGGTTGAACAAGTGCTGCTCCGATATATATTTCAAATTTTAGGTTATTTAATGTGGCTGACACTTTATAAGATGTTTCAATTGTTCGACTATTGATTAAGATACATTAAATAACCTAAAATTTGAATTGTTTGGGTAACATTGGTTCCAACACTTCAACATTTCGTACCATTAAATCTTACTGTCATCACCTAGATGTCTAGTTTTGGATATTCTGCATAAAAGTTATGGAGTCTAACATATCGATTAGCAAATCTTTTATCCATCTTGTGAGCTAAAGTTACAGTAAACTTAACTAAATAACTAAAGCAGATATAAATAAACAATAGTTACACAAACATATATAAGACGCGTCTTCCTTACTGTGCCTCATGTTTGGAAGGTTCTCTTGTCAGTACTTTCTCAACACTTGGACGTATAACACCAGCATCAGGTGTTTGAGTAACATTGATCGAACCACCCAATCGAATCAGGCTAAACCAAAAGCATGACCAGGGTCGGCTCCTCAGTGAGACCTGAAGGGCTGGAATAGGACTGAACCTGATTGGCTTGCGGTATACACGTATCAACCAAAGTGCTGCCCAAACCAAAACACTGAAAGCAAGAGAAGTTGGCACAGCCGCGTCATGCAACATGGAAGAAAAAAAGCCTGAAGACTCCGATTGATGGAAGCCAAAAAAAAAGCTTGCTGATATGTACTATTAGGAAGTTCACGGGGGAACTGTCAGCTCTGATACTATAAAGGAGAAATAGGAATAATAATATTAAAGAAAATGAATATCTTACATTCATTCCTTCATTGATATGTATATAAATTATAAGTTTATAAGGATAAATTTATAAAACCCTTGAACAAAAATTTAAAATCTGCTAAACTAACTTAGATTGTAACCAAAATTTGAAACCTCCCAAACTAATATTGGATTATAACAAATAACGAATTTAGTTGCTTAAATTTTAGGATTTGTTCTTTTTTATGGATAAAAAATTTATCTATAAATTTATATTTTTTGGATAAATATTTTTCAGGTAATATTTAGATAGAAAAATAATTTATTCATGTTCTTTTATGTATGGAAAAATGGCTTTGCAATCAATTGAGGATGGAGAATCTTAGAAATAGAAATAAAATTAAAATATCTACTTTTCTAGCTAATGAAAAAAATGATTTAGTCACTTTTTAGGGGGATAATTTTTTTTTTAATTTTATAGATAAATACTATTTAAGAAAAAAAAATTTATCTATCTTGAAAAATATAAGAATATGAATAAATTGGTTAATAAAAAAATTGATTAATTTTTTAATATTTATTTTTAAAAAAAAATCATTAAAGATATATGTTATCTATATATTAAGAAGTTCACGCGGCAATCGTTGACTTCTGAACATTCCTGCCACGTATGATGAAAGACCCCTCTCTCTCTTTTCCGCTCCGATCCTCCCAACATTAAGCATATTAAGGCCCCTTTGTGAAAGACTTCTGCTTTGCTGCTCTCTTGCAAAAGCATCTAATCCATTGTCGAAACCTATTCAAAGGCTAAAGATATGCCAGCAACAATATATATACCGTCACCATGGACTAAATGGAGAAAGAGGAGGATGATCCTCTCAAAGTTCGAGGAGCATGCAATTGACCTGCACCAGCCTTCTGTTGGAAAATTTGGAAGGAGTAGGATGTTCCATAGCAAGAAGAAGTCTTAGGCTCTTTCAATGCAAGTTTCCCTTAATTTTATCTTTTCTTTTAATGAAATCTGATGGAGAGGGAGGCAACACCTTCCTTCCATTTCCATTCCAAAAAAAATAAAAAGCCATTGGTTGCCATCTCGGGAAGGGTAAGCATACATGAGGTAACATATTAGTGCTTAGGGACATGGCCATGGGGACATAATAGAAATATGTATTCTTGGATGGCCACCATTCGGAGATGAATGGTCATTGAACAACATGTGCTATATATGATGTGGCACGTATTGATGGACTATTTTATTTGATGATCGTCTATCTTTTGACGATGGCCATCCATAACTATGCCGTGGAGGATCCATGTTCAATTCTCCATTAGGATGAATAAACAAGCTTTGGTCCATGTCCGTAAAGAAGGTTTCTCATGGAGAAATTAATATTCAGTAGCCCAGACCTACATGGAACACGTGGTAGTTCTGTATTCATTACCATCCCTCCATGTGCCCAGTTCCTTTGACCACGTGCAAACCGTGAGGGGTTGCCTCCTCGGGTACTTTTGGGGCATATATATATATATTTTTTCTGGGTAAAGTCTTTTGGGGCTTAATTACCACAGCAATGTTTGACTACCACGCTCATACTCACATGGAAATGTCGTGTGGGGCTTCTTAACGTCCACATGCATTTGCCCATGATTTCATCTTCCAAACTTGTGATATAAAAGCTACATGATTGGATCTACCATGTAAAGGGGACAAGTGGCCTCCTTCGTTTGGACGTTGCTATGGTTCGCTTGGCTTGGAATGGGTTAGGATGGCCTGGCTCATTGGTCAATATGAATGTCCTGGCTCTTACGGAGAAATAATACCCTACACCACATAGACCTCCGATACGGTACTCCATGGGAACGCCGTAAGTTGAAATGAGTGCATGATCAATGGAGCCAATAAAACTGAGATGAGGTACTGATGTACTGTTATGGCTATGTAATGCATGTAGTGTGGGATATAATAACAACTTACCAAAATAGATGTTGGAAATTTATTCGCTCGGAGGCATCCGTGAGGCTTCAACTGATCCAAGCTATCCATGAGGATGTAGGTTTGAACGTTGTCCAGCCAAAAATATATAGTTTTTATTAGTTGAACCATCCAACCCTCCACTTCATAAAGAAGAAGAAGAAGAAGCAGAATACTACTACAAAAATGACCTATGATAGTGCTTACTATGGCAATGATTTTCGAAACCACTATAATAGCACCTACGGCAGTAATTTTTATTAACTACTGCTATAGGTCGGATCTATAGCAGCAGTTTTTGTAATCGCTGCTATAGGTCCGACATATAGCAGCGGTTAACGAAAACCGCTGCCGTAGGTCGGACCTATAGCAGCGGTTATAAAAAATCGCTGCCATAGGTCGATCTATAGCAGCGGTTCATTATAACGCTGCCATAAGTCGGACCTATAGCAGCGGTTGGTAGGAACCGTTGCTATAATCTGATTTATTGCAGCGGTTAATTATAACCGCTGCCATATATATTTTTTTAAATATTATATAATTTTAAAATTTAATATCCATCTTCACTGTTCATTATCTAAATAATTATCATTAGAGTGTCATCACAAAAGGTCACCTCGATCTGATGGCCCTACCTTCGTCGATCAAAAAAATTTGATTTCTACGATCACGAATGACGATGCGATGATCTGATAGATGGAGACCTTCAATAGATCCAAAAATCTGCAACGATGATCTTGGTGATGTTTGTAGTATACTATCAAAGTTTCACTTCAATCGGATATCATTATCTTGGTCAATTTAGTATAGGTTAGTTTCAATCGTTAAATGATAAATGAGTGATCAAAAGACCAAACGATGTTCGATTATGAGATAATTTTTTTTATAAATGATCTTGGCTACTACTTTAATCATTTTTTATGATGGTGATTATAAAATTCAACTCATGAGATAAAGAATAATTTAAAATTATACATCTCCTAATAACCATTCTGAAACTTCACTAGTTGTTATGCTCGTGCTTTTACAATATCTACTTAACATGAACAGTTTATATGAAAATAATTTAAATTTTACTATCATCGTCTTATAAAATATTTAAAATTATAACAAAGATCATTTAACTAAAAAATTATCTCATAATCGGATGTCGTTTAATCCTTTGATCGCTTATTTCTAATTTAACGGTCGAAATCATTCCATACTAAATTTATCATGATAACGATATCCGATTGAAGTGAAACTTTGATAGTATGCTACAAACATCATTGAGATCATTATTGCAGATTTTCGCATCCATCGAAGATCTCCATCTATTAGATCATCGCATCATCATTTATGATCGTCGAAATCAAATTTTTCTGATCGATGAAGCTAGGACCATTAGATCGAGGCGATATTTTGCGATGACACTCTAATGATAATTATTTAGATAATGAATGATGAAAATGGATATTAAATTCTAAGTTATATAATATTTTAAAAAAAAAAAATTATTTTTCACTTATGACAGTAGTTATCAAAAATCGCTGCTATAGATCTATGACAGTGGTTATAGAACCACTACCATAGATCTATGGCAACGATTTTGGGTAACCATTGCCGTAGATCTATGAAAGCGGTTCGATAACCGCTATCATAGTTTAGGTTAAAAATCTTTAAATTTTTTGTTTCCTTCCGTGTGCGCTCAATCTCTCTCGCTCTCTCTCTCCCCCTCCTCTTCATCGTCGGTGAGGCTCCTCCCTCCGACCGACGTCGCCCCTCCTCCCCCCCGGCCTGTGTCGACCCTCCTTTTCCCTCGACCGGCACCGCCCCTCCTTCTCCCTCCCTCTCTGGCCCCCCATCCCCGGCCGCCCCTCCCACACCCGGCCCCCCCCCCCTCCTCCATCCGACCCTCCTTTGGCCCCCGCGAACCCACCCACCACCATACCATACCCCTCCCATCCTTCCGGCCCGAATCGCCTTCGGCCCGACCGCGAAACCCCCCCCACCACACTACATTCTGACCCTCTTCAATCGAGTGCGAAGCCTGTTGACATCCTCGCCACCCTGCCCCCTTCCCCCTGGCACCCGCTCTCGCTTCTCTCTTTTATTTTTTCTCTTCTCTATCTCACTATCCCTTTTGTTTCGCAAGTTTACTCTAGTGCCCGTCTTCCTTTCTAGCTCTTGCGACCGCTTCTAAGCATTCGGATAATTTTGTCTATAGCAGTAGTATATAATTTTTTTAATATTTATTATTATTAATCATGTATATTTATCAATAATTTATAAGAATATTTTAATAATATATATTTTTTCTATATATCGTAGTTTTTGGGCCTCGCCGTGGTGGTAGCTTGGGCCGTTCATCTCTGACGCCTGTGGACAGATTGTCAATAGGTTAGATTCGGATCGAAATCTGGATATTCAGATTCAGGATCTAATTGGGATTGGTATCGGATCTGAATCCAAATATCCGATGGATCTGTACTTAGAGAGAGAAAGGGAGGGATCCGGCCTCGCCGCCATTATTGGAAGGAAAGAGGGGTTGGCCTCACTGCCAATCATTAGGAGGGAGGGGGTTTAGCCTCTACCGGCGAGGGAGGATCGAGAGAGGAGAGTGGGAGATCAAGAGAGCGAGAGAAGGGGGGGAGGGGGTCCGGCCTCGCCGACATCACTGGGAGAGGATGGGGTCGGCCTTTGCTGGCGAGATGAGATTGAGAGAGTGAGAGAGGGAGGGATGGGGTCCGGTCTCGCCGACGAGAGAGATTGAGAGAGAGGAAGATCGAGAGATGGAAAAGCTGGGAGGGAGGGGTTCGGCCTCGCCGCCATCGCCGACGAGAGAGATCAAGAGAGGGAGAGAGGGAGTGATCAAGGGGATGGCACACAACTGAGCCGGCTTGGATATGTAGTCGAGCCGACTTGGGCCGTGATCGAGCCGACTGGAGGAGGATCCTAACCGGATGTCTCAAGCACGGAGCCGGCTATCTCAGGCATGAAGTCAGCTCGACTTTCAAGCAAATAGAATTTGATATGTCACGATGTTATATTGATTAATGTTCATTAACGTTGCAAGTCACGATGGCACCGAAATGCCATCTAGCTTTCACCCCTGCCTTTCGACGGGTTACGCGTAGTTCAGCATCCGAGGAGCAGTCAAAGCATACTCCATCCACCTCGACATCAGCTGCTCAGGGACCTCCATCGACGGTATCTACTCCACCGACAGTATTTACTTCATCGATAGCTGAGCCTCTACTATCGCAGGCATCTGAATATACGTT
This sequence comes from Cocos nucifera, assembly GCA_006176705.1. Lineage (NCBI taxonomy): Eukaryota > Viridiplantae > Streptophyta > Magnoliopsida > Arecales > Arecaceae > Cocos > Cocos nucifera. Next base: position 248,945 of record QRFJ01001522.1, on the reverse strand, counting down.
TTTATTAGATTAGCACAACTTTATTTTTTATATAGTATTTGTATACTTATATATTTATATAATGTATTTGCATTGTAGGTGCATCATCCAGTCGGATATTTTGCGGTCCCATATATATGGCACACGTGTGGAACCGCCAGCATCAGGTGATGGTGCAGTATGATGCGGAGGGGATGCTGGTAGGGGAGATCGCATGGGAGATGCATTCCTTTTTTGGAGTGCTTGTAAGGCGATCGGACATCATTCCTGTAGAGCCTAGAGATTAGCGTTTGATGGATGCTGCTGTCAAGGATCGGGTATGAAAGGAGATATGGATAAGTACGCGCATTTTAGTTATATTTATATATTTTATATATTTATACTATATATATTTGATTAGAATAATTTTGTAACTGATTTTTGATAAATTTGTGCAGAGAAGATATGACTTTTTCGATCACGAGAGGGCTCAAAATGCCCGACTGAAGAAGATCGAAAAGTTATACTGAGGTTACAAGGTCAAGCTCCACAGAGGATAGCTCGAGCACCGACGAGACACTCTGGAGGAACTTGTTCCCTGGATATATGACTATCCTCCGAGTCAATAGGAGAGGATGGTTAGACACTGAAGGAGCCCAGGAGTTCGAGGTAAAATTTCTAACTTTTGAATTTTTCAATATATTTAAAATTTTATTTAAATATTTTTTAAAATATTTATTATTTATTTGAATACTTATTAGGCTACCTTCCATCAGAATCGGAAGAACTATGTAGCCTAGGAGTATACGCACACTCTAGGCTGCGAGTCTATGGCCAGTCGTGTGCATAGAGAGGTAATTAATTCTAAATCTTATTAGATAAATTAAATTCATATTTTTATCATCTTTCTAATAAATTTATTCTTTGTTATAGCTGATGAGAGATAGAGTGATGCCTAGCCGTAGCGAGATTTTTCAATCCAGCCGCACGGACAAGACGAGCAGGCCGATGAATGCCGCGATTGGACGTATTTTTATAAGTATTAAATATATTAGTATATATGATTAGTATTATAATATTTCTTATAAAATTTTATTTTAATTTATAATTATAGGATCGGTTAGATGCGCTCGCGAGCGAGGACCCGAATACCTCTGGATCCCATGACCATCTGTCTCAAGTCTTGGGGCCTAAGCATTCTAGGAGGATCCGATGGAGGCCCGAACACACGCCGACCAGCTACTGATCCGAGGCGAGCATCTCCTCACAGACTTTCGATGTCGTCAGCCGGAAGGAGCTTGAGGAGGCATTGGCATGGACATATTATGCTGCGATGTGGGCAAATCGGGCTAAAGAGTACGCATCTCATCTGGAGGACATCGTGAGAGACATGATGTCGACGCTTAGCATGTATTTTGGAGTCATAGATTTCGAGGATATGTCAGCCTACATTCTAGCTCCAGCTCCGACTCCGACTCCAGCTTCGGCTCTGGCTTCAGCTCCAGCTCTGGCTTCAGCTCCAGCTCTGGCTCCTGACGACGACGACGACGACGATGTAGATTTAGGAGACTTTTTATGTATTTTATTTTTTTAAAAAATATTATAATAAATTTTATTCGGTAATAAAATTTTAGCATTTCAGAATAATTTTATGTTTATTATATTTTCTTATGTTATATATTTATATTTATTAGATAAAATATATAAAAAAATAAAAAATTTTATTTTTTTAATTATTCAAGATTTACGGTAGCGGTTTTATAACCGCTGCCATATTCGTGCCAACCGCTGCCATAGGTCTGGTGCCAACCGCTACACTAGACCTATGGCAGCGGTTAAGAAACTGCTGCTATATATTACTTATGGCAATGGTTATGTAACTATTGCTATAAATAATCTATGACGGCGGTTACATAATCGCTGCCATAGATTGATCTATTGTAGCGGTTTATAAACCACTGCAATAGGCTATCTATGGCAGTGATTCTAACAACCGCTGCCATAGAGCTATGGCGACGGTCGCAGTAGTGGAAGAAAGAAACTATCCAACCCAGCTCAAGATGCACAACAATTGCAATTAAGGATGAATCGAGGTTGTATTTTCCTTACAAGAGAAAGATTTACCTTCCTTTACATGAATCCACCATTGCATCACCCATTGTTCAAAATCTCAAAGCACTCCAAACTCCATCATTCCCTATCCGCATGCATATCAAAGTGAGTGGTAGATGATCCAACTGTGGATGCAGGTGATGAAAGGTGAATTCTTCTTTTGCACGACAGATACACCCCGATCCATTAAGGTTGTATATGTAATTAGTGCTTGCATCTACATGGATAGTTTAATTGCATCAACAATCAAAGGAAACTGATTTTCTTGCAAATTAGTGGGGTGTCTTATTTCCTTCCCGCTAGGGTCAGGCATGGGTTTAAACTGCCACCATTTCTAAATTCTTTTAAAACTATGTATGACTCTTCCATTTTAAGAGTAGATTTTAATGTTTTTGGCTTTCAATTTCTTAAAAAGACCCAAAATAAATCAGCTTGCTTGATTTGGGTGAAGCAATGAAGAAGTCTCACATATTTATTGAGTAAGAAAAGGAAGTTTCTATCGATCAAGCTATCCAACTTATCTCAAGGTGTATCCCTAAATCAAGATTTAAAACCATGGAGATGAGCTTTGCCCATATTTTAATATCTATTAGAAGGTGAAAATAAAAAGGGCTAGCGTGTCCGAAAACTCCCATGATGGCTCGTCTTCCCGACGACTTGTGGTACACCGGCGATGGGAACCGTTAAACTTTGTCGAAATGCCAACTCTTGAGCTACTTACCATGACGGTTGACTACGAGTACCCTCTCTCTCTCTCTCTCTCTCTCTCTCTCTCTTTATATATATATATATTAAAATACTGTGAAATTTTTTCAATCTTCATTTGAGTAATCTAAGGGCTTAATATCGTACGCTGAGCCAGGGTTTAACTTACCCTTGACTTCATCCTAATTGAGCTAGGCAGCCAATTGAAATCCCTAATAATGAGCTATTCTAGTGAGACTGAATTTTTTCAAACAATAGTCTCCCTATCAATTTAGGTGGACAAAACCTTGTCCATAAGTTTATTTTGTTAGATTGCGCAAATGCATTATATCATTATCAAATTAAAAGCTACAGCCAACAATTAACCAATAGCATGAACTGAAGTTCTATATATATATAGATTCCGTAAGGGTAAGTCAATGGTCTGAATGTCAATAGTTGCTATCTCTCCTAGCAAAAGCATGCTGCAATCCAACATCTAATTCCTAGAGACAAATATACAATTAATTACAAGTACGGTTGATCCTATAAGCAGGCACAAGGAGTCAGATCCCATGGCTATGATATTCGCTTTCGACCAAAAGACTTTTAACTTTAGTGGGATTTAGTGGGAGAACGTCAAATATGATCCTAATTACAATGCATAATGAAAAGGTAATTATTATGGGACAACTGTATATTTCTCGATCCATACTAATTTATTTTAATAGATCATCCATATGATTGACCACCATGGTGGATTACTAGTTCACAAATGGTTTACCATGGATCGTACTTAGTTCAGCTATCATTAAAGAAAAGCTCCTTCATAATGGATCGGAGAAAAGTTACCCATAGTCGATCCATCCAGCATTGATCGATTCTAGCTGACTAATATCTGGACGACCAACTAATTGATCATATACTATCAATCAATATCAGACGATTTATTATTGATTGTCTATTATCGAGGTATCACCATCTTCATTAGATTCGTGCTCTTCCTAAATTAGAAAAGTTCGGATTACATAGGAGTCCCTCACGATTCCATCTTTCAGAAAAGAAAAAACATCTTTTGAATCAATCCGAAGCGATAAACTCAAAAAATCGTTAGAATCCGAGACGAATATGGTTTCAATTCTCTCCTATAAATAAAGAGGCACCAGAATCCTTTAGGTATACATTCAATTCGATGATTTTTTCTCTCATTATTCTCCAATTTTCTAATTGGAGCATCGGAGGATCTTCACCAAAAAAATACTTTGATGAGAATTTTTTTGCAAGAGTTTGGACGAAGCTTCAGCGGCAGTTCTTTCTCAGCCACGAGCTTCTCGGTGGCCGACCACAGTAATGACAAAAGAATAAAGCTTGAAAAGCATGCGCCCAAATGTGCCTCACGGAATGGATGGTCCGGCATGCGTGACTTTTTTTTTTTTTTTTTCAATTGTTCAAAGAGGGTCATGGCAATGAACCACACAAAACGTGGCAGCCTTGCAATTTGCATAGACATAATAAAACTTGGTGGAGGCAGCCAGGAGCCTGCTGTATGCCTAGTTTCGAAGGATTTGAGTTGTATCTTTTGTAAAAAGAATGATTCATCTTATTTGGCAACATTGATGATGGTTGGATTGCACAACATCCACTCTGAGAACCATACAACCGGATGGAAGGATTGAAGTGCTTTGAAATATATGCAAGGCACGGTTGTTATTGCAAAAGAAGATCAATCATTCTTTTATGCAAAAATTACAATCCAAATCTGATACCCAATTAAGTTTCCACCTCCTCTCTCGTTCTCACTCTCTCGTCTTTTGCTCTGGCCGGGCTGTAAGTCAACAGTTGTGATAGCTTGTTAGGCTGATCCAGGCCTGAAACTATTTGGACTTTAAACATGATACTTGGACCGGATTGCTACGTACAAGAATTTTGGGCCTATTGAGATCCGGTCGGTCAGGTCCAATTTCAAGGTGGCCTTCCGACACGTGGGAACTGGGGCTCGATTTTGTTTCGCCGGCTCAGATAGTTTTTCCCTTTTTTCTTTTCTTTTTGTATTTATTTGTAATAGGTTCAGAGAGTTAAACGCGTGCGCCGCGGGTAGAGAGTGGAGCTCTGTTTACCCCTCGCTTGTGTCGGCGAAGAAGGCATGCAAGACCCCGCGGATATCCGAAACCTCCCCATCGACATCGCCTTCGCTCGTCTCGGAGGTTTCGACTCCATTTCTATTTCCCTTTTCTTTTATTTTTTTTAATAGAAATCTGGAATGCTTTTCTGTCGGTTTTTCCTTAAGAGTTGTGATTGATTCCGTTCTGTATTCGTTTGTTTTGTTGGGGGGAAGAATGGCTGGTGGATCGGAAGAAGATCCCGCAGGATTGGAGGAAGCGGTTGAGCTCGATCAGATCTCGGATCTCGTCTGCCTTCATGTCGCTGCCCAGGGATCTCGATCCCTTCCTCCGAACCCTAGATCCCGAAGGTAATTCCTTTCTGATCCAGAGCTGTTATTTATTTTTCCTTTTAACTTTTTATTGATGATTCGATCAATTTCATAGGCTAACAGTAGCAATTTTTGAAGATGGCATGTGATGCCGTAGCTTGAAAACTTAATCCCTCCTGTATGGGGTGGGGAGGGCGTTACTGTTAAGTTCGGGATTGACACTTATAGTGCCGGGAAGAAGACCTTTGTGTATTGAAATCAATGCATGGTGTTTGGAAGAAGCAATGATAAGATAGTTAAAACGAGATTAAGAAATCTTGGTGGATGTATTAGTACTATTTTTTTGTAAGATCCTAGTGAACATCAGTTCGCATCTATTGCTAGATCAGTACAAACTGCCTTGGCCGAAATGAAACCATTGTTTGAATTGAAGTTGACCAGAGCTTCAGAATTATGCTAGACTTTGGCCAAGTTTGCTTTGTCTCAGCAAAAACCGATGTGTTCTTGTTGAAATGAACACACACGCACACACATGCACACAATGTGTGGGTTTGTTTATCCATGATGTGGGTGTGTGTGTGTGATCGTTATCTATGCCTTTAAGGTAAATTTGTTCACAGAATTTTATTTATATTTTGCATGTTTTTGGTGGTGGTGGTTGTTAGTTTAGAGTTTTCAGAAGGTTTCAGACAGCCCGATATACAAAATGTATGTAAAAACTCAAAGTGTCATAGAATCTAATATGTTGTAATTTAAATTGTTTTTTTCTTTTTTGATTTGTCCCTCTTTTTTTAATTTTTTAAACAATGATTTACCCAAACTGGTTCAGTTGGAGTTGAAACCATTTTGAATTGCTGAAACTGAATGTGATTTGGCTCTACCGACTATAATTAAGCTTTTGAACATTGGGTCATTTTTCTTACTGAATTGTAGCCTTGTTCTTGTTCCTCACTCAGTTTGAATAATGAGCAACATAATATTTAATCTTCCTTTCAAACCTTCTTTGTACTTTGTTATATTTGTAGCTGAATGAAGAAGCCTTTTTGTGACTAGGTTTATGACATATTGTTAGTGTAATAAAATCTAGTGCAGAGTGTAGGGATCAGAGGTCGAGAATTGTTTCTTCTACTATCCTAATTTGTTGTTTGTTGCCTTTAAGCTAGTTGATGAACTGATATTGCTAGGTAGTTGGTGTTAATAAGGAGCTATTTTGCTGATGTTGAATAGGTGAATTTCTCTGTTATGTATTTAATGGACTTAAAAAGGGTATGTTGCTATAAATATCCTCAAGGTGTGACCTAGTTTTCTACATTAGGTTCTGAACAAGTTCTGATGGAGATACTCTTCTAGTGAGTTTTGCAAGAAGGTTTGGCGTGTTGCTTCCTTGCATATGAAACTTGTGCAATGGCTACTTGTGTGGATGGGTATCTATGCTCTTTTACTTGAGCTAGATGTTGGATGTTGCCCTTTTTTTAAGTGCTTTGGGTGCTTTTCCTCATTGTTTCTTACATTGGGGGGCAATACTTTGCTGAAAATAAAAGATATGGAATACATTTTTCAAGCCTTCCTTTTAAGGTCATTCTGGGAGTCTTATATTTGCTAGTCTTAGTAGAGAATGTAGATTTGTGAGGATACTGAGCATTGATTACACATGTATTATTCCAAGACTGGAACTTCTTAACCTTCCCTGGGAGATTTTTTGTTTTTCAGCTGTGTTCATCACATCATTATTTCTGGCTATGGATAGAGCATTAGAATGTTTGGCACCACCAGATGGCATGTGTCTGGATATGTGGATAGAGGGATACCAGAGTCCCTGAAAACCATAGTGTATGAGGACAGAATTTGATATGATGATAAATTTCTTAACAAATGTGGGTGACATAGTCTTGTGGGATTCACGGCAATCATACCTCATGATTTTCTTGTTAGCACTGGTGCATTGAGGAACTTCCTACTTGTGTTTTCTTTTTCTTTATTCATGACATTCTTTTCAAATATCATTGCCTCTGTTATTTTACAGCTGGGTTTCCTCTATTCTTCTTTTTTTTTTTTTTGCTTGAAATATATGTCAACTGTTTTTCCCAGAAAATCTTTTAACGAATGTGATCATCTAAGCCTTGTCTGTGCTCTACTTATTATAAATTTCTAAAACTTCTTTTCTCTAAATGCCTGCATTCTATTTTCAGTTGTTGGGTACATGGAAGCAAAGAAAATATACAATATTCTCTTGAATTCAACTACAGAAAGTCGTAATATTTTTGGACGCTTATCAGGTTCTGCTGTAAGACCCCTAAAACCAGAAATCCACTTTTTGATCAAGTTTTTCCAGTTCTTTTGGTAAACTTTTTTCATGGTTCATCTCATGGCAGGGTGAATGGGAATCCATAGTGCGCTCCTTCGAGAAGGACCATATCTTTCTTGGAGAGGCTGCTCAGATAATGGTTCAGAATGTTAACTATGAAATGTATGTTTTATTTTCTTGCAGCAGTTTGGTAAGTTTGGAGTATAATCAATGCATTATAACTAATTTTACTGATCATCATGCTGGGTGAAGTCCCTACCAGAAAAAGCAGGTGCAGAAGATTCAGCAACAACTAGCAGAACTAGATCGTAAGGAGGCTGATATCAAGAGAAATGCTGCCCTCTCTGCAGCTAAATATTCTGAAGCTTGTCAGGAGCTTGGATTGCAGGTATGCAGTCCTTAATGGCAGCTTTTGGACATGTGTGTCTCTTGTCATCCAATATCACCATGTTCTGTACTTTGTAATTAGCTATGTTCTTTGGGTTGTTAAAGATGGTTTAAAAAAATTTTACTCTACCTTTGCAGGGGAAAAATGTGAGATTAGAGCTTTTGGAGACTGCAAAATCTCTTCCATCCACATTCAGCAAATTATTGCAAGTCCTTAATAGCGATTCCATTTTAAGGGCCATGGAATATTATACGAACTTTGTCAGAGATGCTCACACGGAGAAAGAGGTATGTTTATAACAACAACTGAATATCGATTGCGTACATGCTTCACTAGTATGGGCAACATCTCGTATTCCTGTACGCCTTATATATTACAGACTAGCTAACATGAACTTTGTGGTTCGAGGTGTTACACATGATTAATTTTGTGTTGTTGTGACAGCAGAAAAATCCAAGTGATGTGCTACAAAATCTGAGGCGCCTTCTTGAAAATCCTCCCTGTCTTAGTGTGTCTGTGTCTCCTGAGGTCCAAACTTCTCTGAATGATTTGTCGAAGCCAGACTTGTCTTATCCTGTAACAGGAATGCAGCTACCTGATACTAATCTTGCTACAGACGGTATTGACTGGAACATTTTGGTAGATGATACCCAGATCGATTGGGATATTGGTGCTGTGGAACAACCTGAAGAACCTGGCAATGGTTTTGGTTCTTATGAAATAATTGATTCTAATAATATAGATTTAAGGGGGTCTGGAAATGGTAATGGCGTGGTAGCTGATCACATGTCATTAAATAGAATAGAGGGTGTGGCCTCTGGAACTTCTGAGTCAGAAATATGTTGGGATATCAGCATTGAAAATCCTCAAGTGGATGCACTTGATGTTACAGCAGATGCAGGCAAGGAAAGTCAATTATCAAGTCCAACTGAATCCCCACATCATCAAAGTTTAGTGGCAGAAAGAAGCCAATTTCTGGAGACGGAATACAGGAATAAGATACTTGATGATCTGTTTGAGGTATTCTTGTTAGCTTCATATATATTTGCAGAAACACATAGACATCTGTATGCATGCACGTGTACATGCACACATTCATGCATACGCATGCATATACCAATATGTGCAGTACCCACACCAGCATATATCTACATGCGTGATGATACATGCATAAACTCACTTCATGCATATATATATATATATATATATATATAGACATGCTTGTTTTTGTGTAAATATACATATGCATGGATGCTTGGAAGTTTCTCCACATTTCGAAGGAAAGTGTGTGATTAAGTTTCCAACTTCTAAGAGATCAACATCACTGTTATTAGGCAGTTCCTGTATTTGGCAGTTATAGGACAAAATGATCCAGAGTATCCTTTATGAAGTGAAGGCATCTGAGCTAATGCTCTTTGAAAGTTATAGGACAAACCTTTTCTTTAAAATATTGTTTCATAAGTTACCACCAAACAGAAAACTGGAGTCAATGATGCAACCCTTCACAAGTTTGAGTTGTTGTTAAATCATATTCATAGACTAAAATAAGATGCTGATATAGTTGCCAGGTGTCCTATATATCCAAGAAAGAAACTGGGTTTGTCACAAACTTGCCAGTTTTTATCAACAAGGACCCTTAGACCCTAATGATGGGAGTATGGATTATGCTTTTGATAGAGTATCCAGAATTCCTACCAATTCCAAGTGTATTTGACATGATATAGGAATGCAGAATTTCTCATGATTCTATGCTTTCAAGTTGAGGGACAAACTATAACAAATTTTCTTTTCATTTCAACTCTTAACTTTGGACCCTATTGTCAATAAGTTTTATCATAGCCTTCAACCTTTCTTATGTTCGTTATTAGTGACTGTATGATTTAGTTTTCTGCATCCTTCAAAAAACTCCTGCAAAATCCAGTCGATATTCTCCTGAACCATATGTTGACATCATCAACCAATGTATCATACACCAAGATCTACCTGAATATCTTTTATTTATTTATTTTATTTATGGTAATTATTTGGTGAATATAAGTTATTTATTTTAAGCTCTTGTAACTGTATGCGTTGTTCATGTTGTCTCTAGATCAGTTTATGATTCTTCTTATACAATGTCTGGAAGATGCCATTTCTTGTTAGTGATTGTCAACTTCCCCAAAATCTATGCAAAAACTAAGTTAATGATTTTAGCTGAAAGTTTCCCTCCTGTTGAGCAAGTACACTTTCCTGATGATTGATTTGTATTGTTTTGTTTGTCTTCAATCTCCATTCTCATTGTTCATATTTAATTTATATAGGTTCACCGGATGGCCGCTTATTTTGTAGATAATTGTAGTGTCTTTTGTATGGTGTTGACCTTCAAACTATTGGGTCATTGGGTTTACCGGAGGGCAATCTCTAATGCATTATGTCCCTTCTCATCAGATCAAATCATTTTTGAATCAGCGGTTAGTGGAGATGAGGGGTGGAGAGACTTCCTCCTTACAACATCAAGTTCAGGCAGTGGCTCCTTTTGTGCTGCAACAGTATGCTCCTGATGCAGTAGAGGCAATGCTAGCGGAGGTATCTTTGGCCATTTCAATGCTTACAAACCGGAAAACACGTGACTTGATTATGATTCTCAACTCCAAAAGGTAAATAGTTGATGGTTTTGCTTATTAGGCTATTCGCCTTGAACATGTTTATCTCTTCCTCCAGATGTTGTCATCATTACCCACAGTTGCATTTGCCATTCTTGAATACCTCGACATGTTAACCTTTCCATGAAGACTTTTTTGCATTAGTTATCAAGGACTCTTGAACTTCTCCCTGCATCAGATGCAATTTTTAGTCTGGTACCTGACCAATCATTTCTTTTGGAAAACCAGATTTCTAGACAGATTGGTGTCGACAGTGGAGGAAAAGAAGCATCACGAGGTAAAACTGCGAGAGAGCTTGAATGATTTATCAGTGAGACGCATGGAACTGCACAATGCATTATCATCATCTTGGCCCAAGCAAGTAAGAATATTCCCATTTCTGTGAATATTCATATTTTCCAAATATAGTCATTGATTTGTTCGACTAGCAATTTCCCTTTGATGAAAAGGGCATGCGTGTCAACTATCGGTACAAATATATGAACAAATTACAATCGTCATCATCATCCTAACACCATGAGTGAAAGGTTGGTTCTCATTTGGGAGGGTGCAGGAAATGATACTCCTTGAATACTATCCATCTCAGACATTGCTATATATGCTTTTGCCTGTCATCAGCTAACCTCTGGCATGCTTCAGAATGCATAGGAAAGTAATGGATCTTTTGTTTCCAGTTTTTTCAAGGATAGAAAGATAAGACATGCATATCATATCATTAACTTCGAAGGACAATGCAATTTCTTCAATACTTTTGTCATTTTGTTTGAAAGCTTCGCTGTTGTCACAAGTCACTGGTAAGAAACGCATAAGATCATGCAAAGCATTTAGAGTTATGGGCAGCGGAATGGAATTTTAATCATATAGATACAATTGCATCTGGTACATATTTGTAGCCTGATGCGGTCATGCTACAGTTCATGCTTTAGGCGTTTGGCTTCAGGCTTTAGTCTGTAAAACTGGTGCTTTCTTTATCAAAAGCCTAAGTTTCGAAATGCTGATATGAACCTTTGATGTATTTATTTGCATTTTGGATTTGTAACCGCAGAAGATGATATGGATGGTAAAATGGTGATTTGGAAATTATTGCTGTAAAAATGACTTTCTTTTTCTTTGCTCACCAGGAAGCAGCAATTGCAAAAACAAGAGAACTGAAGAAGCTGTGCGAGACAACATTATCATCAATGTTTGATGGACGACCAGTCAACATTATTGGAGAAATCAATACATTGCTGAGTGCCGGTATCAGTTCATAAAGTAGTGAAAGTAGTGAACTATGAGGCAATTAATCATACCATGAAATGAAATTGCATTTTTGATATATAATGGTTAGTATAATGGAAATTGAATTCGGCTTTTGCGCTAGGTTTGTATTGTTCACCACTAACCAAAGTTAGTTCCTTAATGGCTTATGCAATTATTCCTGCTTGCCTGGTCGCGAAGCTGTCAGATGTCCCGTTGCACGATGGTTAATGCATTGACATCTTATGTGGGACATTGACCAGTCGAGGCATTTCAGTGGAAATATTGATGATTGTACGGTTGAGGCATTCTAGGCGTGTTATCTGATCATATATCAGCCTTAATAATAGTTTAAACCGGTCTGTTTCGATTCATGGACCAAAATCTTATAGGATTTAAGTCTATATAATTAGAAAAAATGAATTTGAATTAAGTTTGGATTCAGAGTGTGGGGTAGGTCGGTCCGAATCCTGTACGATAAGGTCATTTTTGAGATTTTGGGCTCATGGATTCAAACAGATTCTCAGGAGTTTAGCTGGCTGGTGGGAGATCATCCCTCGTTATTAAGATGAAAAGAGTGGTTTTGTAATGGGGGCTGTTGGTGCCGAAATCCGTCGCCGCCGGAGGTCGCCGCAATCGAGGCCGCTGGGTGCCGTCGGGGACCTGCAAAACGAAGTCCCGTCCGGAACCGGTGGGGTGGTGGCTCCGGCAGGACCCTCCGACGGTCAAGTTAGTTTCCGGCCAACAGTAATGGAGTGCTCGGAATGAGTTCCGGAGCTTAGAGGTGAGGAGGAGAGCAGTAATGGAGTGCTCGGAATGAGTTCCGGAGCTTAGAGGTGAGGAGGAGAGCTTAGAGAGTCGAGAGTTCAGAGAGCTTAGCCTTAGTATGTCGGAAGGGGTCCTTTTATAGCGGAGCTTAGTTGATGGTGACGGCTGTGCCGTCTGGCAGAGAGTCGTCGGGCAGCATGGAGTTTGGTACGGAGAGGAAGGCGTCGTCCGGTAGATCGTGGGAGCCATACCGGCGAGTCGTGGGCCGCATGGAGTCCGGTACGGAGAGGAAGGCGTCGTCCGGTAGATCGTGGGAGCCATATCGGCGAGTCGTCGTGGGAGCCATACCGGCGAGTCGTGGGCCGCATGGAGTCCGGTACGGGGAGGAAGGCGTCGTCCGGTAGATCGTGGGAGCCATACCGGCGAGCCGTGGGCCGCACGGAGTCCGGTACGGAGAGGAAGGCGCCGTCCGGTCTTGCTGCAGGCGACAGTTCGTCCAATGGAGTTCGGACTTGTAACAGAGTTCGGCCGAGGGGGAAGCTGGGGGAGTTCGTCTGGCTGAAGGGTCGGCCATCTGTAGAGTTCGGCCGCGGGACGGTTGCCGAGGAGTTCGACCGCTGAGAGGCCCGAAGAAGCTCGGCTGGCCAGTTGAAAAACTTCGGTTGCTAGTTGGTTCGGCCAGGGCTCGCTGAGGAGTTCGGTCGCCTAGGGTCGGTCCGAAGGGGTTCGGCCACTTGGGCTCGCCTGAAGTCGGTCCGAAGGAGTTCGGCCGTGGGGTCCGAAGGAGTTCGGTGCATGGGCTCGCCTGGGGTCGGTCCGAAGGAGTTCGGCCGTGGGAAGTCCGAAGGAGTTCGGCTGCATGGGCTCGCCTGGGGTCGGTCCGAAGGAGTTCGGCCGTGGGAAGTCCGAAGGAGTTCGGCTGCATGGGCTCGCCTGGGGTCGGTCCGAAGGAGTTCGGCTGCATGGGCTCGCCTGGGGTCGGTCCGAAGGAGTTCGGCTGCATGGGCTCGCCTGGGGTCGGTCCGAAGGAGTTCGGCCGTGGGGTCCGAAGGAGTTCGGCTGCGTGGGGCTGGGCTCGCGGCTGGGGTCGGTCCGAAGGAGCTCGGCCGTGGGAAGTCCGAAGGAGTTCGGCTGCATGGGCTCGCCTGGGGTCGGTCTGGAAAAGGTCGGTCCGAAGGAGTTCGGCCGTGGGAAGTCCGAAGGAGTTCGGCTGCATGGGCTCGCCTGGGGTCGGTCCGAAGGAGCTCGGCCGTGGGAAGTTCGGCGGGCGGAGGGAGTTCGGCCCGGAGCTTGGCGCAGGGGAGTTCGGCCTCTAGGCAGTTCGGCCGTGGTAGGGGCTCGGCCTGGCGCCTGGCGCTAAAGCTCTTCAGCGGCTACTGGTTACATTGGGCTGAGCGTCGGGCCGGGCTTCGGCAGGAGTGGGATTTATCCCCAACAGTAGCCCCCCCACTCCCGAGTTCAAAAATTGAAGGAAGGGAGTACCAAAACAGGCGGCTGCCGAAGTCTTCTTCCAGGCTCCGCATTTGTTGCAGCTGAAGCTCGGGGGAGATCTCATCTCCAGCCAATATTGACGCTGAAGTTGAAGTGGGACTCGTTTCCAGCCAAAATTGGTGAAGCCGATGTTGAGGCCGGGGTCAATGTCGCCCCCCATGATCAGGGTCGGAGTTGACATTGCCTAAATCAACCGAAGTCGACTCGGGGGAGACCTCCCTTTTTTGCAGTCAGGGTTATGATCGCTTGGGGGAGATCTTATTTCTTGCGGCCGAGGTTGGTGCTCGCGTTAGGACGAGGTTCACCTCCTGTTCCTAACCGAGATTGTTCACGGTCGCTCGGGAGAGATCTTATCTCTAGCCGAGATTGATGTGTCGCGCTCGGGGGAGATCTTATCTCCTGGCGGCTCGGGGGAGATATCTCTGCGAGCTTCTCTCGGGGGAGATCTTATCTCCTGCAGCCGAGGTGCGCGCTCGCGTTAGGACGAGGTTCTCCTCCTGTTCCTAACTGAGGTTGTTCACGGTCGCTCGGGAGAGATCTTATCTCTAGCCGAGGTTGATGCTCGCGTTAGGACGAGGTTTTCCTCCTGTTCCTAACCGAGGTTGTTCACGATCGCTCGGGAGAGATCTATCTCTAGCCGAGGTTGTCAACGGTCGCTCGGGGAGAGATCTTATCTCTAGCCGAGGTTATCAACGTTGCTCGGGAGAGATCTTATCTCTAGCCGAGGTTGATGTGCGCGCTCGGGGAGATCTTATCTCCTACGGCCGAGCTCTCTCTCGGGGAGATCTTATCTCCTGCAGCCGAGGTGCGCGCTCGCGGTCTAGGACGAGGTTCTCCTCCTGTTCCTAACCGAGGTTGTTCACGGTCGCTCGGGAGAGATCTTATCTCTAGCCGAGGTTTGATGCTCGCGTTAGGACGAGGTTTTCCTTCTGTTCCTAACCGAGGTTGTTCACGGTCGCTCGGGAGAGATCTTATCTCTAGCCGAGGTTGTCAACGGTCGCTCGGGAGAGATCTTATCTCTTGCCGAGGTTGATGCTCGCGTTAGGACGAGGTTCTCCTCCTGTTCCTAATCGAGGTTTTCAACGGTCGCTCGGGAGAGATCTTATCTCTAGCCGAGGTTGATGCTCGTGTTAGGACGAGGTTCTCCTCCTGTTCCTAACCGAGGTTTTCGGTCGCTCGGAGAGATCTTATCTCTAGCCGAGGTTGATGTGCGCGCTCGGGCGAGATCTTATCTCCTGCGGCGGAGCTTCTCTCGGGAGAGATCTTATCTCCTGCAGCCGAGGTGCGCTCTCGCGTTAGGACGAGGTTCTCCTCCTGTTCCTAACCGAGGTTGTTCACGGATCGCTCGGGAGAGATCTTATCTCTAGCCGAGGTTGATGTGCGCGCTCGGGGAGATCTTATCTCCTGCGGCCGAGCTTCTCTCGGGGGAGATCTTATCTCCTGCAGCCGAGGTGCGCGCTCGCGTTAGGACGAGGTTCTCCTCCTGTTCCTAATCGAGGTTGTTCACGGTCGCTCGGAGAGATCTTATCTCTAGCCGAGGTTGATGCTCGCGTTAGGACGAGGTTCCTCCTGTTCCTAACCGAGGTTGTTCACGGTCGCTCGGGAGAGATCTTATCTCTAGCCGAGGTTGTCAACGGTCGCTCGGAGAGATCTTATCTCTTGCCGAGGTTGATGCTCGCGTTAGGACGAGGTTCTCCTCCTGTTCCTAACCGAGGTTGTTCACGGTCGCTCGGGAGAGATCTTATCTCTAGCCGAGGTTGTCAACGGTCGCTCGGGAGAGATCTTATCTCTTGCCGAGGTTGTCAACGGTCGCTCGGGAGAGATCTTATCTCTAGCCGAGGTTGATGCTCGTGTTAGGACGAGGTTCTCCTCCTGTTCCTAACCGAGGTTGTTCGGTCGCTCGGGAGAGATCTTATCTCTAGCCGAGGTTGTCAACGGTCGCTCGGGAGAGATCTTATCTCTAGCCGAGGTTTGTCAACGGTCGCTCGGGAGAGATCTTATCTCTAGCCGAGGTTGATGCTCGTGTTAGGACGAGGTTCTCCTCCTGTTCCTAACCGAGGTTGTTTCGGTCGCTCGGGAGAGATCTTATCTCTAGCCGAGGTTGTCAACGGTCGCTCGGGAGAGATCTTATCTCTAGCTCGAGGATCTTAGCCGAGGTTGATGCTCGCGTTAGGACGAGGTTCTCCTCCTGTTCCTAACCGAGGTTGTTCACGGTCGCTCGGGAGAGATCTTATCTCTCGAGGTTGATGCTCGCGTTAGGACGAGGTTTTCCTCCTGTTCCTAACCGAGGTTGTTCAACGGTCGCTCGGAGAGATCTTATCTCTAGCCGAGGTTGTCAACGGTCGCTCGGGAGAGATCTTATCTCTAGCCGAGGTTGATGCTCGCGTTAGGACGAGGTTCTCCTCCTGTTCCTAACCGAGGTTGTTCACGGTCGCTCGGGAGAGATCTTATCTCTAGCCGAGGTTGTCAACGGTCGCTCGGGAGAGATCTTATCTCTAGCCGAGGTTGATGCTCGTGTTAGGACGAGGTTCTCCTCCTGTTCCTAACCGAGGTTGTTCACGGTCGCTCGGGAGAGATCTTATCTCTAGCCGAGGTTGTCAACGGTCGCTCGGGAGAGATCTTATCTCTTGCCGAGGTTGTCAACGGTCGCTCGGGAGAGATCTTATCTCTAGCCGAGGTTGATGCTCGTGTTAGGACGAGGTTCTCCTCCTGTTCCTAACCGAGGTTGTTCGTCGCTCGTCGGAGAGATCTTATCTCTAGCCGAGGTTCAACGGTCGCTCGGGAGAGATCTTATCTCTAGCCGAGGTTGTCAACGGTCGCTCGGGAGAGATCTTATCTCTTGCCGAGGTTGATGCTCGTGTTAGGACGAGGTTCTCCTCCTGTTCCTAACCGAGGTTGTTTCGGTCGCTCGGGAGAGATCTTATCTCTAGCCGAGGTTGATGTGCGCGCTCGGGGGAGGTCGCTCGGGAGAGATCTTATCTCTAGCCGAGGTTGATGTGTGCGCGCTCGGGGGAGATCTTATCTCCTGCGGCCGAGCTTCTCTCGGGGGAGATCTTATCTCCTGCGGCCGGGTGCGCGCTCGGGGAGATCTTATCTCCTGCGGCCGAGCTTGTTGCTCGCGTTAGGACGAGGTTCTCCTCCTGTTCCTAACGCGGCGATTATTGACTGCTGCTTCCCTGTCATCGCATAGTTTTTCGCATCCAGAAATAATATTATTGAGAGGGGAGAATTTTACCGAAGGGAAATACGATGGCAGCACATTCTCGTTTGAGGGGTCGTCGGGGTGTTGTTCCTCGGAGTTCCCTCGGGCAGTAAGTCCCGTCCAGACGACCTCCTCTATCTCATGCCGGCCTTCTTTAATTTGGACCATGCTTCTCTTGACTTTGTCGCTGGGGGATGACAATCACCGATGTAGCTAGCTCCTAGCTCCTCCCCGGGGTGGCGTTGATGACGCCGCGAGGACGGCCAACCTTCTTGTCTTTTCCGGTTACGCCTTTAGCAGTGCCTCGGAGGAATAGCCGATCTTGGAGCTGAATGTATTCCTTGATCGCGATGGTAGGGGCATGTTTGGAGAGGCCGTAGTCCTTCAGGTCTTGGCGGTTGGCTCTTAACTTTGCCGAGAATTCGAGTTAGAGGAGCGGGTCGTAGTTGCGGAACCTTCTGGGGGGGCTTCGTTCCGTCCTTGCCGGCGCCGAACTTTATTTTGGAGGTTGAGTTGAGGAGTTCGGCTTTCCACCGAGCTTCATTTTACCTTGATGCCGAGCTTTGGGGGGAGCCCGGCTTTTCTCCGAGCCGAACTTCTTTCCGCTTCGGCGGGGAACTTCTGCTCTCTGTTTCTCTCTTCGGGGCGATTGGGCTCTTCCTTAAGGCTGATTTCTCACGCCCTCATGGCGGGCTTGCTGGTGGAGTCGCTACCGGAGGCTGCTGTAAAGCGTGCAACGCCTCCGTGAGGCCACGGCCACGGATCTGTCGGTCAAGCAGGCCGAACTGCTTCACATCCACCGCGGGTTCAGGTGGAACCTAGGCCGCCGGGGCTGAAGCAGGAGCAGACGGGCCTGGACGGGATCGGGTCGCAGAGGCCACCGAACGCCGTGCGGAAGCTCTCCTGGGTGGCGTTTTCTCTTCGAAAGAGAAAAGGAAGATCTCTGGAGAGGGAAGAGAAGGGTCGCCGAGCACTCCTTTAAGAACAAGGGAACCTCGAAGGTTCAGGCCCTTCCTCTAGCGCCAATCTGTTGGTGCCGAAATCCGTCGCCGTCGGAGGTCGCCGCAAATCGAGGCCGCTGGGCGCCGCCGGGGACCTGCAAAACGAAGTTCCGTCCGGAACCGGTGGGGTGGTGGCTCCGGCAGGACCCTCCGACGGTCAAGTTAGTTTCCGGCCAACAGTAATGGAGTGCTCGGAATGAGTTCCGGAGCTTAGAGGTGAGGAGGAGAGCTTAGAGAGTCGAGAGTTCAGAGAGCTTAGCCTTAGTATGTCGGGAGGGGTCCTTTTATAGCGGAGCTTAGTTGATGGTGACGGCTGTGCCGTCTGGCAGAGAGTCGTCGGGCAGCATGGAGTTTGGTACGGAGATAAGATCTCCCCCGAGGGAAGCTCGGCCGTAGGAGATAAGATCTCCCTCGAGCGCGCACTTCAACCTCGGCTACAGGAGATAAGATCTCCCCCGAGCGCGCACTTCACTTCGGCTGCAGGAGATAAGATCTCCCCCGAGAGGGAAGCTCGGCCGTAGGAGATAAGATCTCCCCCGAGCGCGCACTTCAACCTCGGCTACAGGAGATAAGATCTCCCCCGAGCGCGCACTTCACTTCGGCCTGCAGGAGATAAGATCTCCCCCGAGGGAAGCTCGGCCGTAGGAGATAAGATCTCCCCCGAGCGCGCACTTCAACCTCGGCTGCAAGATAGGAGGTCTCCCTCGAGTCAACTTCAACTGATGAAGATAATGTCGCCCCCGAGGAGCTCGAATCCGACCTCGACCGAAGGAGGCGAGATTTACTTCGGCTTCAACATCAGCTTCATCGACTTTAGCTGGAAACGAGTTCCATTTCAACTCCAAACATCGACTGGAGATGAGGTCTCCCCCGAGCTTCAGCTGCAACAAATGCGGAGCCTGGAAGAAGACTTCGGCAGTCGCCTGTTTTGGTACTCCCTTCCCTCAATTTTTGAACTCGGGAGTGGGGGGGCTACTGTTGGGGATAAATCCCGCTCCTTGCGAAGCCCGGCCCGACGCTCAGCCCAATGTGACCAGTAGCCGCTGAAGAGCTTCAGCACCAAGGTCCGGGCCGAACTGCCTAGAGGCCGAACTCCCCTGCGCCAAGGTCCGGGCCAAACTGCCTAGAGGACGAACTCCCACCGCCGGCCGAACTCCTTCGGACCGACCCCAGGCGAGCCCATGCAGCCGAACTCCTTCGGACCCCATGGCCGAACTCCTTCGGACCGACCCCAGGCGAGCCCATGCATGCAGCCGAACTCCTTCGGACTTCCCACGGCCGAACTCCTTCGGACCGACCCCAGGCGAGCCCATGCAGCCGAACTCCTTCGGACTTCCCACGGCCGAACTCCTTCGGACCGACCCCAGGCGAGCCCATGCTGCCGAACTCCTTCGGACCCCACGGCCGAACTCCTTCGGACCGACCCCAGGCGAGCCCAAGTGGCCGAACCCCTTCGGACCGACCCTAGGCGACCGAACTCCTCAGCGAGCCCTGGCCGAACCAACTAGCAACCGAAGTCCTTCAACTGGCCAGCCGAGCTTCTTCGAGCCTCTCAGCGGTCGAACTCCTCGGCAACCGTCCTGCGGCCGAACTCTACAGATGGCCGACCCTTCAGCCAGACGAACTCCCCCAGCTTCCCCTTCGGCCGAACTCTGTTACAAGTCCAAACTCCATCGGACGAACTGTCGCCTGCAGCAAGACAGGACGGCGCCTTCCTCTCCGTACCGGACTCCATGCGGCCGACGACTCGCCAGTATGGCTCCCACGACCTACCGGACGACGCCTTCCTCTCCGTACCGGACTCCATGCGGCCCACGACTCGCCAGTATGGCTCCCACGACCTACCGGACGACGCCTTCCTCTCCGTACCGGACTCCATGCGGCCCACGACTCGCCGGTATGGCTCCCACGATCTACCAGACGACGCCTTCCTCTCCGTACCAAACTCCATGCTGTCCGACGACTCTCTGCCAGACGGCACAGCCGTCACCATCAACTAAGCTCCGCTATAAAAGGACCCCTCCCGACATACTAAGGCTAAGCTCTCTGAACTCTCGACCCTCTAAGCTCTCTGAACTCTCGACCCTCTAAGCTCTCATCCTCACCTCTAAGCTCCGGAACTCATTCCGAGCACTCCATTACTGTTGGCCGGAAACTAACTTGACCGTCGGAGGGTCCTGCCGGAGTACCACCCCACCGGTTCCGGACGGGACTTCGTTTTGCAGGTCCCCGGCGGCGCCCGGCGGCCTCGATTGCGGCGACCTCCGGCGGCGACGGATTTCGGCACCAACACTTGCCATGCAAAATTTTGGTCTATCGACCATAATCGCGGGAAAATCAATGTCTCGGACCATTTCAAAATAACCTTGCAAATCAGAGCAAGAAGGGTCAAGGTTTCTGCACCCAGTAGCCATCAGCAGGGCCTGGCCCTTCACCAACATGCAGAATTTGTTTGGCTGCAACCTTTTCTCTTAGTAAAGGTTGTTTGTAAGAGTCATTCATTATTTGAGCGATTTTGTGTCTTAAAGTTCTATATACATGAATAAATTTATCAAAAAATTTACTCGAGCATACAATGGGGATACTCTTCATTTTCTCAGCGTGAAGGATTATGATTTGCAATTACACGCTATGGTGGGTCAGGAACTTCCATATCTCTTCCAGACTGGAGCTGTCAAAAATGGAAGAGGGTTACAAATGGCTGCAAGCCTATCCACATAATTTTCTGGTAGTAGAAGGATAAGGTTGACAGCAAATTGGTTTAAATCAAAATAGGAAAGAAAAGGTGATGGCCAAATCCATTCCATTGGATGTGTTAGTTGATAAGGTTCATATATTACTGTTGTGGGGGTTATCCCACCTCAACTAAATGTCCTCAGGAGTTCTTAAATTGATTAAAAAAAAAAATCGAAGACTTGATTGTAGAGCTCATCATAAATCCGACCTTATGGAGGTTGAGCTCATTATAAAGCCGAGCTCACCAGAAGGCCCAGCTCATTATAAGACCGATCTCATCAGAAGGTCAATCTCATCAAAAGAGGTTATCAGAAAGTTAAGCTCATCAAAATGCTGAGCTCATTAAAAGGTTGAGCTCATTAGCAGACCGACCTCATTAGAAGAGGTCATCAAAAAGTCGAGCTCATCAGCAAGCCGACCTCATCAGAAGAGATCATCAGAAAGCTGAGCTCATCAGAAGATCGAGCTCATCAGAAAGTTGATCTTATCAGAAAAGTTTATCAAAAGGCTGAGCTCATCAGAAGACCGAGCTCATTAGAAGGCCAAGCTCATCAGAAGGCCGACCTCACCAGAAAAGGTCATCAAAAAGCTGAGCTCATCAGAAAGCTGAGCTCATCAACAGATCGACCTCATCAGAAGGCCAGCCTCATCAAAAAATGGATCTCATCAGAAGAGGTCATCAGAAGGCCGACCTCATTAGGAGATCAGCCTTATCAGAAGGCCGATCTCATCAAAAAAGGCTATCAGAAAGTCGACCTCATCAGAAGAAATCATCAGAAGGCCGATCTCATTGGAAGAGGTCATCAAAAGACCGATCTCATCAGAAGAGATCATCAGAAGGTTGATCTCATCAGAAGAGGTCATCAGAAGGCCGACCTCATTAGGAGGCCAGCCTCATCAAAAGGTCGATCTCTTCGAAAGAGATCATCAGAAGGCCAACCTCACCAGAAGAGGTCAGAAGGCTGATTTCATTAGAGAAGATTATCAGAAGACTGACCTCATCTGGAGGCTAGTCTCATTAGAAGATCGATCTCATCGAAAGAGGTCATCAGAAGGCCAACTTCATTAGAAGAGGTAATCAGAAAGCCAACCTCATTATAAGAGGTAATCAAAAATCCGACCTCATGAGAAGAGATCATCAGAAAGCTGAGCTCATCAAAAGGTTAAGCTCATCAGCAAGTTGATCTCATTAGAAAATCGGGCTCATCATAAAGCCGACCTCAATAAAGGTTGAGCTCATCATAATGTCAATCTTAATGGAAGTCAAGCTCATTATAAAATCGATCTCAACAAAAATTGAGCTCATCGTAATGTTGACCTCAATGGAGATCAAGCTCATCATAAAGTCGATCTCAATGAAGGTTGAGCTCATCATAAAGCCAACATCATGGAGGTTGAGCTCATCATAAATTCGACTTCAACTGGAGGTTGAGCTCATTATATTGCCGACCTCAATGAAGGTTGAGCTCATCATAAAGCCGACCTCATGAAGTTTTAGCTTATCATAAATCCGACCTCAACTGGAGGTTAACTCATCATATTGTCAGCCTCATGGAGGTTGAGCTCATCATAAAGCTAACCTCAACTAAAGGTTGAGCTCATCATAAAGCTGACCTCAATAGAGGTGGAGCTCATCATAAAGCCGACCTCAATGAATATTGAGCTTATTATAATGCTGACCTTAACGAAGATCAAGCTCATCATAAAGCAAACCTTAATGGAGGTTGAGCTCATCATAAAGCCGGTCTCAATAAAGATTGAGCTCATCATAAAGCCGACCTCAACTGGTGGTCAAGCTTATCATAAAGCCCACCTCACAGAGGTTGAGCTCATCATATTGCTGACCTCACGAAGGTTGAGCTCATCATAATGTTGACTTCAATCAGAGGTTGAGCTCATCATAAAGCCGACCGCCAATGCGGTATATAACTCAACATCAAGAAGAATCCAGAATTCTCCAATCTTGATACAACTATCATCCAGCTAGGCTATAGCTGCCTTCTAGCTACTCTATAGCCAGATTTCACTTAAACTAATGGCCAATAGCTGATATTCAGCTGACCATTCTGTTAAAACTAATTAACAGTCTAACAAACTTTTTTTAAGGTCTAAGCAAATTCCTCTATAAATAGAGAAAGAAGATATCCTTTCGAAAGATAAGCTCAAGCACAAAATTTATAGAGTCAAAACTCTGCTGAAATTACTCTCGACTTCTCCACTGAAGGAAGATCGAACCACTCTCTACTCAAACCTTTTTTACTACCTTCTTGCTTTCCATTTTCACTATCTATTCATAAGACCTCAGCTAACTTAAGCATCGGAGGATCCTAAATCAGAAAGTACCCCATTGATTCTTAAAACTTTTCTTGTAGGTTGGTTTATGATCCACGTCAATCCAACTCCAATTCAGCTCTCCAGCACGAGTTCATCTCAATAGTCTGAAGCCTTGCTGCAACAATTACAATACCTTCTCCATTGATTCTCCCACTTAGGTTACCATCTATAATTATATGAGCTTTTTCTCTTTTTTTGGTGATAGAATTTGTCAAATGATAATATCTAAGGAAATCATGTACAAATTATAAAATTCCATAAGGCACAGAATAATAGAGAAATCCTTATAACATCAAACCAGACCCAAAATTAAGAAACATCTCTATATTCTCAAGACCTATCGACATATAACACTACCAAAATCTTGAATTATAAATCAAGAACCATGAAGAATTCAAAAAACAAAGGACAAGAAAATAAGAATCGAAGAAAATCACCAATATAACGACAAAACTGAATTAGAATCAAAAACCATAAATAGTAAACAAGAAAATAAAAAAATGGGGATGGAGAGCTTATCTTGTCTCTAATGATGGCCACCTTTGTCCCTCCTCCTCGTTCTCATCATCGGCTTTGGCGATATTGATGCACAAGGAGTGATCCAAGGACACCATGAAAGAAGCAGATACCATGATCATCGTCGCTGCACTTGTTGGCATGAAGAATTCTAGAGAAAGATGGGAAAAAATGAGACAAAAGAGAAGGACCCAAGCAACGGCAAGAGAAGGACCCAAGCAACGACAGAAGAGAGTGGAAGTTTAATGTAAGTCGACACCAAGTTGTTGGGAAATTCATTTATATGCCAGGAAGGGAGTCTTAATTAAAAATAAATCCTTATAAATTTAGATAAGTCAGCACGTTTAGCCGACTTCACTTGATTATGCCAAGTGAAACTTCATATAATAAGATATCCCTAAAGAGTCTTGGGCCACCCTCACATCTATCCATAAAATATTCTCAGAATGCTCCACGATAAAACCAGCCACCTATTAGTTATAGCATTTGCCTTCCAAAAAATATACCTAGTAGCTAATGTTGTGCATCCCATAAGCAAAGTTGAGATGTCGTGTAAGAGGAGGTGAGCGGCGACTCTCTGCACACAATCTTGAATCCATGTCACGACCGTAGCATAATCTCTCTTGATGACCAGTAGGATCGATTAGATAGAATATTATAAAACGATGCACAATAAATATGATAATTGTAGAAGAAAGAAAAAAAATAAAATCATATAAGTACAAAACATAGAAAATTTACGTGGTTCGAAGTTTCTTGCTTCTACGTCCATGGCCATACGAAATAATATTTTCACTAAAAATCAGGAAGTTTACAAGAGATAAAAAATAAAAAGAATCACTCTTTTTTTTCTCTCTTTTGGACGCAAAAGCAGCCCCAAATAGGAAGAAAATCTTTACCTAGAGATGATTCACTCATCTAGTGATCCCCTAAATTGTATACAAGAAGAATCCCTGTCTTCTTATAAAAAGAACCCCTACCTTCTCTCTCTTTCTTTCTCTCTCTCTCTCTCTTTCTTTCTTGGAAAAGCTCTCTTTTCACTCCTGAAAAAGCTTTCTGTCACTTTACTACATTTTACAAAGTTTCAGGTGCTCACAGGCTATTTTATAGCAAAACACAGCTTCAAATCACCCCCAAAATGGAGAATAGAGTCCAATCTGGACTCAAATAGGCTTCTGACCGTCCGATCAACCCTAGATTAAGCCTATCAAACCGCTGATCAAGTTCCTGATGACCCTCATCCATCTGATCACACGATCGGTTCACAGAAGCCTTTGTAGACTGTGTGAAGTGCTTGTGAAATGCATTTTTGGTCCACGTGGACTGCATGAAATCAGAAAAAATGCCCTTGGTGTGTCAGCATTGGCCTATCGCGGTCGGCCTGCACGCGTCCGTGCACTCGCAACTAACCCACATGCCTCAATGCGCACCCATGATGGGCCGCAGCCCTACTAGGCCACGCACACTCGCTTGAGCCTGCTAGGCTTGCTGGTGCTTGGGCTGCGCCAGCTAGCGGGCCAAACCCGCCTGACCTCTTTTTTTTTTTTTTTCTTTTCTGGGCTTTGACTTTTTTTGGATTTCTTAGGTCTTGATTTTGGGCTCCTTTTGTGGATTAGGCTTCACCACTCAACAACTTTTTTACTTGGAGACTAAGACATCCAAACATGCATCCACCTGAAATAGAAAAAATAAATTTCTAAAAATAGGTTAGTATTCTGTGCGGCACCTTCACTTAACTAGCTTCGAAGATAATTGAGGCCATATACAGCTTCAGTTTCTTGATCACTAAATCTTTGATACTACTGATCATGTAAAGGGTATCCGGCTTACTGCCTCGTGCTATTACCATAGCATCTTTGGTGATCTTTCAAGAGCTACCAATAAAAGTTGTAGTATATCCCTCTGCATCGAACTACCCAACTGAAATCAGATTTCTCTTTAAACTTGGGACATGTTTGACATTCTTGAGCTTTCATGTTGATTGATTTTTGGCATCTTTATATGCACATTATCTTTCCTCGTAATATCCATCGATTCACCATCATCAAGATAAATCTTTCCAAAATTTCTGATTGTGTAATTTATTATATACTCTTTTCGTGAGGTAGAGTGAAACGAAGCTCCAGAATTCAAGATCCATGACTCCATCGAACTGTCTACGCTAAGGACTAGGGCATCAGCTATTGTCATTATTGTTGTATTGATGGATTTCTCATTCTGACCTTTGTTCTTCTTTCTTACTCAGTAGTTCTTTCTGGTATGTCTTTTCTTGCAGTAGTACCAGCAGCCATCATCTTTCGATCTTGATTGACTTTTCTGTTTGGACTGTGTAGTTATTTCTCTACCTTCTTGAGTAACAAGGCAAAATCAGAGTTCTCTTTGGATTCTCTTCTCCTGATATCTTCACCAAGAATTAGGTTTCGGACCTCTTCAAATTTCAGCTTGCTTGAGTCATAAGAACTATTCACAACAGTCACGGTAGCATCCCAACTCTCGGGCAAAGAAGATAATAAAATTAAAGCATGAAGTTCATCCTCAAAACTAATATCAATAAAGCTTAATAAACTCATAATTAGATTAAATTCATTGATGTGATCAGCAATAGATGCACCTTCGAGCATCTTCAAATTAAATAGACAACGCATAAGATATACCTTATTGAAGGTCAAAGACTTCTTATACATATTGGTCAGAGCCTTCATTAAATCAGTCGTCTTCTTTTCCTCCAGAATGTTAAACGTAATGTTCTTTACCAATGTCAGTCTAATAACTCCCAAAGCCTGGTGGTTCGGTAATTTCTAATCTGCTTGTGACATGTCTTTAGATTTCTATCCTTCAAGAGGTAGATGAAACCTCTTTTAATATAGATAATCCTTAATCTACATATTCTAAAACCTAGTCTTTTTCATCAAACTTGTTGATCATAATCTTTCCTTCATCTTCTGCCACCGCTTCCACTCTTTTCTTCAAACCTCGAACTGCTTTGATGCCAGTTGTTAGGATCGACTAGAAAGAGTATTATGGAATGACGCACAATGGATACGATAATCACAAAAAAAAAATTAAATAAAATTATATAAACATAAAATATAAGAAATTCACGTGGTTTGAAGTTTCTTACTCCTACGTCCACGACCGCATAGAATAATATTTTTATTAAAAATTAAAAAATTTATAAGAAATAAAGAATAAAAAGAATCACTCTTTTTCTCTCTATTCTGGATGCAAGAGAAGCCCCAAATAGGAAGAAAAATTTCATCTAAAGATGATTCACTCACCTAATGATCCTTTAGATTGCATACAAGAACCTTTACTTTTTTACAAGAAGAACCCTTATCTTCTCTCTCTTTCTTTTTTCTCTCTTGAAAAAGCTTTCTTTTCTCTCCTGAAAAAGCTTTCTGCCATTTTACTACATTCTACAAAGTCCCAAGTGCACACAGGCTATTTTATAGCCAAACACAGCTTTAATTATATCTAAAATGAAAAACAGAGTCCAATCTAGACTCGAATAGGCTTCTGACCGTCCGATCAATCCTAGATCAAGCCCATCAAACCACTGATCAAGCCTCTGATGGCCCTCATCCATCTAATCATGCAATCGATCCATAGAAGCCTTCATGGACCGCATGAAATGCCCATGAAACGTACTTCTAGTCCATGAGGATTGCATGAAACCAGGGAGAATGCCCCTGGTGCATCAACATGAGCCTAATGCGGTTAGCCTGCGTGCCTCAATGCATGCCCATGATGCATGCAGCCAGCCCACGCACCTCAGTGCATGCCCATGATGGGCCGCATGCCCGTGCTATGCCGCGCATGTCTGCATGGGCCTGCTAGCACCTGGGCTGTGCCAACCAACGAGCCAAGCCTGTTTGGCCCCTCTTTTTTTTTTTTTTCTTTCATGGGCTTTGGCTTTTTTTTAGGCTTCCTGGATTTTGATTTGGACTCCTCTTATGGATGGATTAGGCTTACAGCTGTCAATTTGGATGGGTCCATCGGGTTGGCTCGCTCCGCCATATAAATGAGACGGGTTGGGTTCATATTTTAGCAATCCGTATCTAAAACTGTGGTTAAATAATCCATCCCGTTTGGATTGCGGGTTTAGCGATGGATCGGAACAGGACTGACCCGCTTCTTTTTTTTTTGACCCTCTAGCCCCTGCCCTTTTTTTTTTTTTGACCCTCCTCCTCCCCACCTCGGTCACAATGCCCCCCCCACCCCCCCCGCACGCTGCCCCCCTCTCGGTTTCCCCCCTCCCCACTCGCCCCCCCCATTCCCTACCACACTTGCCTCCCGGGCTGCTTCTCCCTCTTGGTCCCGGCCCCTCCCCATCACCCCTAGTTGCCTCTCCCTTTCAGTGCCCCGCCCCTCCCTGCACAGCCTCGCTCCCTCGATCGCCTCTCCCTTTTAAGTGCTCTGCCCCTCCTCGCTCACCCCCTAAACCCGCCACCACCCCTCAGGCTGCCTCTCCCTCTCAGTGCCCCGCCCCTTCCCACTCGCCCCCCATCCCCCGCCACCGCCCCACCCCGCGGCCGCCTCTCCCTCTCATTCCCCCACTCCTCTTCGCTTGCCCCTCCATCTCCTACCCCTCTCGGCCTCCCCGCTAAGTCCCCCTCTCTATCAGCGTTTATAGTTTTTTTTTTTGAATTTTGACGGGTTGACCCATTTAACCCGTAGCCCATGGTGGGTTGGATTGGAATTTTTTCAACTCGCCAGTTAAACGAGCCAGCCCACCCCGCCCCAGCCCACCCGCCCCGTTTTAGAGGTGAATCAGGATAGGTCATGATGGGCTGGCCCATCTTGACAGCTTTAATTATGCTACACCACCCAACTCAAGTGATTGGTTTGCAAAGTTTGCTACGTATATGTAATCCTCGCTCAAGGAGCATGGAGCTTCGCTCCAAATACCCTAGGATTGAAAAGGTGGCTCTCCCCAACCACCATAAGTTTGGAATCAAATCCATGAATGACAAAATCAATGCTTCCATGCCTATCTCTGATATTGTCATCAAAGTTGATCTTGAGATACATTAGAATAAGGGGCTCTAAGGAGATAAAAATTCATCTTATTACTGCATGAGTAGGATCAAAGCCCCAGGTCTTTGAGGACATCAAGGTCACTTTAGTCAGTTACACTACCTAGGTGAGGGTTCTCTCTAAAGTGAATCTCACCAGGAACCTTCGTGACTCAAACACCAAGCTATTCTTAGACAGTTCAGATGTGTTAGGCAATATAGGCTACTCGAATACCTATTACCTTAGTTGCATTGTCCCGATGCTCCACCTCAAAAACTTCTAGAAAGCATGAATTGGAGCCTTGGCCCGAATAATCAACCGATGTAAGCCCCCAAGATACCAAACCTATCTAGCCCTTAAACACAGAAAGAGACGTGCTCCATTATCTCATCCTTCAGACTGTAAGATGGATAAATTGACTAGAGATCCAAGCCTCTGTCCCTCAAGACAGACTTAGTTGAGAGCCGATCTTTGATCACCTTCTAAAGGAAAAGGCTCACACTCGGGTGCACACTGATCCTCCAAATCCATCCAACATCTAGTCATCTAGAAGACTTCTCCAATACAGCTAGTAGAGGTTGGCCATCACTGCTCTCGAAGTATAAAAAGATCTCAAAATTCTGATATCTTAATTGCTATGAATAAAATCATCAAGTACTATACACATTCTTCCAACTACACCTCCAAAGAAATAGAGCATCACCACTAAGTTCTAGCCTGGAATAAATCATATATCCTCATGCAGTCTACCATCTTGGTGCTAATGAAAACCGACCACCTTCTCAAAGGTAGGTTAGCAATCCATGGATTCAATAGGAGATTCATAAATCGATCGTTTTCCATGAGCCATCTTATTTGAACTATCACATTAAAGACTCATGCACACATCTCTCTATAAGAAGGAGAGACTTCAACTAGCCTGGATCTCACTATCTACTGGCCATATATAATATATGACTCTATCAGGGCTGAGCAGAAACCTAACAGGATGTTGAGCAGTTGAGTCTTCATGATCAGGGACTGAATATCAAGACAGCAGTTGGTACACAAACCACCAGATATACGCCATCTCCCGAAGGGCGCGAGCCCTAATATATTTTTATTTTCTTAAGAAAATGACTAATAAGTAGCAAATCAAATTGGCAACTGAACTGCCGGCTTTAGTTTTATAGACGACCAGCATTTGATCCTTTGGCTGGATTCTTCTCCCCGCACGGTTCGCGTCTCACGTGCAAATCCTCTCACTCGCACATCAATGGCGGGCACAGACGGCGGCGGAGAGGATGACGACTACATGGCCGATCTCTCCCTCTTCATCCCTCCTGAAGACTCCTGTTCCAAGAAGAAGGTAAACCCTAACCCTAATCCCAACCAGCCAATTTTCGGTCGAAAGCCTCGCCACCCACCCACCAAAACCCTATTTTCCCTTTGTTGTGAAGTTTTACGAGCCCTAATTTCCCTAATTCCTCAGAAGCTTGGGCCCAAGATCCAATCGCCGCAGGCCCCGAAGCCGAAGAGGCCGAAGGGTATAAGCTGGCAGGAGCAGCGGAAGCTTGAGAGGGAGCGGAAGCAGCGGGAGGAGGACGAGCGGACGATGGCCGGGCTGGAGGCGGCGATCCCGGAGACGAACGTGGGTTTCAAGATGCTGCGCCAGATGGGGTACACCCCAGGGTCGGTGCTGGGGAAGGGCGGGGCCGGGCAGGCCGAGCCTGTGGGGCTCGAGATCCGGCGGTCCCGGGCTGGGATAGGTGTCATCTCGCCACAGGAGGAAGCAGCGAGGAGCGATAGGGCTGCGGCGGAGAGGAAGCGGCAGAGGGAGGAGGAGCTGATGGCGGAGTTTGGATCCCGGCAGAAGACGCAGTGGAAGAGCCGGCGGATCGTTGGGGATTACCGGAAGGCAGAGGCAGCATTGGCGCAGCTGGAGAACAGGGAGGTTGTTGAACCGCCTAAGGAGGATGGAGATGAGGGGAAGAAGCAGGAGGAAGAAGAGGAAGAAGAAATCACTGAAGAGGTAATTTCCTAGCTTTCTTTATATATTTTTAAAAACATATCGGCAAATATGTTATCTACTTATGTTGATGTTTCCCATCCAAGACATAGACATCAAATATTATCTTTATTTGTATTTCTCCAATTAGTTTCACCACTTTAAGATAATTTTTAAGAAGATATCTACTGACACGGAAAATATAGGCAATTAGAGATAACTGAGTGTTGTGTTTATGGATAGCCATTAGGCCGTTTGACTAACTTGGTGATTGCTATCAAGAATGTTCGAGACAGCGAAACACAGTTAAGCAACATAATTCTCGATGATGTTGAGCAGACATCGAAGCAGCAATTATGCTGTTTCAAAGATGAAGAAAATAAAAATGGGAAAGTCCGGTAAAGAAGTTAAATTCATCTAAAAAGAATGAGCTGATGTCATTTATGATTGATTTTTGATTTTGTCCCTTCTATTTTGGAACGCCAAACACAACATAACTATTGACCAACCTCCCTTCTATTTTGGAATACCAGGTACATCATAATTATTGACTAACCTCTAATCATTTGGTTTAATCAGCATAATGATTTTTTAAAGCATTTTACATAACTGACTTGCAACTAACATGAATGTAGAGGTTTTTGAATGATATCTACAGTTGAGGTTGAATGTGATATAATGTAAAGGTCCTTTCAACATTTAATTTAAGTGGTAATGAACTAATTAAATATTGTAACATTGTGATGTGATGCTTGCACTTTGGTTAATTACTGACAACATCTAAAGGCATCTTGATGCCTTTTTATCAATATCAGCTGATTCACATGCTTTGCTGTGGAGGTATTTTTGATATAAAGACATTAAAATGGTTATTAGGGTCATGAAATTGGATTTGGCTCCTTCGTGATGTTATTAGAATATATATTGGCACTATAGGTAACAATAGTTGCATATATTACGACTTCTAATATAATGGTTAGGGTCATGAAAATGGATTCAGTTCCTTTATGACATTATTCCAATACAATGGCACTGTAAATAACAACCGTTGCATATATTACAACTGTTAGGATAACGGTTTTGTTGTCCATTAGTTAACAGTACTATCGGTTCAACATTTAATATTAATATATTATTTTGACATTTGAAATTCATGTTGTGCAATATGTTTAAATTACCAATATTTGTAACACATTATTATTATTATCATAGATCAGTATCTTTATATAGTTTACGCTAATGAGTATTATATAGTATACTTTAGCAACATTATTTTGAAAAAAAAAATGAAGATCATACTTTTTTGTCTTGGCCTTGGTACTGACCAATATTCAGTTGTAACAGCCTATAATTGTTTCAGAAAATGGGGTAGGTAATTTGTGAACCATCTATTGAATTGTCTGAATCGTGGTTGAGGTCAATGGATGTTAACGTGTCTGATGGGTTCATGTGTCTGATGGGTTCATGTCTACTTAACCTTATGAATACCAGGCATATGATGACCATGGACTTATTAGCATCATAAAGTTGTTTGGAATGATGTGATTTAGAACCAAAACTGCACCTGTTTTTAAATTCTAAAATGAATGAAAAATAGATAAAGTTCAATCAAGGTGAGTCCATGATTATGTCAAAAGCTAAGAATATCTTTTTGTCAGTTTGGTTATATAGAGGCATCCTCATCCTCATTCTCTGAAGTAAAGGAAGAAAGAAAAGAGCCAGAAAATTGATGTCTTTGTTTATTTTTGTTATCATCGGCTTTTCTGACAAGATAAATGGGGATAGGATGAAATTTTACATTTCACAATCTAATTGACTGGTGTAGAACCAGGAATTGCACTTTTTGTCCCCTTTTTGGGGAGGGGTACCACGGCCTAGGGGTGATAATAAGTACTTTCACAAATAGATTCACAAAATGTCTTAGAAAATGGGACAAAAGTGAGGAATGAGCGAGTTTTTAGGTGGTTTCTGTTGCCATGCCTTATTTCTATGAAGAACAAATCCAGCTCCATGGGCATTATATGAGATTTAGATCTTCTAGGAGGCTGTCATCCCGCCTTTACCAATTGTGGTGGTTCATAATGGCTCTTCATGTTTATTTTAACAGGACCTTGATTGTAATGATTTCAAATGCATAGAGCTCACCATCAAAGCAGATATAAAGTAAGCATCAAAATCTGAATTTATTCCAAAACGTAAGCCTAATCCTATCAGTAGGCATATCTCCAATTTACGGTCACAATTTTTCAGATGAACTAGTTGTAGAATATACAGATAAGATACCAGTGGTAGCTTTGAAACACATGAATCTGGTCGACTGGGTAATGACTGTGCAGTGCAAGCCATGTAGTGCAGTTTAACTAGAGCATGCTTATCACTAGTATTCTATATTAATGTGTCAAAGATTGTTCAATATATCATATATCAACCCTGCATATATGCTAAAGAATGGGATGATAATTGATATGGTATGCTTTGTGTATATGGAGCATAATAAGATGTGTAATTAACACTTTCAGATCTATATCTAATCCTGTAGAATTAAAATGATTAATATAAAGCCTTAGACCATCATTGATTTTCCAGTGTCAGTTATGTAAATTCTGTGTATATCTCACAGTGTCCTCTTTATGCAGAAGTTTGACATTGATTTAGTATTTTGCCTTGGAAATTTTGTTGTATTTTTTGGTCTCTGATATTGATTTGCATGCATGCTTGACAAGTGAGGGATGCCATATTTTCTTGCAGGATTTGAATGATATATTGATGAAGCTGCGGGATGAACATTATTACTGCCTCTATTGTGGGTGTAAGGTGAGTAGGGCATTTTAAAAGCATTTCTTTTATCAGAATTAGTACTATGCCATCCATGCAGAAGCAAATAATGAGCTGTTTACATTTAAACTGCTGCATCTGGCCGGCTTTTGATGGTAATCTAGTTGTCAATTGGATGGTCATAACTGTTTTTTTGTTTTCTTTTATTTTTTGAGACCAGGAGGGGCTAATCCCCAGCCGCCACCTGTACCCACCCACCCTACCTAGACCAGATCCTAGGCCCAAGCAGACCAAGTCAAACCTCTCAAAACAAGAGCTGCATGCAAGGGTCGATACCACTTGGAATTGAACCCTGATCCTCTTGCCCAACGGACAAGAGGGGAGACCATTAGAGCAAGCGCTTGGTGGTATTAATAATAAATTTTAAGGATGTGCATGTCATTTCTGTCATTTTACACATAGTGGATGTATGATTTGCTTCAGTAAAAAGTCAATAATCTATAACTGTATTATACATTACTGCTGTGTCTTGATTTTGATTTATCATTCTTCCCCCTTTGTAGTTTGAATCAGCAGAGGCGCTTGCAGTTGATTGTCCTGGACCCAACGAGGAGGACCACTGAAAGCGAATCTTTTGGCAGCTTGGACTCATATATGTGATGTTGTTTGGTTGCACTCTATATGCCAAAAGAAATCCCGGAATGGACTGGACTGGACTGTTTACAAGAAGAACCCAGAGGATCCGAAGATAGATATGACAATGCATGAGGTCATCACCCTTGAGCAGATGGTAGATCTAAATTCTGTGCATATTATGACAGTTGATGTCATAAATTAGATCCCCACACTCATGAAGAAACACAGGTGGTTTAGTCTCGTGTTTGGATAAAGGTGATATATTTTGGGGATACAAGAAGCCTGATCATCCTTCAGCTGTGGACGTATGGAAATCATGGCCTCACCAGACGTAATAGCCTTGCGGGGATTCAATTGCTGCTGGAGCACTAATAAAATCAGGTCCACTTCTTTGAAGCTCGACTTAGAAGAATATTTAGGGAAACAAGCTAAAATGTCAATCTCTGTTTACTTGTGCATGAGAAGCAATCCAAGTAGTTGTTACATGCTTCTCATTTTTAATAACGTTTTGCACTAAACAGATATCATTCCGAATTGTCTAATGCTAGTGGCCTTAGAATGCATTGTCATGCTTTGTTATTTGTTCCGCAAAGAGCTGTCAAATTCAAAATATTAGATGCTCAAAACAATAATAATAATCTAAAAAAAAAACTCCAAAAATGATTAGGCGGATTGGAGATGTTATTGTTGATGCATAAAAACATGAGAGATAAAATTAGAGCTCTAAGCTTTTGAATATTTAAGCCACACATAAAGATGATAGTTTTGAAGTTGCAATATGTTTTTGTATTTTGTAAATTTGTTAATTATCTCATTAATTTTCTAATCCACGCTAGCCATTCGCTCTCTTCTTTTCAATCAATTGAGACCTCTTTTGTAGAACTTCCAAACAGATTTGTAGAACTTCCAAACAGATTGGTCTTCAAATTTTGTCTCATTGGACTTTCAAACAGATCAGATTCATTAATTAGATCTTTCTCAGAGCATACATTTACACAAACAGTTACTAGCATTCTATGCAAATGAGTCCTTGTAATATGATATGATACAGCACAAGCGACAAACAAGATTGTCCAAAAATGTCAGACGCAAAATGTCATAAGCAACATTCCCTGTTATCTGGGTAAGTAATATACCGATGGCCAGGGTGAGACATTCGAAACATAGAAAGGATAACCATCTCAAGCTTCATACCAAATGAAGTAAATCAAATCTTTAACGAAACAGCATCCCTGCTCTATTTTGCAATATCTAATCCATGATTCCAATGGAGTTAACCATGAAAATAAAATTGACATCACCTATGTCATCATCCATATGAAAAAACACCACCACAAAGTCGAAACGTTAATAAAAAGTCACCTCAAACATACAAGCGCTTTTAGCGGTTAAGGTTCAAAACAGAGCCATGGATGAGTTTAAGATCTAAAAGATTTTACAAAAAACTACCATAGCGGATTTAGCCAATGCCATTGATATCTAAAACATTGGGGATAACAAAACGGTCACAGGATCCATAATAGATCAAAAGGCCTACAGAGACCAGTGCATCACATGACCTGAACCGTCATATGTCCTATCTGAGCCATGGTCCAGGCATTGCCCATTCCCCTGCAGAGCTAATTCAAGTTCACCTGAAAACTGACTACTGCCAGCCCCAGTGACCGGTCCTAGGCCTATGTCATGCTGGATTTCATGTGAGCTGCTCCTAGCTCCATGCCCCCTGAGACCCCAAGGACTACTCATGTAATCGTTCGCAACTGACTGAGCTGTTGGGACACCATCAAAACTGCTGCTTGCTGGGATCATTGGAGCTCTGTTTCTGGTAGCGTTGCTGCCCCATGGCTGAGTTGACAGAAGAGAGAGAGCACAGCTGGA
This sequence comes from Cocos nucifera, assembly GCA_006176705.1. Taxonomy (NCBI): domain Eukaryota; kingdom Viridiplantae; phylum Streptophyta; class Magnoliopsida; order Arecales; family Arecaceae; genus Cocos; species Cocos nucifera. The sequence continues at coordinate 212,846 of QRFJ01001522.1, read as the reverse complement.
GTCGGAGACCCCGGAAAGACACTCACCCGGCGGAACCTCTGCTGTAGAGAAGAGCCCCCCTGCTGCAGAACCCTGCAAGTATTGGTGGGGCCCCTGCACCATCACTGCACTAGTTGGAGGGTCCAAGCCCCCCTGCCATTGGTTACCAGCCACCCGATCACCAGCTCGGACGGTTGGCCACACATCTCTTGCATTATTTGGAAGACGGGGATAGCTGAAGTCCATAAGAAAGCTTCTGAATCTGCTAGGATCTTCTGCAACAGCGTAGGATTGTATGAAATCATGGTCTCTTAGAAGAAACAAATGGACAGCATATAAAAGACCTGAAGCTTTGAAGACAAAAAAAAAGGAGAGAGAAAAAAAATTGACCATGGAAGGAGGTGGCCAGGCGGCCATAGCGTGATGATAGAGGCCCGGGAGGTGGCTTCCTTCGCCGCTCATTGTGGCCCGCCAGACGTCTGCGGCAACTGCGTTTTCCTTGATCAAATTCAGGTAACTGGTGGAACCTGTAGTGGTTCAAGGTGTTAAAGTAATCATAAAAGTTATGAATGAAATATAGCTTATATGTAACTATGGCTGGACATCTTATGGGATATATCAGATGCGACATAGTGAACTGAAATAAATCAGAACAAATTATTGGAGCAGATATACTCATCACAGGAGCAAATTAAACCAGTACTTGTAACCAAAGGGACTTCTTACCGATCAAGTAGGAAGAGGCAGCATTGCAAAACAAGTGCTGATTTCGTAGTCCTATTAGTGGTTTAAGGGACATCAGCGGGCAGACTTGTTGAATTGTCAGCACTGTCACTCGATACCAGCATTGGAAGAGCTTCCTTAGAGAAAGCTAAATATTACATGCAGATCATAATCTTCTTGACTTTTGTACCATTTAAGCAATATTATATCGATACCATGGAACTTTGCGAGCACACATGAATGGGTACGGTTCGGTGCTTAGTTATAGTGAATGATACAGATAACCTTCTTTAGACTTCAGTGAAAACTATTAGGAACCAGATATGCCTAGCATGATACTAGTTGCACCTCACAGAAACTTTGGTATGACTGATGCAGGTAAACTAAAGAGAGTATCACTTGTAACGAATAAAAAAGTTTGATGAGCAAAATTAACAAATGATAGGTCCAAAATAGCTCATTTTATAACATGGGGCATTAATTTTGTTGGTGACAATATCATATGGGTTAATCTAGGGTTTTAATAGTGACCAAAGTCACAAGCTGCTGGAATTTTCAGGAAGACCACTAATTGATTATTAACTTAAAATATAAAGGAAAAAAATAATTTTCGAGAATCAACTTCCAGTAGGCTAATCTAGATATGTAATTTGAGGCATAACTTAAAGCATGTTCTTATCTCAATAGGTAGGATGACAACGACTCATTTATACATCAAACCAGAAACAAAGAAATAAATTTATGTTATACACAGTATATTGAAGGTGCCAAAGCAAAAGACAAATTAATGCAGTATGGTTGTGTTAGTGAATTGATCACCATACATGTTCCAAAAGGTTCACATAATTGTCTAGTACACTATGTCATGCTTTACTTGATCGCTAATCTAAACAGTGCATGCTATGTTGCCCCAGGGAAGGCAGTACAGAAGGGTTCATTCCATAATATTCAGGATGCTCGACTTCCATGAACAAAGAGTATGATGTTGGTTCATCAGATATTTCATTACAAGCAACGACTTGTCACCTATGCCATTATAGCATACATACAGAAACCATAGGTATCTATCTATTGGATGTTTCTCCATTGTTTTTGACTTTTATAAGTGATGAATGCTGAAAAGTAGTCAATAAACCCTATAAAGTGAAGCATTACGTTACAGTTGTCGAACAATGCTACTTGTTAGTGGTTGCAGAAAGATTGTGGTTCTCATCATCAACATTGATTGTGCTCAATAATATGGCGATGTGATTCTGTTATTCATCCCTGCATACAATTCTACATACACAGAGTCAAACTTCATCTAAATTCATGTACTCATTTCTACTTCTATGCATGAGGAGTTTTGGTACAAATCCATAGTAACCTTAATATTTTTAATCAATTGTGTCCTTCTCTCCATCAAAATTAATCATGCTCTATAACTTGGCAATGTGATTCTTTTCATCACCCTTCCATACAGCTCCCCACACACGCACATACGCACAAAGTCGAAATCCATTTAAACTCAAGTACTCATTCATACATCTCTGCATGAAGAGTTTTTGTTCAAATCCATGCTAACCTTAGCTTTTCGATCAACTGTACCTTCCCTACTCTTCATGAGTGCTACCTTTGGAAACATCTTTACTTTTTTTCACTTGATTTTCAAGCACCTTCACCCTTTAGGTGTATATATTTTGTTCTTGCTCACAGTTACATTCAGAAGAAACAGCTCAAAGTCAACATGCTGAAAAGAGTATTATGCTGTTACCCATAACATGACCTGAAAAGTGCCACCCAAGAGGTATACCTAATTGAAAGAAGGTTCGGTTGAGGTTAGCACTGCAGGTTGAAGTTTGTTACTCCCTATGCTTTTGCTTAAGATCCTTCTTTATGACTATGAAGAATACATACAGATATGAGATGCATATTTGACACAATATGGATTCATCTTCATGACAAATCTTGGAAAAACAGGGTACGATATGGCTAGGATACAAGAATGAATAAACAGAGATGCTTTTACATATATAATAGCATTTATATATTATAGTAGGTTATCAAACGATGTACTCATCATTAGTCATCAAATAGAATTGACCATAATCCATACCCATGCAATAATATCAACATCACAATCTCCAAATTAACTATTTATCTTTGAAATCCCAACATTTCTTGAAACATAAATGAAATAAAGCCCTCCTGCTCCTCCCTCGAGATATCAAGGAAATATCTCAGGCTTGTCTAGGATGTATCTTTAGTATTTTTAAATCTTGAAAAATAAAATATTTTAAGAAAGTATTTGACATGTATTCTAGAAGTAGTCTACAAGTATCAGTATCCTTTATGGATATGATACGAATAAGGCTCCCAATTTGAAGTATCTGTTTTTCTACCTTTATAATCTAACCACCATATTCCTCCAATAGCCCTTTTTTACTTCTCCAGCCCTCAATCATGATGAAGGTTTAAGCCTGCTCACACCTCCTACCCCTTAGTGTGGTCTCAATTAATTTCACCACCCAAGCAATGTCATCACCCTAGGGCATCCTTAAGTGCTCTTGTTTTTAATACCCATTCAGAAAGCCTTCCTTTTATTTACATTCCCACCACCTACTACCAGAATATGTCAGTATGTTGAAGGCATAATGTGTGCCACCGGCATACCTAACTATTTGGACATACGTATGACTGAAATGAACCATTCATGTTTCGATCCTCTCTTACAACCAATCACAACCATGATAATCAATAGCCCTATGGTGATTTAAATCAACATCCCAAGTGGCTGAGGACTACAACTAAAAGATTTCCACCATACTCATACTTAATATCAAATTCTTTTCCCGTCTCTAAAAATTGGATATGCTTTCATAAACCAATGGAGCACTGAAAAAGCTCATACATTTCACATGACTTCAGAGAATATAGAACTAAATATGATCAAATTCTTCTTTGGCTTTAGAACTATGGGGAAACCTCCTTTTGTTTAGCTTTCCTCTTATAATCCACCAAATCACCTATGATGGTACATACTTCCCACATGTAAATGTTGTCATTGCATAGACTTTGTCTATTTATCTAAAGATATTTCTTCTAGCTACCTATGCAAAAAAGTAGCGATTCTGGAAATAAAAGTAACCACACTGGCCGATTTTATGGGGTTATGAAGTAAAACAAATTGCTTTTTGAATATATGTAAAACTTACAGAAAAAGAAACACTAGAGAGAATTGGTTGCAAGTAACCAAATTCAATGTCAAAAAATCTACAGTCAATGTGAGGTGAACAACTCCCTTTGACTGCATAAGAAATTGATGGTCAAAAATGATAACTCGATAACCTAAGTCCATCAAAGTTTTAAGAGTTCAGAATTTGTCATGCAACCATCTCTTGCAAGCTGATTTGACATACATGGCCTCCCTCTTAATTTGTCAGCAATGATAAGCATTAACATCCCAAATTCTTGTGGTAACATTTCCATGTGGAAGTCATCTGAAAAGATAAGTCTCATCTTAACCTTCAAATCCACATTAATGAGATCATTTGTAAGAGAGCATGAACCCCAACTAGTTGACCCCAGTTTTTCAATCTATATAGGTGAAAGTAAAGAAAATGCATTCACACAGCAACGTTGCACAAACCTATGAATTGAAATCCTCCGAAAGGTTAACTCTCAACTCCCAAAATTTCCCTAGTTTTCTCAAATCTTATCTTTCCTAGCTTCAGCATTCATCTACCTTAGCATCTTTGTCAAACACGAATAACCCGATAAGCAATCTTTTAGAAATAGAAAACAGCACACATCATAAGGATAGAAGAAGAAACAAACTCAACATAAGCCACAGAATATGAAACCTATTTCTTCATCAAAACCAAACATACAGCTAGTTCCAGGGTACAGTTACAACCATAACTAATGCAAATATTAGAAAATTCCATTAGACATTACAAATTAGCCTCTGAAACCATCCATGTTAAACAACCGCAAAAAACAAAAACAGTAGAAACATTCTATAACAAAGTCAGACAAAAATAGGAATTCAAATATATAAAAAAACACTTGTCAAACTCTAATTTCTGAACCACCGAGCTTTAGTTTGGATGGTGCTACCGGTTGCGACTTAAGGCAAGGGGGAGGGATTTGATTCTTAAGTGTCTCAACCCTCCTTTCTGAACCCAGTACCCAGTACCTTGGTTCCACAAGCATTAGGCTTGGTCCGGCTTTCCGCTCGGTTGGAGGGCGGTTGCAGGTATAGGGTAGAGGGTAGGGTTAGAACCCTTAACCCCTTCCAGTCTGAAATATATAAATATACACACACATATACATATCTACATACTTCTCCCGAAGAAGTCAAGCATCACCGATCATAAGCATGAAAATTGCATCCCATGAAATGTATATAAACAAACTACTCTAAGCACATCTATAGCCATTAGAATATCACAGCAAAAAAAAATAAGAAAAAGACAAATTCCAGCTGCCAAAACCTTGAACACTCGAATATCAACAGCAGAAACATAATTAATCATCCAAGTTTCAATGGCAATTAGACATACCACAGTGGAAGAAGTGTCTCAATTTTTCAACCAGAAATCTAACCTCTTTTTAAAGAGCAGCAATGTATACAAACTCAAAAATACCTACATCATTGACGATTGACATACCAGACAGCGCACACCACCCAATATTAAATCAAGTTTTAAACAAAGCCCTTAACTATAAAGGGTAAAGAGGCAATCTACTTGCAACAAAAAGAAGAGAGACCTAAACCTAGCCACAACAAACCTTGCAGCCTGACATTTAGAAGGAAAAAAAAAAAAATAAATAGAACCTCCCACCCCATGAACAATGAAAACCTTGACATTAAATCAAGAAGAGAGACCTAACTAAAGCACAAATTTTTGGCTAATCCAAAATAAGAAAAACAAACTGATAGTCAAAAACAAACCTATAAATTTTTTCTTCAAGCAAACATTAGAACATATATATATATATATATATATATATATATATATATATAATGGACAAAAAATTTCTTTTTTAAATGAATCAAATAAAACGCCATCATCGATGGAGAAGAAAAAGGCATACCAAGCAAAGTCCCAAAGTTTTCATCATCAAATCTAAGTCCATGAGAAATCGCCCAACCCAATGAGGAAAAAAAAGCCAACCATCCAAAGCCACAAATCTCCTAGTAGCGGTCACAATCATAAACACATCCACCAGTCCTCCAACACTTTTGACAAATCTCGACCTCAAAAAGGAGAAAATCAAAAAAGACCACAGCTTTTCTCCTCCCAAGCCACCCAAAGCCCCGAGAAGCCCCTAAACAGAACAACAAATCAGGAATCCAACATCTAAGCAACAGATACCTGCTGCACTGCTGGCAGAACCTCTGCTCTAGCCCTGCCACGATGACCTTGGGAGCCTTGGAGTGCATGCCGCACACCTTGTGCCGGCAGTAGTAGGCCTTGGCCCCCGTCAGATCCGCCTTGCACCCCTCCACCTGGCACCTGGGCGGCCCCTGCCCCCCCTGCACCGCCCCCTTCCCCTTCTTCGCCGGTGGCGGTGGTGGCGCCACCTGTTCTGGGGCCTTAGATGAGGAGGAGGAGGAGGAGGAGCTCCCGCCGCCGCCGCCAGCGGCACCGTCCTCAAAGTAGATCTTTTTTCCGAACTTGAGCCCGTGGAGGGAGTCGCCCGGACCGCCCGCCCCGGAGACCGCCGGAGAGCTCGATCCTGACTCCATTTCTGGACACCTCTCTACAGCCCCTCCATGGACTCTGTGAGACAGGGGAGGGGCCAAAGAGGGAGGTGGGTTTCTTTAAAACAAGGTTGGGGTAAAAAAAAAAAAAAAAAAACGAGGAAGGTGGGTTCCTTTAGCCGCTGCCTCTCCCCCTGTGCTGCACTATTTTACTAGCATAAAGCCGACACCTGCCATCTGGGCCATGCCATATTGGGCATAGTACTTTTCTCAGAGGGGTGGAGGAGAGGAAGAGGTAATAGTGGAACATGCTTCAAATCTTTTAAAATTATATTTTTTTCAACAGACAGTAAAGTTTAAGTCCATAACAGTACACCACACTTCACTTCCCTTGCCAAGTTTCTCAGATTCTGGGTTTTATATTTTACAGGGGTGGGGTACAGGGCTCACGCTGTAACGTAGATTGTGGGATTTTTATATTTTAACCGATAAGGTAATGGAACTTTTTTTGGGGAACCATCTGCACCTCAACAGGCTTCTCCTCCCCTCCTTTCTTCCATTTTATAAATAATAAATAAAAAGATCATCCTGAACTTGAGGTGCTTTTGATTTTGGGATGGGATAACATGAGGCATTTGCTTTAGGATTGAGTGCTTCTCTCTTTTTCTCGCTTGGGTGGGGGGTGTGCGGCAGTCTTGGGAATGTGGCTTCTGTTAGATATATCTCCGCCCTGCCTTGACAAGATGGGGCTTCCTTAGAAAGCTTTTAACGTGGAGTTGTGTGAAGGTAGGGATTTTGTTGGGTGAGAATCTTTTGGAGTGAGCCTTGGATTGCCCGAGCACTTATTCTCATGGGGCTCTGGGCTCTTGGGAGCGGGGACAAAACTTCTTGGAAATTGGCTATAAAATCTAGCAAACCAATGACTTGATTTGATGTGAGCAACTTCCTCCCAAGATTGGCCCTATAGATTTTATATAATTACCAAAGTGGTTCATGCTTGCTTTGGTGTTTGGATTGTAGGTTGGCGAAAGATTAGAACAGAGTATTGGCTTCGTTCAGAGCTTGGGTAAAGCTTGGTTCAGAAATAAAGCAGGCCAAACGCTTTTCTTTCCTTTTTCTTTTTTCTTTTTTCAAATCAAATGTAAATTGAAAATCTACATTGCAACTAGAGTTATTTATGCCACGCAGAAATATTTTAATTAACAAAAAATATTATCAGTTATTTCTTGCATAGAATTACGTTTTATGTCTAACCTTTTTTTATAGATAAATATCGCCAATTAGAAATTGCTTCCGGATTGCAATCAAGTGAAAAAAATAGAATTAAATCGTGGCATAATAATTCGGTTAGGCAAAGCTTTTTCTATCCTTTAATCTGCTTCAGTATTCTTATTTTTAATCTAAAAATAATTAAAATTTATATAAAAAATAATTAATTATTATTATTTTTTTTTATGATATCAATCATTAGATCATATATCTCAAATCATGCAAAGTTTCTCATGAATCTCGTTGTGACTAGCATGATCCAATGATACATATCATCCGATAAAAAAAATAAATAAAAAAATAATCTAAATTCTTAAGTGCATTAGATATCGATCTCAAAAATGGCTGTCAAGATTGATACGTATAATTTTTGGAAGAGAAGGGTTTGGTATGATGGAAAAATTCCTCTTTTCTTGATAAGAGGGAAATTTTAGAGGTATTTGATGGAAGTTTATAAAATATGGAAGTGGTTAGGACCCGGTGAAAGGCTAAGTACTAATAAGGTTACAGGCGAGTTGATTTGTTACTAATGAAGCAATGCAATCATAAGATAGACAGACAAAAGGACTAATTAAAAAGAACTAAAGAAAACAACTAGGTCAGTGCAACGTACAAGCACAAAGTTGCTAAGCAGGGTCGGAAAATGTCCATTTAGTCTGTGATCCTTGGAGAAAAGTTTGAGCTACTCTCTCTGGGTACATTTATTTCCTCAATTGGTGGCTTCTTTTTCCATTCTAAATTTGGAATGAGTGAAAGTGACCTTCGAATTTTAATATAGTTATCATTTAAGATTTTGTTAACTTCTGGCAACATAGAGGTCCTTCTACTGTTATTTCTTTGTTATGCCTTTAGTAGTAAGCTACGGGTCAAAACTTTTTGACCTCTAACGTTCCTTGGCAACGAGGATTTTTTTCCGTAGTACAGTTATGGTTCCCTGACAACTTAAGTTATTGGGGGTGGGAGGGTGACACATGATCATATTAACAAATCTAAGTTAGGTACCATGTATATTTAACTGAGGAAAGCAAAAAGGAAGGAGAAAACTTTACAGCATATGACTTGGTTTCCGTGGATAACACTAGCCCTTCAATTAAGGGTAGGATGACTTTTTAAACAGCACTTCAACTAAAATAATCCAATCAGAAATCTTCAAAACAGTAATGCCATGCTGTTCATTTAATTGGTGTTGTGGCTAAAATGGTATGATTAATGGCATCGGCTTAAGTTTAATAAAACCTAATCTTTATCTATATTAATTATGATTATTTAGGGCCCATTTGATACTGCTTTAGTTTTCTATCTTTGTTTTTGAAAATCAAAAAAAAAAAAAAGCGCTAATTTGTAGAGAAATAAAAACAATAGTGATGCTAAATAATTTTTTTAATCGTTGACAATAAACTCAGTTTTTGTCGAATCTGAATTGTTTGGTAATGGTCCCAATAATAAATGACACTTAAGTGCATCGTAAGAAAAGGTCTCTGGGTGATTATGTAAGAAATTGTGGTCCTTGAACCTTTGTTGTTTTCTGGAGCAGAAGAAAGCACGTGATTATGTGAGAAGAATTAGAGGTGGTTCCATGGTTTTATAATAGAGGATTAGGTTAATTAAGGTAGTAACTTAGCTTGTCCTTTCTGTAATGTGGCCCACCATGAACTAAAACAGTTTGCTCTTTTTTAATTCAATGATGAGAATTTTGAATAATCAAGGTTAGGAGGATGATAGCAAGAATATATCCTAATTATAAGCAACTTGGGGTTTGAAGTCAACAAATTAGCTGGATTGAAAGCTCTTTGTTCTTTCTTTGCCTTCAACCACTCATTATAGGCAATCCTAATACACCCAATGGTTGCAAAAATTATTTCCTACAACTTATCCATTATGTTGCATGTTCAATGGGAGATGCTTGTTTTCATGATGTTTCCAAATTAGTATAAAGTAACAAAAGAGAAGAGAAAATGGCTACAATCTAATTATGCTTATTTTGAGCTCATTTATGGTGTTCTTTTTGTTTAAAGAGCAAAGACTTGCTCATAATTGACCTGTGAAACTAGTCTAAATAATATTTTGATTTGGAACTAATATTTTAACTAATGGATGTTGTGTATCATTCTCCCTTTGCTTTCCATTAGTAGCTTGCAAGTTAATGATAAACTACGACGAAGCTTATCAACAGTTAAAGAGATTAAACTCGCAGCTTCAGGTCAGCACAAATTAAAATGCTCTCGGTCAAATAACTTTCGATTGGCTGAGAATTGATGCACAAAAGTGGAAAACATCAATTAATTTATCATGGATGAAAATTGTATGCTCTTGACTTTGCCATTGGGTCAGCACATATACGACATATGCCAAAACCTCACATAGATCGGTATTAGAGCTGAATTTGGAAGCAAGCTAAGTTGATTAAATTTTAGATAATGTATAAGTCAACCATAACACTTAATTTAAATAAATCTTATCTAACCAAGCAAGATATAATATACCTAGAAGTAGCGAATTGAATATGAGCATATAGGATGAAAATTTGACACCTAATTTGATCTAGGTGTCAATTACACTATAGCTTTATAGGTCAAGTCTAGCCAACCGAGATGCCTACCCATATGGACAAGCATGGAGGCAACAGTCACATAAGCTGTAACGAACTTTCTCAATCCAAAGCAAGCCAAATAAACCAAAACCATCCTTTTCATGACACCAAACTCAAAGAAATGAGTTTGAGGTGAGGGAAGTCATGATTTACAAGAGTTTGAGGTAGGGAAAGTCATGACAAATGTAAATCATGACTAAATATTTGGGTTTAACAAAAGCTCTCTTTTTTTTCTTTCTTTTTTAACACCAAATATAGTGTACACAAGTCTCTTTATATAAACACTGTACTTCCCTAGAGAGAAGAGGATATTTACTCTCAATTTTGAAAACAATAATGAGACATCTAAATTGAATATCCATAATATTAATATAATCTTTATCATTGAAAATGCTTAGAAACTAAAAAAATATGTATCTTCTAACATGCATATCAAGTGGATGCAAAAATAAATGGTCAAGTGGTACAAATTAAGTCATGTTTTGCATAATCTAAGCATTAAAATCTATTTTCATTTTACATGTGCTTGATGATATGTATATCATTATAATTAAGGTAGATTTGGTTTTAATACTTCACAATGTAATTTAGCATATTAACATAATAAAAATTATTCATTTTCATATTGATTGACACGTAATTTAGAGACCATCAACCTGTGTATTTTTTTTATTTTTAAGAATTTTTAATAGTATAGTTCTTTAATTAGCAAGCTCTATTATTAATTTTAAAATGAAGAAAAGTACATATTTATTCTTCGACGAGAGGAGTATGATTCATCTCATATACGTATATAAAGAAATAGATTGACTATTCTTCTCTTAAAAAAAGAGTATTTAACTTTTTCAATTTCAAAATTAATAATGGGGCATCCAAATCAAAGATTCATATGGTTGATCAAGATTTATGCTTTTAAAGACATGTAGAAATAAAAAAAAATATAAAATTTGATGGTATTTAATCTATGTATAAGTGGTATAAAATTAAACAACTAAGATATTATTAGACAAGTTTTAGTATAAGCATTAAAATTTATTATTTTTTAATCTGCACATATTTCAATATTTGTAAATAAAGTAATAATATGGATCATCAAGTTAAATATTTTATCATTTTTTTAGCATACTAATAATATTATTGTATCAATATGATGCATAAGTCATAAACTACTAAAATATATGATTTTTTTACTTCTATACACTTTGGATATGCAAATCAAGATCAATAGTTTACAAGTTCGAATTGGATCCTTTATAATTGATTTTGCAATTGATACAATATATTTTATCCTCTCTTTCTCACATATATATATATATATATTGTATGTTTGTGCGTGTGTTTGTGTGTATGTGAATTAGACTCCATCTTGAGCTAACTCTTTGTAAAAGAAGTTAATTTTTTTTAATAAATTGAAAACCAATGTTAGGCCCTCAAAGTTGAAGATCCAAATGTCTGCACAATATTTATGGTATAGAAATACTTAGAAACCAAAACTCATATATTTTAATGGTCATTAATTTATGCATCAAGTTAGTACAAAATTATCAATTCTAATTATACTAGCATAGTAAAATATATGATAGGATATATAAATTAAAAATTTACTTAATGGATTATGATTTATATATCTTAAAATATAGATAGATTTATGTTGGTGCAGAAACTGGTCGTCGTCGGAATCAGCTGGAGTGGAGGCCGATGAGGTCGTTGTCGGAGACCTACAAAATAAAGTTCCATTCGAAGTCGGTGGAGGGTGGCTCCGACAGGACCCTCTGACAATCAAGTCAACTCTGGCCAACAGGAGTGGAATGCTCAGGAATGAGTTCCGCAGAGCTTAGAGAAGGAGAGGAGAGCTTAAAGCTTAGAGTTAGCATATCTAGAGGATTCTTTTTATAGATGGAGCTTGATTGATGGTGATGGCTGTACCATCTGATGGCGGGCCGCTCGAGGCTGCACGGAGTTTGGTGCAGAAAGGATGGTATCATCAGGCCAGCCATACCATCCGATAGTGGTGGGCTGCTCGAGGTCTAGCGAAGTCAGTCACGGAGGAGTGCGCCTGTAGCATCGCCTGTGGCAGACTGATGGTGATCGTTCGTCCAGATTTAATAGCCGTGGCTCTGAAAAAGCAGGTATTGATCGGTGGACTTTGGTACGTATCAATTCCAGAGGAATTTGGACTCCTAGAGAAGTTCGGCCGAGGAAAAGCTTGGAAGGAGTTCGATCGGAGGAATGCGGAGGGAGTTTGGCTGGAGCTCGACCGCTGAGGAGTTCATCCGGATGAAGGAGTTCGGCTAAGGCTCGATCGCTGGGAGTCCAAAGGAGCTCGACCGCTGAGGGGTTCGGTGGACTGAAAGAGTTTGGCTTCTGAAAAAGTTCGACTGAAGAAAAAGCTTGGAGGGAGTTCGACTAAGATCCGGCCGCTGAAGTTCTTTAGTGGCTACCAGTTGCGTTAAGCTGAGCATCGAACTGGACTTCAGTAGGAGCGGAGTTTATCCCCAATAATAGTTTCCTCCACTCTTGAGTTCGAAACTCGAAGGAAGGGAGTGCAGAAAAGACGACTGCCGAAGTTCTCTTTTGGACTCCGTGCTGATTCAGGTTGAAGCTCGGAGGGGGGGAGATCTCATCTCCATCCAAAGTTGAAGTTGAAGCCCGGGGGAGATTTCATCTCCAGCCGAGGTTGAAGTAGATATCGTCTTCTGCGGTCGAGGTCGGAGGTTGAGCTCCTCGGGAGCGATATTGTCTTCAATAGCCGAGGTTGCCTCAGAGGAGATCTGATCTCAGGCGAGGTTGTCTCCGATCTTATCTCTGGCCGAGGTTGGCTCGGGTGCCCTGGCCAAGGTTGTCTCTGATCTTATCTCTGGTCGAGGTTGGCTCGGGCACTCTGATCGAGGTTGTCTCTTGATTTTATCTCTGGCTGAGATTGACTCGGTCGCTCGAAAGAGATCTTATCTCCTGCAGACTTCGGAGCTTGAACTTCGACTTTGCTCGTGTTAGGACAAGGTTGTCTCTGATCTTATCTCTGACTGAGGTTGGCTCGGGCGCTCTAGCCGAGGTTGCCATGGACCCTCGGAGGAGATCTTATCTCCTGTGATCGAGATTGATGCGGACGCTCGGAGAAGATCTTATCTCCAGTCGAGGTTGATGGAGATCCTGTCTCCTGTAGACTTTAGAGCTCAGACTTCGACTTTGCTTACGTTAGGACGAGGTTCTCCTCCTGTTCCTAATGGGCTATGGAGGCACATAAGGACCGTTGTCTAGGCCTCTCCCCCATCTCGTCTATGTGAACGATGCCTTCGACTTTGCTCACATTAGGACAAGGTTCTCCTCCTATTCCTAACGAATAATGGCGGCACATAAGGGCCATTGTCAGGGACTCTCCCCATCTCGTCTAAAATGAACGAGGCCTTCAACTTTGCTCCTGTTAGGATGAGGTTTTCCTCCTATTCCTAACGGACTGTGGGGGCACATAAGGGCCGTTGTTAGGGCCTCTCCCCCCATCTCATCTAAGGTGAACGAGGCCTTCGACTTTGCCGCGTTAGGATGAGGTTCTCCTCCTATTCCTAACGGACTGTGGGGGCACATAAGGGCCATTGTCTGGGCCTCTCCCCCCATCTTATCTATGGTGAACGAAGCCTTCGACTTTGCTCGCATTAGGACGAGGTTCTTTTTCTTTTTCTAATGAGCAGTGGGGACACATAAGAACCGTTGTCAGGACCTCTTCCCTCATCTCGTCTAAAATGAATGAGGCCTTCGACTTTGCTGCACGTTAGGATGAGGTTCTTCTCCTGTTCCTAACAGACTGTGGGGGCACATAAGGGCTTGTCTGGGCCTCTCCTCCCATCTCGTCTATGGTGAATGAGGCCTTCGACTTTGTCCGCGTTAGGATGAGGTTCTCCTCCTATTCCTAACGGACAGTGGGGGCACATAAGAGTCACTGTCAGGGCCTCTCCCCCCATCTCGTTTAAAATAAACGAGGCCTTCGACTTTGCTCCCGTTAGGATGAGGTTCTCCTCCTGTTCCTAATGGGCTGTGGGGGCACATAAGGGCTGGGGATAAACCCCGCTCCTATCGAAGTCCAGCTCGATGCTCAGTTTAATGCAACTGGTAGCCACTAAAGAGCTTTAGCGGTCGGATCTTAGTCAAACTTCCTCCAAGCTTTTCCTTCGGTCAAACTTCTTCAGAAGCCAAACTTTTTCAGTCCGCCGAACTCCTCAACGGTCGAGCTCCTTCGGACTCCCAGCGGCCGGGCCTTAGCCGAACACCTTCATCCGGACGAACTTCTCAATGGTCGAGCTCTAGCCAGATGCTTGCAAGAGCCGAACTTCCTCCTTATTCCTCCGATCGAACTCCTTCCGAGCTTCCCTCCGGTCAAACTTCTCTAGGAGTTCGAACTCCTCTGAAATTGATACATACTGAAGTCCACCGATCAATGCCTGCTTTCTCAGATCCACGGCTATTAAATCTGGAGGAACGGTCACTATCAGTCTGCCACAGGCGATGCTATAGGTGCACTCCTCTGTGACTGGCTTCGCCAGACCTCGAGCAGCCCACCACTATCGAACGGTATGGCTGGTCTGACGATACCATCTTCTTTGCATCAAATTTCGTGCAGCCTCGAGCGACCCACCACCAAGCGGTACGGCCATCACCATCAGTCACCATCAATCAGGCTCCACCTATAAAAAGAATCCTCCAGATATGCTAACTCTAAGCTTTAAGCTCTCTTCTCCTTCTCTAAGCTCTGCGGAACTCATCCTTGAGCACTCCACTTCTGTTGGCCAGAGCTGACTTGATCGTCAGAGGGTCCTGCCGGAGCCACCCCCTACCGACTCCGGACGGGACTTTATTTTGCAAGTCCCCGACCGTGACCTCATCGGCCTCCACTCTAGCTGATTCCGATGATGATCAGTTTCTGCACCAACAATTTAAATTCAACGAACTTTGATTATTAGATCATAGTAAAATATAGTATCATGCTATTAAATCATACATTTTAATACCTACTAGATGCATGAATTTTGATTTAGATATTTTTTTGTAATGTAAGGTATATATTGAATATCTTGGATTTTGAATTTAGATGCTCAAACAATGATTTTAAATCACTAACTTCTTAAAGAAGTTAATAAAAAAGCATGTAATTCAACTATATACAAACATAATTAGATGGGATTCAAGAACATGGAAAATGTGATGAATACTGTTCTTCTCTCCATATACTTTTGAGGTTGTAAATGATCATTGAAATAGAATATAGTCACTTCAAAGAGGAGCCTGTATAAAAAGTTTCTAAATTAATGCCGATTGACTTTTCTTTCATCCCAATCTCTATTCTTCCTTCCAAGCTCTTGTTCCTCTTCGATATATCCATCATTGTACCACATCTTAAATACCTCAAAAGCAACCTTTTTTTTCAAAAAAAAAATATTTATTTTATACCATTTAATTGTGATATAGTGGTTTAGACTAGCCAAATACGAGCAAGTAAAGACTAGCTCAAACTAGATTTATCTACAAGTTAAATCATACTCTTGAGCCAACTTATTTAATATGGACTCAAATCAAAGTTGTTCATGAAGAGTTCTTTTAAGAGGTACAAAAAAGTTATAAAATATTCTAAGAGTTTTTATTGTGAGAGTTATTAGGGTTAAACCCATTCCTACCGAAGTTCAACTTGGTGTCTAGTTCCAAAATAGGCTGGACTCTTTCGAAACGAACTTCTCCAATCGAGCTTCTTCGAGTTGAACTTTTCCAATCGAACTGCCTCCAGCCAAACCTCTTCCCACTGGACTCCCTGCAGCCAAACTTCTCCAATCAAACTCCTTCCAAACTTCCTCCAATAGCCCAACGGGCTCTTTCTAGTTGAACATTTCTCAGTCCATGGAAGGACCTCGGCACCAATTCTAGATACAGCAAATATTAGTCAACATTTAGGCAATCTCGGAGACATCCGAACTTCAACTACCAAATTTCAACAGGCTGGCACGTCACGATGACAGACACTATCCTCCATAACAAACTTCACATGGTTCTGAACAATCCACTATCAGATAGTTATGGCTGTCACTATCAGTTTGTTATAGGCTCTACCTATATAAGGGATCCTCTAGATATATTTTCTCTTTAAGCTAAAAATTTTATTTCAATTTTTCTAAGCACTCCATTTCTATTGGCCAGAAAAGTTGACTTGATCGTCAAAGGATCCTACCGAAGCCACCACCCCCGACTTCGATCAGAACTTTATTTTGTAGGTCACTAGCGATGACCTCATTTTCTCCAGCTCCAGCATAATCCGGCATCAACCAAATTCTGCACCAATAGAATTGGCGCTAGAGGAAGAACGAAGAGCCCTTATTCTAAAAGGAGTGTTTAGTTGAATTTGTCTACTCTTTTCTTTTAATCTTTCAAGATCCATCTCCATTTGATCTTTCTCAATCTCAGAAATACCTTCGAAGAAGACAACTACTTGGCGATCCATCATCTCTGCATTAGATCTAAGCCAGATCCTCCCGCTCCAACACCATCACTAGCACCACAACCTCTTTCGATGGCTATGGTGGATCCAGAGTAGTTTAATCTGCTGTGCAGTAGGTTTGGAGCCTCGCTAAAATGGTGTAGGTCATGCAGTAACCTTCAACGGTAGCTCAGCTAGAAAATCTTCGATCGAAACTTTAGGAACTGATCCAAAAAAGGCATACTTGGGTCAACAGATCCGTTACTCCTGAAAAGAAGAAAGGGATAGCAAAAGATTTCTGTTCTGATCATGACTCCTCTCTAGAAGAAATCTTCTCCATCTACAGTCGAAAGCCCTCCAAGATCCACGATCGAGATGATGCTCTCAATCAGAAGCTCCAAAATATGGATTGACGGATTGAGGAGCTCCACCATGCTGCCCCAATCCACCATGATAATATCTGCACCGATCTTTCTTTCTCTATCCAAATCACGTAGGAGTCCATCCCACCAAATTTTAAGCTCTCTCAATTTGAGAGCTACAATGAAACCTCTGATCTGGTTGACCATCTAGAGGTATTTTGAACCATGATGCTACTCCATGGTGCTCCAGATATCATCTTGTGCCGAGCCTTTTCATCTACTCTGAAGAGAGCAGCAAGAAATTGGTATTCAACTTTGAAGTCGGGTACGATCTTCTTCTTCGATCAAATGAGCCATCAATTTATGGCTCATTTTATTAGCAGCCGACGTTCCAGACGAGGTTCGAACTTTCTCATCAACATCAAGCAGTAGGAAGGAGAGTCCATCCAAATTTATATCAACCATTTCAACATCCTTATCCTGAATGTCTAAAATTTGGATCAATCTATTGCTATGATCGTACTAAAAGACGATCTTTAGAAGAATGATCTTTTATCCTTTTTGGAAAGAAAGTACTTCAGAAATTTTGCTGATATACTAGCTCGGGTAGATGGTTACACTCGAGCAGAAGAGGCTTTCAAGGCTAAGAACAATGAAGCTACAAGAGAGCAGCAGACAGATGAATCTAGTAAGTTCGTACTTGAAGAAAAGTCGAGTGAAGCTTGGCCGCACTCCTAGACCCCTCCTAAGCACCGACGAGATCGAATTTCTTCTCGAGCTTATCGATAAAAGAGTCCTGATAGAAGGGTATGGCGGAACTCTCCTCTTAGAAGATTTCATAACTACGTCCCCCTCAATGCTCTAAAAACTCAAGTATTGATGGAGATTAAGGAGCAACTACCGAGGCCTGAGAGAATGCACACTCATCCTGAAAAGCGCAATCCTAAAAAATATTATCTCTATCATCGTGATCATGATTACGATACCAAAAAGTGTATTTAACTCCAAGACGAGATTGAAGAGCTCATCAGACGAGGTTGGCTTGGCCAATTCCTGCGAGTCGACCTGAGGTAAGGAAAGAGCATTCGAGAGCACTGTCGCAACTAGAACCGCCAAAAAGAAAGGAGCAGCCAGGAGATCGACCTCTATTGGGCATCATAAATACTATCTCTAGAGGATTTCGATGAGAGGAGGCCAGCAAATCTGAGGGATCGGCTAAAAGGCAAAGGACTGAAGAATCCATCGCTTTCATGGAAGAGGATGTACAAAAAGTTTAGTTCCCGCACAATGATGCAATTATAGTTTTTTTGAATATTGCAGACTATGATGTATGCCGCATCCTTATCGATAATGAAAGTTCGACCGATATCTTATTTTATGATATTTTTTTTAAAATATCTATACCTAATAATCGGCTCGGACCAATGAGTACCCCATTATTAAGCTTCACTGGCGATGCTGTGCCAGTTGAAGGAATAATAATATTAAATATGACTGCAGGACGATATCTGAGATAGTCTAGGGCATAAGTAAATTTTTTGGTAGTGAAAGCTCCATCTGTCTATAATGCAATTCTTGGTCGATCTAGTCTAAATATACTTCAGACAGTAGTATCGACCTACTATTTAAAGATGAAGTTTTCAATAAGTTATAGAATCGAAAAGATCAGAGGAGATCAAGTCTTGGCAAGATATTGTTACTCAATCGCTTTACAAAGGGGTGAGCAATCAGATCCTTGCCCAATTGATGGGTTGGATGTCCGGGACGACCTTATTGAAGAACGAGGAGAATCCATGAAAGATCTTATTTCGGTCCCTCTGAATAATGGAAATAAGAAGCACACGATGCAGATCGGCTCCAATCTAGGAGAGGAGGTACGTGAGCAACTCGTCGGATTCCTACGAAAAAATACAGATATTTTTGCTTGGATCCCTATGGATATGTCCAAAATTGATGCTGAAGTTATGGAACATCATCTGATTGTTGATCCCAAATATCGATCAATGAAAGAAAAGATGCACAGCTATGCCCCAAAAAGATAGAAGACAATAGCAGAAAAAATTGACAAGCTCCTCAAAGTCATATTCATCCGAAAAGTTAACTATCCAGATTGGATTTCTATCATGGTTCTCGTAAAAAAGGCAAATGGTAAATAAAGAATGTATATAGACTTCAAGAAGTTGAACAAGGCCTGTCCAAAAGATAGCTATTTCTTGCCTAGAATTGATCAACTAATGGATGCAACTTCAGGCCATAAACTCCTTACTTTCATGGATGCCTTCTCTGGCTATAATTAAATTCGGATGGCATCAGAAGATGAGGAGAAAACTACTTTTATTACTAACCATGATCTCTATTGTTACAGGATCATATCCTTTGGACTTAAAAATATGGGTGCAACTTACCGACGCTTAGTTAACAAGATATTCAAAGAGCAGATCGACCATAATATGGAGGTCTACGTGGATGACATGCTTGTAAAGAGCAGATCTTCAGCAAATCATATTACCATCCTTGAAGAGACCTTCAGTGTCCTCCAAAAATATAAGATGAAGTTGAATCCCACGAAGTGTGCCTTTGGTGTAACTTCGAAAAAGTTCCTGGGGTTCTTGGTATCAAGATGCAGAATTGAAGGAAACTCAGAGAAGATCTAGGCCATTTAAGAAATGACTGCTCCAAAGTCAATAAAGAAAATTCAGCACCTAACAAGGAAAGTAGCGGCTCTGAATCACTTCATCTCGAAGTCGGCTGAGTGATGCATGCCTTTCTTTCAAATTCCTAAACAACTAAAAAATTTTTGCTGGACTGCCGAATGTCAACATGCATTTGAAGAATTAAAAAACTATCTCGGCTCACCTCCCCTGCTAGCAAAATTCAAACCTGGAGAAGAACTATTTCTATACCTGACGGTCTCTCCAGTAGCCCTTGCAGCAGTCTTAGTTAAAGAAGAGGTAAAAGTGCAGTGACCGATCTACTATATAAGCCGAGTCTTGAGAGACGTCGAGATCAGATACTCCAAGTTAGAAAAATTAACTTATGCTTTGTTGATTGCAGCCTGAAGACTCCGACCTTATTTTCAAAGGCACACTATAATGCTCCTCACTGATCAACCAATCAAGATAGTTCTTCATTGAATGGATATCTCCAAAAGAATAGCAAAATGGACAATTGAGCTTATAGAGTTTGACATCAATTACCAATCTCGATTGTCAATCAAAGTTTAAATATTGGTAGACTTCATAGTGGAATGCACCATTCCAGATGAAACCAAATTTGAACAAAATAAAACCAGAATTTCGTGGTTATAGCCAGACTGCCTCAAAGAAAAATCAGATCTTCTTGAAGATTTTTAGGCCCTGTACGTGGATGGCTCATCCAATGCCTCTGATACAGGCATAGGTCTGATTTTGGTCAACCCAGAAGAAATCATTATAGAGTATGCACTGCATTTCAAATTTTTCATAACAAATAATGGGGCTAAGTATGAAGCGCTGATCGTGGGGTTGAGAATAGCCAGGAAACTAGAAGTGGATTGGCTCTAAGTCTACAGTGACTCTCAATTGGTCGTGGGATAAGTCAATAGCAATTATAAAGCTTAGAAGGAAAGTATGATGAAATACCTAAAAAAGATAAGGAGTCTAACCTCGACCTTGAACAGCTTTAATATTCAACAGATCCTAAGAGTGAAAAATACCAGAGCCAACCTTCTTTCCAAATTAGCTACACTCGCTCCAAGCAAATTACCAAAGGAAATCTTTTTTGAAATTATGAAACATCTAAGCTTGGAAGAGCAACAATCTGCGATGCAGGTCGACCATAAGCCCAGCTGGATCGACCCGCTAGTTGCCTATCTCAAAGATGGGATTCTCCCTTATGATTCAAAAGAAGCTCGAAAATAAGAAACCAGGCCTTCCAATATGTTCTATATGATGGCAAGTTGTATAAAAGATCGTATTCTTTGCGGCTCTTAAGATGTCTCCAATCTTCAAAGGTTGATTTGGCAATATAGAAAATACATGAAGGAATCTATGAAAATCACCTAGGGGCTAGATTCCTATCTCACAAATTGCTTTGACAAGGCTATTACTGGCCAACCATGCATCAAGATTCTATAGAATATGTCAAAAAATGCGATCGATGTTAGAGAAATGCAAATATTCAAAGACAGTCGGCTTCTGAGTTTATACCCCTGAGTGCCCCATGGCCGTTTGTACAATGGGGGATGGATATACTCAGACCCTTTCTTATAACATCTGGGCAGCGAAAGTTTCTACTGGTGGCAATCAATTACTTCACAAAATGAGTTAAAGCCAAACCTTTGGCTAAAATCACGGAAGCTAAAGTGCAGAATTTTGTCTGAAAGACAATTATGTGTAGATTTGGTCTACCTCGAACTCTTATAATAGATAATAGACGCTAGTTTGCATGAACAAAGTTTATCAAGTTCTATGAAGATCTGAATATTGCTCATAATTTTACGTTAATAGCACATCCACAGGCAAACGATGAGATAGAAGTAACCAACCAAACCTTACTACAAGGTATTAAAGCAAGACTTGAGAAAGCCAAAGGGACTTGGATGGACGAACTCTATCATGTGCTCCAAGCATATTAAACTATCCAAAGGTTATTAACCAGGGAGACTCCATTTGCCTTGGCCTTCAGAATAGAAGCGGTCATCCCAATAGAACTCAAATTTTCGTCAGCACAAGTCGTGGCATTCGATGAACAGTATAACTCACAGGATCTCAGGGCTAATCTCAACTTGTTAGAGGAAAGATGGGAAGAAGCCCAAGTTCGAATGGTGGTTTACAAATAAAAAGTAGCTTGTTATTATAACTCCAAAGCCAGGGATAAGGTATTCAAAGTGGGAGACTTAGTACTTCGACGAGCAGCTATTTTACAACCTCAAAATCAAGGAAAGCTTATCCCATATTGGAAAGATCCATATGAAGTTAAGGAGGTTGTGTAGCCCGGGACTTACTATTCAAAAGAACTGTTGATGTAGAATTTGATTGACACCGGATCGAACTGGAGTCGAGAAAGACGAGATCGTTGTCGGTGATCTATAAAATAAAGTTTCGTCCGAAGTTGATGGTGGTGACTCTGGTAGGATCCTCTGATGGTCAAGTTAGCTCTTCTGACCAATAGAAATGGAGTACTCAGAGAGAAGTTCGATAGAGTTTCAGAAAGAAAAAGAAAGCTTCGAGAAAACATATCCGGAGTATTTCTTTTTATAGATGGAGCTTGTTGTAACTGCCCTGATAAATGACCATCATAACTGTTCTGATAAATATCCATCGTAATCATCCTGATAAATGCCAATCGTGATTGTCCTGATAAATAATAATTATAATTATCATGATAAATGATAATGGTAACCGTTCAGTAGTGGGATCGTCTTTAGAAATCCATCTGAAGGAACAGTCTCGAAGAAGTTTGACTTTTGTAGAAGTCTGACTGAAGAAAAAATCTAAAAAAAGTTCGGCTTTCATAGAAGCTCGACTACTGAAGGAGTTCGGAAGAAGTTTGGCTTTCATAGAAGTTCGACTGCTGGAGGAGTCTGGAAGGAGTTCGGCTCCCGTAGAAATCTGATTGGAGGAAAAATTTGGCAGAAGTTTGGCTTCCATAGAAGCTCGACTGAAGAAAGAATCTGGAAGAAATTCAGTTTTCGTAGAAGCCCGACTGCTGGAGGAGTCTGAAAGGAGTTTGGCTTTCATAGAAGTCCGACTACTGGAGGAGTTCAGAAAGAGTTCGACTCTCATAGAAGTTCGACTGAAGAAGAAATTCGGAAGAAGTTCAGCTCCCATAGAAGCCCGATTGGAGGAGAAATTCGTAAGTAGTTCGGCTCCCGTAGAAGTTCGATTGCTGGAGGAGTCCGAAAGAAGTTCGACTCCCGTAGAAGTCCGACTGGAGGAGAAATTTGGAAGGAATTTGACTCCCATAGAAGTCCGACTGGAGATAAAATTTGAAAGAAGTTTGGCTCCCATAGAAGCTCGAATACTGGAGGAGTCTGGAAGGAGTTTGACTTCTGTAGAAGCCTGACTACTGGAGGTGTCCGAAAGAAGTTCGACTTTCATAGAAACCTGACTGCTGGAGGAGTTCAGAAGAAGTTTGGCTTCCGCAGAAGTCCGACCGTTGGAAGAGTCCGAAAGGAGTCGGCTTCCGTAAAAGTCCGACTTGAGGAGGAATCCGTAAAAAGTTTGGCTTCCACAGAAGTTCGAAGGAGTTCAGTCGTTAGAAAAGTTTGGCTAGGGCTCGACCACTGAGGAGTTCGATTGGGTTCGAAATCCAGCCGGAGGAGTTCGGCCACTGAATGAGTTCGACCACTGGAGAAGATCGGGTGGGGTTCGATTATCGAGGAGAGAATTTTTGATCGAAGCTCTTTCATGATTTTCAGCTGCATTAGGCTAAACACCAGACTGGACTTCGGTGGGAGTGAGGTTTATCCCCAATAATAATTCTCCTACTTCCGAGTTCGAAACTCGAAGGAAGGGAGTACAAAAAAGGATGACTGCCGAAGTTCTCTTTAGGGCTCTATATCAGTTTAAGTTGAAGTTCGGAGGAGATCTTATCTCCAGCCAAGGTTGACATCGAAGTTGAGGCTCAAGCATAATAGGACCATTGTTAGGGCCTCTCCTCTCACCCCATCTAAACTGAACGAGGCCTTTGACTTTGCTTACGTTAGGATAAGATTCTCCTCCTATTCTTAACGGACTGTGGAGGCACATAAAGACTGTTGTCAGAGCTTCTCCCTCCATCTCATCTAAAATGAACGAGATCTTCGACTTTGCTTACGTTAGAATGAGATTCTCCTCCTATTTCTAACGGGCTATGGAGGCACATAAGGGCCATTATCAGGGCCTCTTCCCCCATCTCGTCTAAAATGAATGAGATTTTCGACTTTGCTCACGTTAGGATGAGGTTCTCTTTTTATTTCTAACAGGCTGTGGAGGCACATAAGGGCCATTGTCAGGGCTTCTCCTTCCATCTTGTCTAAAATGAACGAGATCTTTGACTTTGCTCATATTAGGACGAGATTCTCCTCCTATTTCTAATGGACTATGGGGGCACATAAGGGCCGTTGTTAGAGCCTCTCCCTCCATCTCATCTAAAATGAATGAGGTCTTCGACTTTGCTCACGTTAGGATGAGGTTCTCCTCCTGTTCCTAACACGACCACTTCTAATTACTTCTTTTCTATCATCACATAATTTTTGCACCAAAAAATAATAATGTTGAAATGAAAAAAAATTTATTATGAAAAAATTATTGATAATACATCCTCAGATTTTCTGAGTTCCAAGGTCGTGGGAGCATTGTTCCTCCAAGCTCCTTCAGACGATAAGTTTCAAGCCGGACGATCTCCACCATCTTATATGGACCTTTCCAATTTGGAGCAAGTTTCCCCTGACTCTGAGGCTGAGAGATGATGATTCACCAAAGTACTAAGTTTTTCACTCTGAATGTTTGACTTCTGACTCTGGAGTTATAGTACCGAGCCACCTTTCGTCTATAGGCCGCCATCCGAACTTGAGCTTTCTCCCTTTTTTCTTCCAACAGATCGAGGTTGACTCTGAGATCCTATGGATTGTGTTGCTCGTTGTAGGCCACGACCCATGCTGATGGAAGCTTAAGTTCGATCGGGATGACTACCTTTATTCCAAAGGCCAAGGCGAATGGTGTTTCTTCAGTTGGCAGTCTCTGAGTAGTTCGATATGCCCAGAGGATATGGTAGAGCTCGTCCACCCAGGCCTCCTTTGCTCTATCAAGCCTTATCTTGATGCCTTACAGTAGAGTCTGGTTGGTCACTTCAGCTTCTCCATTTTTCTATGGGTAAGCAATCGATGTGAAGTGGTGGAAGATGTTTAAGTCTTCACAGAATTTGGCAAACCTCATCCCGACGAATTATCGCCCGTTATCGGTTATGAGGGTTCGGGGCAGACCGAATCGATAGACTATTGACTTTTAGATGAAGTTCTATACCTAGACCTCGATAATTTTGGCTAGAGGTTCGGCTTCGATCCATTTGGTGAAGTAGTCAATTGCGATCAAGAGGAACTTTCGTTGCTCGAATGCTGTCGAAAAAGGATCAAGTGTGTCCATTCTCCACTGCGCAAATGACCAAGATGAGCTTAGCAGAGTAAGCTCGGAGGTCGACTATCTTTGTATGTTTGCATTCTTCTGACAGCGGTCATATTTCTTGACATATTCCATGGAATCATGGTATAAGGTCGACCAATAGTATCCTTGCCAAAGTATTTTTTGTGATAGGGATTTAACTCCTACATGGCTTCCACAAATTTTTTCGTGCACTTTTCATAATGCAAAGTTGGCCTTTGAAGGTCGGAGACATCTTAATAGTGGTAGCGAATACGACCTTTTATACAATCTGCCTTTGTACAAAATATATCGAAAGGCTTGATTTCTGAGTTTTCGAGCTTCTTTCGGAACATGAGGAAGGACTCCATCCTTGAGGTAGGCAACCAATGGGTCGATCCAGCTTAGCTTGAGTTTTATCTGCAAAATGACCTACGATTCCTATGAGCTTGGGCACTTCAGGGTCTCAAAAAGTACTTCTTTGGGCAGTTCGGCTGGAGCTAAAGTGACCAACTTAGAGAGAAGGTCAGCTCTTATATTTTCTACTCTCGAAATCTATCGAATGCCGAAACAGCTGAAGACCGGAGTCAAGTCTTTTACTTTTTTAAGATATTTCATCATACTTTTCTCTCGCACTTTATAGCTGCCACTAACTTGGCTGACCACTAATTGAAAATCGTTGTAGACTTGAAGCTGATCTACTCTTAATTCTCTTACAATTTTTAACCTAATGATCAGTGCTTCATACTCGGCCCCATTATTAGTCGCTGAAAATTTGAAGCGCAGCGCATACTTGATGACAACTCTCTCGGGGTTGACTAAGACCAACCCCACATCCAATCCAGTAGAGTTGGATGAACCATCCACGTACAGAAAAGATTGGCTGTCTCTTTAGAAAGATTCAGCTGCGATAGTAGAGCACCGATCTCATTCTACTCAAGCTCGGCATCATTGAGAATGGTACACTCAATTATAAAATCTGCTAATATCTGAGCTTTGATCGATGATCGGGGTCGATAATTAATATCAAATTTCATGAGCTCGATTGCCCATTTTGCGATTCTTCCAAAAACATCCATTCGCTGAAGGACTATCTTTATTGGTTGATCCATGAGGATCATTATGGTGTGCCCCGAAAGTAAGGTCAAAGCCTTCTGGCAGCAATTAGAAGAGAGTAAACCGATTTCTCTAGCTTAAAATATCTAATCTCTACATCCTTTAGGATCCAGCTTATGTAGTAAATCAGCCATTGTATCTTTGCTTCCTTCTTGACTAGGACTGCTATCAAGGCCGTCAGAGAGATCGCTAGGTACAAGAATAATTCTTCTCCAAGTTTGAGCTTCGTCAACAGTGGAGGTGAGTCGAGGTAGTTTTTGAGCTATTCAAATATCCATCAGTACTCCATCGTCCAGTAGAAATTCTTTGGTTACTTGAGAACTTGGAAGAAGGGCATGCATCGCTCGACCGATCTCGAGATGAAGCGATTTAGGGATGCCATCTTTCCAATCAAGCGCTGAACTTCTTTGATTGTCTTTGAGGCGGTTATCTCTTGAATGACTCAAATTTTCTCAAAATTTGCTTCAATCCCGCACCTCGACACCATAAACCCTAGAGATTTCTCAGAGGTCACGCCAAAGGTGCACTTGATTGGGTTGAGTTTCATCTTGTGCTTCTTGAGTGTGCTGAAGATCTCTTCAAGATCAGCGAGGTGGTCTGTAGAAGCTCGGCTTTTGACGAGTATGTCATCTATGTATACCTCCATATTCTGGTTGATCTGCTGCTTGAAGATCTTGTTGATCAGGCACTGGTATGTTGCCCCTACATTTTTAAGTCCAAAAGGCATAACTCTATAACAATAAAGATTATGGTCAGTAACAAAAGTAGTTTTCTCCTCGTCCTCCGGTGCCATCTGTATCTGGTTATAATCAAAAAAGGCATTCATAAAAGTGAGGAGCTCGTGGTCCAAGGTCACATCCATCAGTTGATCAATTTTGGATAGAGAATAGCAATCCTTTGGATAGACTTTGTTCAGCTTTTTGAAGTCTATACACATCCTCCACTTGTTGTTTGCCTTTTTGACGAGGACCACATTTGAGACCTAGGTTGGATAGTTAACTTCTCGGATGAATCCAACTTTGAGGAGCTTGCCTACTTCTTCGGTGATTGCTTTTTACCTCTCTGGGATGTGGCTGTGCATCTTCTCTTTTATCAACCGATGCTTCGGATCAATGGTCAGTCGATATTCCATGACCTCAGCATCAATTTCTAGCATATCTACTGGGGCCCAGGTGAAGATGTTGGCATTCTTTCTAAGGAAGATAACGAGTTGCTTCCGAACCTCATCTCCTAAGTTGGAGCCAATCTGCACCGTATGCTCCATATTTTCATCGTTCAAGGTTACAGAGATGAGGTCCTCCATAGGCTCGCCCCACTCCTCGATGAAATCGTCGTAGACATCCAGTCCGTCGATAGGATAAGGGTCGAACTATTCTTTTTTATGCAGGATGATTGAGTAGCAATACCTTGCCAAAGCTTGATCTCCCCTGACCTCTCCAATCCTGTGACTTATTGAAAATTTTATTTTCAAATAATAAGTTGATATCATTGTCCAAAGTGCATTTAGATCAGATCGATCGAGAATAGCATTATAGACGGATGGAGTCCTTACGACTAAAAAATTGACCTGCGCCTCAGCTAGTTTTGGGTGTTGGCCCATAGTCATGGCCAAGGTTATTATGCCCTCCACTGGTACGACATCGCCAGTGAAGTCTATCAATGGAAAGTTCATAGGCCCCAAGTGGTTATTGAATAAGGACATTTTCGAGAAGGCATCATAAAATAATATGTCGGTCAAGCTTCTATTATCTATTAAAATACGGTGTACATCGTAATCGACAATGTTTAAAGAGATTACAACCGCATCGTTGTGGAGGAATTGGATCCTCTGAGCATTTGCCTCGATGAAAGTTATGAGTTCTTCAGTCCTCCTTCTCTTCATCGATCCCTCGGATCCGCTGGCCTCTTCCTACCGAAGTCCCCTCGAGATCGTATTGATGATGTCGAGAGATGGCCGATCTCCTTGTTGATCCTTCCTCCTTGGTGGCTCGGGCTGCGACAATGCCCTCAGTCGATCTTCACGCCCTTCAGACCATTGCTGCAGGAATCGACCTAATCTACCTCACCTGATGAGCTCCTCGATTTCATCTTGAAGTTGGATACACTCCTTAGTATCGTGATCGTGATCATGATGATAAAGGCAAAACTTGTTAGGATTGCGCTTGCTGGGGTGAGAGCGCATCCTTTCCAATCTCAGCAGTTGCTTCCTAATTTCCATCAGCACTTAGGTTTTTGGAGCATTGAGGGGGGCGTAGTTGTGAAATTTTTGTTAGGGAGAACCTTGCCGCACCCTTCTATCCGGGCTTTCCTGCCTCCGAACCTGGGGAGGAGTTCAGGCTCGCTTCCGCTCAAAGGAAGTTCGAGAGCGCTGTCGAGCTTCACTCGATTTTTCTTCTTCGACATACCCACCCGACTGATCGATTCAGCACTTACCAAAGGCTTCATCATCCCTGGCCTTGAAGGTCTCTTCAGCTCGGACGTAACCTTCAGCCCGAGCTAGCAGTTCGGCAAAGTTTCTGGGGTACTTCTTCTCCAGAGAAAATAGTAAATCATTCTTCAGGAGGCCGTTCTTGAGTGTGGCCATTGCAACTAATTGGTCTAGGTTCTGGACCTTTAATGTAGCGGTATTAAACTGAGTGATATAAGCCTAGATGGATTCTTCCTCCTTCTACTTAATGTTCATTAGAAAATTCGAACCTCGATGCGGACGTTGGCTGCTAACAAAATGAGCTGCAAACTGATGGCTCATCTAATCAAAAAAAAAGATGGTACCTGACTTAAGTACCGAGTACCAGTTCTTGACTGCTCCCTTGAGGGTGGACGAGAAAGTTCGGCATAAAATAGCGTCTGATGTGCCATGGAGAAACATCATTGTTTGAAAGGTCTTTAGATGATTGATTGGATCGGAGGTTCCATCATAACTCTCGAACTACGGAAGCTTGAAGTTCGGCGGGATTGATTCCTGCATGATCCTCTGAGAAAAAGGAGAGTCAGTACGAATATCATTACCATGTGAGGAGGAAGTATGACGGAGCTCTTCAATTCGTTGACTCATTTCTAAGAGCCTTTGATCCAGGAGATCTTCACGATCGTTGATCTCCAGGATTTTCTAATGGAACGGGCGTGAAGCTTCCCCTGGGTTGAGTCGTAGTCCGAGCATGGGTCTTCCATCCTTTGCTTTTCCTTTTCGAAGACTAAAGGCCAGGTAGTTGAGGTCGACCATTCTCAGATCGGATCATGGGACTTCGAAGAAGCTTGCTCCGATCAAACAGGTATCGGAGCCTGTCAATGTATGGCCGACATGGCATCCACAAGGCCACGAACCTACTGGACCAGCAGGTTGAACTACTCCGTATCCATCATGGCTGTAGGTGGTGCTTGAGTTACTGAAGCTGGAATGATTGTATCTAGATGGGATCTGGCTGCAGAGACCGTTGATCATTGGGTCGAAGCTTTCTTGGGAGGTATTTTTTCTAAGAAGAACTCTAGAGAGAAAGAAGAGAGATCGCTGTTGAGCACTCCTTTAAGATCAAAGGAACCTAAGGAATAGAGGCCCTTCCTCTAGCGCCAATTCTGTTGGTGTAGAATTTGGTTGATGTCAGATCGAGCTAGAGTCGAGGAAGACGAGGTCGCCGTTGGTGATCTGCAAAATAAATTTTCATCTGAAGTTGGTGGTGGTGACTTCAGTAGGACCCTCTGACGGTCAAATTAGCTCTTCTGGCCAACAGAAATGGAGTGCTCAGAGAGAAGTTTGGCAGAGTTTCGGAAAGAAAAAGAAAGCTTTGAGAAAACGTATCTAGAGGGTCCCTTTTTATAGATGGAGCTTGTTGTAACTATCCTGGTAAATGACCGTCGTAACCATTCTGATAAACGTCCATCGTAATCATCCTGATAAATGCCAATCGTGATTGTCCTGATAAATGACAATCATAATTATCATGATAAATGATAATGGTAATCGTTCAGTAGTGGGATCGCTTATAGGAATCCGTTTGAAGGAATAGTTTGGAAGGAGTTCGACTTTCGTAGAAGTCCGACTGGAGGAAAAATTCAGAAGGAGTTTGGCTCCCTTAGAAGTCCGACTGGAGGAGGAATTCAAAAAAAGTTTGGCTCCCATAGAAGCCCGGTGGAGTTCGATCACTGGAAAAGTTTGGCTAGGGCTTGGCCGTTGAGGAGTTCGATTGGATTTGAAATCTAGTTGGAGGAGTTTGGCCACTGAATGAGTTCGATCGCTGAAGAAGATTGGATGGGGTTCGATCATTGAGGAGAGAATTTTCGATCGAAGCTCTTTCGTGATTTTCAGCTGCATTAGGCTAAACATCAGACTGAACTTCGACGGAAGCGAGGTTTATCCCCAACAAGAACTTAGAGGAGCCGATCTTTCTCGACCTTGAAATTCGAAAAATTTATGAATGTACTACCAGTAATTCCATTTTAATAAAACTTCTTTATTTTAATAATTTCATTTCTTGATGCAAAGTCATATGATGATAAGAAATGACTCAACCGAGCTTCATCTATAAATAAAGTCTAACTATATTAAGAATAGGAGAAGGATCTCATCCTGACATGCATGAAGACCTCCAATTATTTAAGATGGAAGGAGGAAAGAGGCCTCTTCAATAGCCCTTTCGTGCCCCTACTATCCTGTTAGGAGTAGAAGGAGAACCTCATCTTAACATGAGCAAAGCCTAACCATGTCAAGAATAGGAGGACCTCATCTTGACATAAATGAAAATCTCTGATTATTTAAGACAGCAGGAGGGGAGAGGCCCCTTCAATGGCCCCTTCGTGCCCCTACTGTTCTATTAGAAATAGGAGGAGAACCTCGTCCTAACATGAGTAAAGCCTAACCATGTTAGAAATAGGAGGAGGATCTCGTCCTGACATGGATGAAGATCTTCAATTATTTAAGATAGAAGGAGGGGAGAGGTCCTTTTAACGATCCTTTCGTGCTCCTACTGTCTTGTTAGAAATAGGAGGAGAACCTCATCCTAACATGAGTAAAGCCTAATTGTGTCAGGAATAGAAAAAGAACCTCATCTTGATATGGATGAAGATCTCCAGTAGTTTAAGACTGAAGGAGGGGAGAGGCCCTTTTAACATCCTTTTCACGTCCCAATGGTCTTGTTGAAGATAGAAGAAGAATCTCGTCCTAACAAGAATAGAGATCGGATGTGTCAGGAATAGGAAGAGAACCTCATCCTAACATAGGAGAAGGTTTTTGATTAAGCATCCCCAACAACCATATTTTCAAAAAAAAGGAGAGAAAGAAATAGAAGAAAAGGAAGGAAAGTAGAGCTATCGATAAATATTCAACCCATATAGAGCAAAAATGGAAGAAGATATCATTTCACTAAAATGAAAGTTGGTTACAAAATAAGGATCTATAAAACCAGTTACAAAAGTAAGAAGAAAAAAAGCTAAAGTTCTAAGAGGAATCAAATTCCTCAAACTTCAGACTGTTAGCCATCACCAAGGATTCCTTTAGGCAGACGATCTCTTCCTCAAGCTCCTTTCTCCTTATCCAGTTATCCTGAAACATCCTATCAGTCCTTCGATAATTTTTCTCTGATGCCTGCAGTCTTTTCCTCAGAACCTTCGACTCAGCTTCAGCATTCTTGATAGCTTGCTGTTAGCAAATCAACTGAAGCTTCAATCACTGAACTTCAACTTTCTCCATCCTAATTGATTCTGAGAGTTCGCCAGCGATTCTCTTTAGGAAGGCAATCTTCTCCAACTTTTTGCTTGTGTTGGACTAATAACTGTCGGTGAGCTACTGTTGAAGTTGAGCCACCTCATTGTTAGCAGTGCAGAGCTTTTATTCCAACGTGTATATTTTTTCACTCCAACCCAATTGGTAGGTCTCATAGGCAAGCTCGACATCATGCAACTGCTTCTAAAGTGCAGAAAATCTCTAAGACCAATTCCATTCATACCAAGCTTTGTCGAAAGACCATGACAAACTCTTCTCCAACAGATGAATCTTTTCTTTCATCGCCTTGAGCTCAACTTCGATGGAGCTCACCTTCGTAGTTAATGCCCAGAACTTGTCACTAGCGCTTTTCTTAAGTTTGGCCAACTCTCTCTCGAAGTTATTTTTCTTGATATTGAAGCTTACGAAATCTTTCATGTGTAACTTGCGAAGGCGAGTGACCTCAATCATCACCTTCGAAGCATTTTTTCTGTATCTCTGAAGCTTATCTTCCATCTTCTTCAACTTCTTCTTCAGGTAATAAATTTTTTCTTTAAAATTTTGATTATGGATCTCAGAGGGATACCTTGAGATAGTGGCTCAGTGTCAGTTGAAGATGACTGACCTTGACTTCGATTACTAGAAAAATTTTGAACAACACTCACCACAGCATAAGTATAAGAAAAAGAAAGCTCATTTTTATTTCTCAAAATATTTAAGTATACATCAAAAAAAAATATAACTATTTAAAATTCTAGACCTTGGGAGGAACAGTGATGGACAAGGTCGGAGCATTCTCAATCGCCTCTGACTCTAGTGGAGGTTTAGGCACTTCGACAGCAAGTTCAGAGAGCTCGAGGATGACTTTGGTAGGAGAAGGATCGGCCATGGTAGTGGACGGTCCAGTCTTTTTATCAAGGATTTTTTCGTATAAAAAATCGAGATCTCTCCTAGAACTTACCAGCCACTTGATCCTCATAGAGCTTGTATCTCTTCTAGAAGGCTTCCTGGCTAAATACAACATTTAGGTTCCTCATTTCAGAGGAAACCTTGAACTCCTTCACCACCTGGGTTTTCGTCTCCAAAATCTACCTTGAAGTTTGATCCTTTAGCTCAACAACCTTCACATCGGCCTTCTTCCTCCGCTCCTCCTCCAAGGCCAAAGCAGCCTTCAACCCTACCGAGGTGAGCTCTTCTTTTCTGAGTGCCTCCCGAAGACCTTCGACCTCAACCATCCTCTCCTTCAAAAGATGGTCAGCCTCGGTGGTCTTCTTTTGGAGGTGGTCAACTTCAGCTTGAAGATCCTCCTGAGCCTTCTCAAATGATTCACCATTTTGATATGCGTAAGTATTTGGTGATCCGACTATAGTAAATGGACTGTGTTATACATATAAAAAAATCGACAAGATGATTATCTTAAGAAAGATTCTGAGAGAATCCTAGATGAGCTGCGTATGGTCAAGATCGGCTATCTGGTCTACCACCTCGAGCATGGCAAACTTGTCAGTTAGGTTCTGAACGAGCTCCGAGTTGCCAAAGAAATCTTCTCTCAGATAAGTGCTGTCATCATTGGACCCACCAGGGCACACCTTGTGGAGCACCTTCGCGACGACCTTCTTTCCCTTCTTCTCCCCTTCTTCCCTTCCAGCAGGAGGATGCGAAGCTAGGCTTTCAATCGGGGGGCTCAAGGTCGATGAAGGCACGGAGCCCCCATCAACAGCACCGACCTTGATGGCGGGGATAACTTCGGTGTCCTCAATGGCTCCGGGGACCTCAACGGTAGCGGTGGGGGTCGCGGAGCACGAAACATCAATCTTCATCTTCTTC
Organism: Cocos nucifera; assembly: GCA_006176705.1. Taxonomy (NCBI): domain Eukaryota; kingdom Viridiplantae; phylum Streptophyta; class Magnoliopsida; order Arecales; family Arecaceae; genus Cocos; species Cocos nucifera. Next base: position 179,043 of record QRFJ01001522.1, on the reverse strand, counting down.
GAGCTTTCGTTCGGTGTTTTTTCTTTCCTCTTTCGGGCATGAAGCCCCTTAACAAGCATTTCAATCGCCTGGGTGTCCATCTTTGTAACCAAAAAAAAATCACAATCAGCAACTTATGCATACAAAACTTTATAAAAATTTGCAAAGTAGAAAAATATACTCGCAGGATTAAGGAGACTCAAGCCCACATTGAACAGAGTATGTTCCTTCAGAAGTTTGGGAAGAAGAGGAGTCCGAAAGGTCTTAAGTTTATTGACAGAGTCAAGGTCGCCCCTATCTAGGTTAGAGGCTCGATGGATTGACTCTCTAAGCAGACTCCAAGGAGGAAGCCCTAGCAGCAAGATTGGACAATGTATGAAGAAGTACCTCTCCTTTTAGTTGTGGATGAAAGAAGGAGCACCTTTTAGTAACCCCTTCTTGCCGAACTAGAAAGAAAAGTACCATCAATCCTTTGCAAAAAGATGGCATTTAAAGGTATAATAATTTTTGAAAAGAAAAATGGTCGGACGGACTTTGATCAGATGGCAAAGAAAAAGAAATTCGATCATAAATCTAAAAGAGTTTGGCACTATGGAAGCTGATGAAATATTTAAAAGATAAAAAAGTGCAACTACAAAGGATGGAAGAGCATGTCTTAGTCCACCATGAAGAGCTTTCAAGTACAGACAAAATCGGCCGGATGGAGAAGAGCAAACTTAGTCATTAGGTCCAGGGAGTTCTAGTTCGTATTCTGAGGGGACCCCATATTGAATCCTAATTAATGAAAGGTCATTTAGGATTAAGGCACAGGGGATCACGTCCAGTACGAAGGTCGGATGAGACATACTTCTAAGATTGGTCTCGTCCATGGGGTCAGGGTTTTGAAAGGTCGAATTGGATGAACTCTAAGAACAGGAAGATTGAGAAGTTCTCGAAGACATTCGGATCAAATGAATATTAAAAAATTCCTAAAAAATCAAGAAAATAAGGAGTAAAACCTTCTTGAAGAAATTCAAAGGACGAAATGCAAAAGACACTAAAATAATCGAAGGAAAGATTGTGAAACTAACCTAGATTGATCGAGGAGAGCAACGAGACGACGGGTATGGTGGAAATCGAGCAGGAAAGCACTTGTGGATGGAAGAAATAGAGAAAAAAAATGGAGAACTCTCGGATGAAAAGGACACCGAAGGAAGAAAGAGAAGAGCTCAAAGAGAAATAAGGCTCCCAGAAGAAGAAGAAGAATTTAAATATCTCATAGAGCCCAAGAAAGTTATGATGGTAGGTCATCTCTGATCGATCTATGATTGACACATGTCCCACTCATCATGGCAGGTGATCGACGACTGGCAGAACTTTAATTGCACCGTATCTGAGATAGAGTTTCAATAGGAGTTTTAAAAAATTATTCTTTTGAGTCATCTCATATTTGAGAAGTTTCGATGCTAGTGCAACAAATGCCAGGGCTCTCCATCCAACAAGTGCAGAACCTAAAAAAAAACTTCGGCAGTCACCTCTTTATACTTTCTTCCTTCGACTTTCGAACTCAAGAGTAGGGAGACTAGTGTTAGGATTAAACCTGCTCCTGCCAAAGTTCAGCTTGGTGTCTAGTCTCAGGACAGGTCAGACTCCTTCGAGCCGAACTTCTCCAATCGAGCTTCTTCGAGCCGAACTTCTTCAATCAAGCTTCTTCGAGTCAAACTTTCCCAATCGAACTCCCTCCAGTCAGACCTCTTCCCACCAGACTCTCTCCAACTAGACCCCTCCAGTCAAACTCCTTTCGGACTCCCTCCAATAGCCCAACAGGCTTCTTTCAGTCGAATTTCTCTCTGTCCATGGAAGGATCTTGGCACCAATTCTCGATATAGCGAATATCAGTTAACATTTAGACAATCTTGGAGATATCCAAACTTCAACTATCAATAGACTGGCACATCACGACAATAAATACTATCCTCCATAACAAACTCCACGTGGCTCCAAACGGCCTACTATCAGACAGTTACGACTGTCACCATCAGTTTGTTACAGGCTCCATCTATATAAGAGATCCTTCAGATACGTTTTCTCGCTAAGCTAAAAATTTTATTTTAATTTTTTTGAGCACTCTATTTTTGTTGACTAGAAAAGCTGACTTGATCATCGGAGGATCCTACCGGAGCCACCACTTTCGACTCTGATCAGGACTTTATTTTGTAGGTCACCAGTAGCGATCTCGTCTTCTCCAGCTCCAGCATAATCTGGCATCAATCAAATTTTACACCAACAAGAGTATTGTAGGAGTAACTGGCTTATTGGCACCACCTTCTCCTCAAGATGCATCCAAGCCAACTCGATGAAATCACGTCAAATACGGATACTAGCCAAAAAATTTGTTGCCAGCTCATTTACTGATATGGAGAAAATTCGCGATTGGCATCCACAACTAATAACCATGATTCAAAAGTTGGTGGAATAAATCTTTCCCTCAATGAATGGTTAGATCATGGCCTAGAGGCCTAAAGAATCAGGCTTGATGGCCTACAAATTCCAGCGAATAACCTACTGCTCCACCTCCATATTAAGAGGTAACAAGGGGACCTTAAAGTAAAGGATGAACTTTAGGAGGGAAAAGTTGCACCTCTATCTCTCTTGCTCCCACTCTCATCAT
>QRFJ01001522.1:0-175414 GCA_006176705.1 Cocos nucifera | reverse complement strand
CATGATAATATCTGCACCGATCTTTCTTTCTCTATCCAAATCACGTAGGAGTCCATCCCACCAAATTTTAAGCTCTCTCAATTTGAGAGCTACAATGAAACCTCTGATCTGGTTGACCATCTAGAGGTATTTTGAACCATGATGCTACTCCATGGTGCTCCAGATATCATCTTGTGCCGAGCCTTTTCATCTACTCTGAAGAGAGCAGCAAGAAATTGGTATTCAACTTTGAAGTCGGGTACGATCTTCTTCTTCGATCAAATGAGCCATCAATTTATGGCTCATTTTATTAGCAGCCGACGTTCCAGACGAGGTTCGAACTTTCTCATCAACATCAAGCAGTAGGAAGGAGAGTCCATCCAAATTTATATCAACCATTTCAACATCCTTATCCTGAATGTCTAAAATTTGGATCAATCTATTGCTATGATCGTACTAAAAGACGATCTTTAGAAGAATGATCTTTTATCCTTTTTGGAAAGAAAGTACTTCAGAAATTTTGCTGATATACTAGCTCGGGTAGATGGTTACACTCGAGCAGAAGAGGCTTTCAAGGCTAAGAACAATGAAGCTACAAGAGAGCAGCAGACAGATGAATCTAGTAAGTTCGTACTTGAAGAAAAGTCGAGTGAAGCTTGGCCGCACTCCTAGACCCCTCCTAAGCACCGACGAGATCGAATTTCTTCTCGAGCTTATCGATAAAAGAGTCCTGATAGAAGGGTATGGCGGAACTCTCCTCTTAGAAGATTTCATAACTACGTCCCCCTCAATGCTCTAAAAACTCAAGTATTGATGGAGATTAAGGAGCAACTACCGAGGCCTGAGAGAATGCACACTCATCCTGAAAAGCGCAATCCTAAAAAATATTATCTCTATCATCGTGATCATGATTACGATACCAAAAAGTGTATTTAACTCCAAGACGAGATTGAAGAGCTCATCAGACGAGGTTGGCTTGGCCAATTCCTGCGAGTCGACCTGAGGTAAGGAAAGAGCATTCGAGAGCACTGTCGCAACTAGAACCGCCAAAAAGAAAGGAGCAGCCAGGAGATCGACCTCTATTGGGCATCATAAATACTATCTCTAGAGGATTTCGATGAGAGGAGGCCAGCAAATCTGAGGGATCGGCTAAAAGGCAAAGGACTGAAGAATCCATCGCTTTCATGGAAGAGGATGTACAAAAAGTTTAGTTCCCGCACAATGATGCAATTATAGTTTTTTTGAATATTGCAGACTATGATGTATGCCGCATCCTTATCGATAATGAAAGTTCGACCGATATCTTATTTTATGATATTTTTTTTAAAATATCTATACCTAATAATCGGCTCGGACCAATGAGTACCCCATTATTAAGCTTCACTGGCGATGCTGTGCCAGTTGAAGGAATAATAATATTAAATATGACTGCAGGACGATATCTGAGATAGTCTAGGGCATAAGTAAATTTTTTGGTAGTGAAAGCTCCATCTGTCTATAATGCAATTCTTGGTCGATCTAGTCTAAATATACTTCAGACAGTAGTATCGACCTACTATTTAAAGATGAAGTTTTCAATAAGTTATAGAATCGAAAAGATCAGAGGAGATCAAGTCTTGGCAAGATATTGTTACTCAATCGCTTTACAAAGGGGTGAGCAATCAGATCCTTGCCCAATTGATGGGTTGGATGTCCGGGACGACCTTATTGAAGAACGAGGAGAATCCATGAAAGATCTTATTTCGGTCCCTCTGAATAATGGAAATAAGAAGCACACGATGCAGATCGGCTCCAATCTAGGAGAGGAGGTACGTGAGCAACTCGTCGGATTCCTACGAAAAAATACAGATATTTTTGCTTGGATCCCTATGGATATGTCCAAAATTGATGCTGAAGTTATGGAACATCATCTGATTGTTGATCCCAAATATCGATCAATGAAAGAAAAGATGCACAGCTATGCCCCAAAAAGATAGAAGACAATAGCAGAAAAAATTGACAAGCTCCTCAAAGTCATATTCATCCGAAAAGTTAACTATCCAGATTGGATTTCTATCATGGTTCTCGTAAAAAAGGCAAATGGTAAATAAAGAATGTATATAGACTTCAAGAAGTTGAACAAGGCCTGTCCAAAAGATAGCTATTTCTTGCCTAGAATTGATCAACTAATGGATGCAACTTCAGGCCATAAACTCCTTACTTTCATGGATGCCTTCTCTGGCTATAATTAAATTCGGATGGCATCAGAAGATGAGGAGAAAACTACTTTTATTACTAACCATGATCTCTATTGTTACAGGATCATATCCTTTGGACTTAAAAATATGGGTGCAACTTACCGACGCTTAGTTAACAAGATATTCAAAGAGCAGATCGACCATAATATGGAGGTCTACGTGGATGACATGCTTGTAAAGAGCAGATCTTCAGCAAATCATATTACCATCCTTGAAGAGACCTTCAGTGTCCTCCAAAAATATAAGATGAAGTTGAATCCCACGAAGTGTGCCTTTGGTGTAACTTCGAAAAAGTTCCTGGGGTTCTTGGTATCAAGATGCAGAATTGAAGGAAACTCAGAGAAGATCTAGGCCATTTAAGAAATGACTGCTCCAAAGTCAATAAAGAAAATTCAGCACCTAACAAGGAAAGTAGCGGCTCTGAATCACTTCATCTCGAAGTCGGCTGAGTGATGCATGCCTTTCTTTCAAATTCCTAAACAACTAAAAAATTTTTGCTGGACTGCCGAATGTCAACATGCATTTGAAGAATTAAAAAACTATCTCGGCTCACCTCCCCTGCTAGCAAAATTCAAACCTGGAGAAGAACTATTTCTATACCTGACGGTCTCTCCAGTAGCCCTTGCAGCAGTCTTAGTTAAAGAAGAGGTAAAAGTGCAGTGACCGATCTACTATATAAGCCGAGTCTTGAGAGACGTCGAGATCAGATACTCCAAGTTAGAAAAATTAACTTATGCTTTGTTGATTGCAGCCTGAAGACTCCGACCTTATTTTCAAAGGCACACTATAATGCTCCTCACTGATCAACCAATCAAGATAGTTCTTCATTGAATGGATATCTCCAAAAGAATAGCAAAATGGACAATTGAGCTTATAGAGTTTGACATCAATTACCAATCTCGATTGTCAATCAAAGTTTAAATATTGGTAGACTTCATAGTGGAATGCACCATTCCAGATGAAACCAAATTTGAACAAAATAAAACCAGAATTTCGTGGTTATAGCCAGACTGCCTCAAAGAAAAATCAGATCTTCTTGAAGATTTTTAGGCCCTGTACGTGGATGGCTCATCCAATGCCTCTGATACAGGCATAGGTCTGATTTTGGTCAACCCAGAAGAAATCATTATAGAGTATGCACTGCATTTCAAATTTTTCATAACAAATAATGGGGCTAAGTATGAAGCGCTGATCGTGGGGTTGAGAATAGCCAGGAAACTAGAAGTGGATTGGCTCTAAGTCTACAGTGACTCTCAATTGGTCGTGGGATAAGTCAATAGCAATTATAAAGCTTAGAAGGAAAGTATGATGAAATACCTAAAAAAGATAAGGAGTCTAACCTCGACCTTGAACAGCTTTAATATTCAACAGATCCTAAGAGTGAAAAATACCAGAGCCAACCTTCTTTCCAAATTAGCTACACTCGCTCCAAGCAAATTACCAAAGGAAATCTTTTTTGAAATTATGAAACATCTAAGCTTGGAAGAGCAACAATCTGCGATGCAGGTCGACCATAAGCCCAGCTGGATCGACCCGCTAGTTGCCTATCTCAAAGATGGGATTCTCCCTTATGATTCAAAAGAAGCTCGAAAATAAGAAACCAGGCCTTCCAATATGTTCTATATGATGGCAAGTTGTATAAAAGATCGTATTCTTTGCGGCTCTTAAGATGTCTCCAATCTTCAAAGGTTGATTTGGCAATATAGAAAATACATGAAGGAATCTATGAAAATCACCTAGGGGCTAGATTCCTATCTCACAAATTGCTTTGACAAGGCTATTACTGGCCAACCATGCATCAAGATTCTATAGAATATGTCAAAAAATGCGATCGATGTTAGAGAAATGCAAATATTCAAAGACAGTCGGCTTCTGAGTTTATACCCCTGAGTGCCCCATGGCCGTTTGTACAATGGGGGATGGATATACTCAGACCCTTTCTTATAACATCTGGGCAGCGAAAGTTTCTACTGGTGGCAATCAATTACTTCACAAAATGAGTTAAAGCCAAACCTTTGGCTAAAATCACGGAAGCTAAAGTGCAGAATTTTGTCTGAAAGACAATTATGTGTAGATTTGGTCTACCTCGAACTCTTATAATAGATAATAGACGCTAGTTTGCATGAACAAAGTTTATCAAGTTCTATGAAGATCTGAATATTGCTCATAATTTTACGTTAATAGCACATCCACAGGCAAACGATGAGATAGAAGTAACCAACCAAACCTTACTACAAGGTATTAAAGCAAGACTTGAGAAAGCCAAAGGGACTTGGATGGACGAACTCTATCATGTGCTCCAAGCATATTAAACTATCCAAAGGTTATTAACCAGGGAGACTCCATTTGCCTTGGCCTTCAGAATAGAAGCGGTCATCCCAATAGAACTCAAATTTTCGTCAGCACAAGTCGTGGCATTCGATGAACAGTATAACTCACAGGATCTCAGGGCTAATCTCAACTTGTTAGAGGAAAGATGGGAAGAAGCCCAAGTTCGAATGGTGGTTTACAAATAAAAAGTAGCTTGTTATTATAACTCCAAAGCCAGGGATAAGGTATTCAAAGTGGGAGACTTAGTACTTCGACGAGCAGCTATTTTACAACCTCAAAATCAAGGAAAGCTTATCCCATATTGGAAAGATCCATATGAAGTTAAGGAGGTTGTGTAGCCCGGGACTTACTATTCAAAAGAACTGTTGATGTAGAATTTGATTGACACCGGATCGAACTGGAGTCGAGAAAGACGAGATCGTTGTCGGTGATCTATAAAATAAAGTTTCGTCCGAAGTTGATGGTGGTGACTCTGGTAGGATCCTCTGATGGTCAAGTTAGCTCTTCTGACCAATAGAAATGGAGTACTCAGAGAGAAGTTCGATAGAGTTTCAGAAAGAAAAAGAAAGCTTCGAGAAAACATATCCGGAGTATTTCTTTTTATAGATGGAGCTTGTTGTAACTGCCCTGATAAATGACCATCATAACTGTTCTGATAAATATCCATCGTAATCATCCTGATAAATGCCAATCGTGATTGTCCTGATAAATAATAATTATAATTATCATGATAAATGATAATGGTAACCGTTCAGTAGTGGGATCGTCTTTAGAAATCCATCTGAAGGAACAGTCTCGAAGAAGTTTGACTTTTGTAGAAGTCTGACTGAAGAAAAAATCTAAAAAAAGTTCGGCTTTCATAGAAGCTCGACTACTGAAGGAGTTCGGAAGAAGTTTGGCTTTCATAGAAGTTCGACTGCTGGAGGAGTCTGGAAGGAGTTCGGCTCCCGTAGAAATCTGATTGGAGGAAAAATTTGGCAGAAGTTTGGCTTCCATAGAAGCTCGACTGAAGAAAGAATCTGGAAGAAATTCAGTTTTCGTAGAAGCCCGACTGCTGGAGGAGTCTGAAAGGAGTTTGGCTTTCATAGAAGTCCGACTACTGGAGGAGTTCAGAAAGAGTTCGACTCTCATAGAAGTTCGACTGAAGAAGAAATTCGGAAGAAGTTCAGCTCCCATAGAAGCCCGATTGGAGGAGAAATTCGTAAGTAGTTCGGCTCCCGTAGAAGTTCGATTGCTGGAGGAGTCCGAAAGAAGTTCGACTCCCGTAGAAGTCCGACTGGAGGAGAAATTTGGAAGGAATTTGACTCCCATAGAAGTCCGACTGGAGATAAAATTTGAAAGAAGTTTGGCTCCCATAGAAGCTCGAATACTGGAGGAGTCTGGAAGGAGTTTGACTTCTGTAGAAGCCTGACTACTGGAGGTGTCCGAAAGAAGTTCGACTTTCATAGAAACCTGACTGCTGGAGGAGTTCAGAAGAAGTTTGGCTTCCGCAGAAGTCCGACCGTTGGAAGAGTCCGAAAGGAGTCGGCTTCCGTAAAAGTCCGACTTGAGGAGGAATCCGTAAAAAGTTTGGCTTCCACAGAAGTTCGAAGGAGTTCAGTCGTTAGAAAAGTTTGGCTAGGGCTCGACCACTGAGGAGTTCGATTGGGTTCGAAATCCAGCCGGAGGAGTTCGGCCACTGAATGAGTTCGACCACTGGAGAAGATCGGGTGGGGTTCGATTATCGAGGAGAGAATTTTTGATCGAAGCTCTTTCATGATTTTCAGCTGCATTAGGCTAAACACCAGACTGGACTTCGGTGGGAGTGAGGTTTATCCCCAATAATAATTCTCCTACTTCCGAGTTCGAAACTCGAAGGAAGGGAGTACAAAAAAGGATGACTGCCGAAGTTCTCTTTAGGGCTCTATATCAGTTTAAGTTGAAGTTCGGAGGAGATCTTATCTCCAGCCAAGGTTGACATCGAAGTTGAGGCTCAAGCATAATAGGACCATTGTTAGGGCCTCTCCTCTCACCCCATCTAAACTGAACGAGGCCTTTGACTTTGCTTACGTTAGGATAAGATTCTCCTCCTATTCTTAACGGACTGTGGAGGCACATAAAGACTGTTGTCAGAGCTTCTCCCTCCATCTCATCTAAAATGAACGAGATCTTCGACTTTGCTTACGTTAGAATGAGATTCTCCTCCTATTTCTAACGGGCTATGGAGGCACATAAGGGCCATTATCAGGGCCTCTTCCCCCATCTCGTCTAAAATGAATGAGATTTTCGACTTTGCTCACGTTAGGATGAGGTTCTCTTTTTATTTCTAACAGGCTGTGGAGGCACATAAGGGCCATTGTCAGGGCTTCTCCTTCCATCTTGTCTAAAATGAACGAGATCTTTGACTTTGCTCATATTAGGACGAGATTCTCCTCCTATTTCTAATGGACTATGGGGGCACATAAGGGCCGTTGTTAGAGCCTCTCCCTCCATCTCATCTAAAATGAATGAGGTCTTCGACTTTGCTCACGTTAGGATGAGGTTCTCCTCCTGTTCCTAACACGACCACTTCTAATTACTTCTTTTCTATCATCACATAATTTTTGCACCAAAAAATAATAATGTTGAAATGAAAAAAAATTTATTATGAAAAAATTATTGATAATACATCCTCAGATTTTCTGAGTTCCAAGGTCGTGGGAGCATTGTTCCTCCAAGCTCCTTCAGACGATAAGTTTCAAGCCGGACGATCTCCACCATCTTATATGGACCTTTCCAATTTGGAGCAAGTTTCCCCTGACTCTGAGGCTGAGAGATGATGATTCACCAAAGTACTAAGTTTTTCACTCTGAATGTTTGACTTCTGACTCTGGAGTTATAGTACCGAGCCACCTTTCGTCTATAGGCCGCCATCCGAACTTGAGCTTTCTCCCTTTTTTCTTCCAACAGATCGAGGTTGACTCTGAGATCCTATGGATTGTGTTGCTCGTTGTAGGCCACGACCCATGCTGATGGAAGCTTAAGTTCGATCGGGATGACTACCTTTATTCCAAAGGCCAAGGCGAATGGTGTTTCTTCAGTTGGCAGTCTCTGAGTAGTTCGATATGCCCAGAGGATATGGTAGAGCTCGTCCACCCAGGCCTCCTTTGCTCTATCAAGCCTTATCTTGATGCCTTACAGTAGAGTCTGGTTGGTCACTTCAGCTTCTCCATTTTTCTATGGGTAAGCAATCGATGTGAAGTGGTGGAAGATGTTTAAGTCTTCACAGAATTTGGCAAACCTCATCCCGACGAATTATCGCCCGTTATCGGTTATGAGGGTTCGGGGCAGACCGAATCGATAGACTATTGACTTTTAGATGAAGTTCTATACCTAGACCTCGATAATTTTGGCTAGAGGTTCGGCTTCGATCCATTTGGTGAAGTAGTCAATTGCGATCAAGAGGAACTTTCGTTGCTCGAATGCTGTCGAAAAAGGATCAAGTGTGTCCATTCTCCACTGCGCAAATGACCAAGATGAGCTTAGCAGAGTAAGCTCGGAGGTCGACTATCTTTGTATGTTTGCATTCTTCTGACAGCGGTCATATTTCTTGACATATTCCATGGAATCATGGTATAAGGTCGACCAATAGTATCCTTGCCAAAGTATTTTTTGTGATAGGGATTTAACTCCTACATGGCTTCCACAAATTTTTTCGTGCACTTTTCATAATGCAAAGTTGGCCTTTGAAGGTCGGAGACATCTTAATAGTGGTAGCGAATACGACCTTTTATACAATCTGCCTTTGTACAAAATATATCGAAAGGCTTGATTTCTGAGTTTTCGAGCTTCTTTCGGAACATGAGGAAGGACTCCATCCTTGAGGTAGGCAACCAATGGGTCGATCCAGCTTAGCTTGAGTTTTATCTGCAAAATGACCTACGATTCCTATGAGCTTGGGCACTTCAGGGTCTCAAAAAGTACTTCTTTGGGCAGTTCGGCTGGAGCTAAAGTGACCAACTTAGAGAGAAGGTCAGCTCTTATATTTTCTACTCTCGAAATCTATCGAATGCCGAAACAGCTGAAGACCGGAGTCAAGTCTTTTACTTTTTTAAGATATTTCATCATACTTTTCTCTCGCACTTTATAGCTGCCACTAACTTGGCTGACCACTAATTGAAAATCGTTGTAGACTTGAAGCTGATCTACTCTTAATTCTCTTACAATTTTTAACCTAATGATCAGTGCTTCATACTCGGCCCCATTATTAGTCGCTGAAAATTTGAAGCGCAGCGCATACTTGATGACAACTCTCTCGGGGTTGACTAAGACCAACCCCACATCCAATCCAGTAGAGTTGGATGAACCATCCACGTACAGAAAAGATTGGCTGTCTCTTTAGAAAGATTCAGCTGCGATAGTAGAGCACCGATCTCATTCTACTCAAGCTCGGCATCATTGAGAATGGTACACTCAATTATAAAATCTGCTAATATCTGAGCTTTGATCGATGATCGGGGTCGATAATTAATATCAAATTTCATGAGCTCGATTGCCCATTTTGCGATTCTTCCAAAAACATCCATTCGCTGAAGGACTATCTTTATTGGTTGATCCATGAGGATCATTATGGTGTGCCCCGAAAGTAAGGTCAAAGCCTTCTGGCAGCAATTAGAAGAGAGTAAACCGATTTCTCTAGCTTAAAATATCTAATCTCTACATCCTTTAGGATCCAGCTTATGTAGTAAATCAGCCATTGTATCTTTGCTTCCTTCTTGACTAGGACTGCTATCAAGGCCGTCAGAGAGATCGCTAGGTACAAGAATAATTCTTCTCCAAGTTTGAGCTTCGTCAACAGTGGAGGTGAGTCGAGGTAGTTTTTGAGCTATTCAAATATCCATCAGTACTCCATCGTCCAGTAGAAATTCTTTGGTTACTTGAGAACTTGGAAGAAGGGCATGCATCGCTCGACCGATCTCGAGATGAAGCGATTTAGGGATGCCATCTTTCCAATCAAGCGCTGAACTTCTTTGATTGTCTTTGAGGCGGTTATCTCTTGAATGACTCAAATTTTCTCAAAATTTGCTTCAATCCCGCACCTCGACACCATAAACCCTAGAGATTTCTCAGAGGTCACGCCAAAGGTGCACTTGATTGGGTTGAGTTTCATCTTGTGCTTCTTGAGTGTGCTGAAGATCTCTTCAAGATCAGCGAGGTGGTCTGTAGAAGCTCGGCTTTTGACGAGTATGTCATCTATGTATACCTCCATATTCTGGTTGATCTGCTGCTTGAAGATCTTGTTGATCAGGCACTGGTATGTTGCCCCTACATTTTTAAGTCCAAAAGGCATAACTCTATAACAATAAAGATTATGGTCAGTAACAAAAGTAGTTTTCTCCTCGTCCTCCGGTGCCATCTGTATCTGGTTATAATCAAAAAAGGCATTCATAAAAGTGAGGAGCTCGTGGTCCAAGGTCACATCCATCAGTTGATCAATTTTGGATAGAGAATAGCAATCCTTTGGATAGACTTTGTTCAGCTTTTTGAAGTCTATACACATCCTCCACTTGTTGTTTGCCTTTTTGACGAGGACCACATTTGAGACCTAGGTTGGATAGTTAACTTCTCGGATGAATCCAACTTTGAGGAGCTTGCCTACTTCTTCGGTGATTGCTTTTTACCTCTCTGGGATGTGGCTGTGCATCTTCTCTTTTATCAACCGATGCTTCGGATCAATGGTCAGTCGATATTCCATGACCTCAGCATCAATTTCTAGCATATCTACTGGGGCCCAGGTGAAGATGTTGGCATTCTTTCTAAGGAAGATAACGAGTTGCTTCCGAACCTCATCTCCTAAGTTGGAGCCAATCTGCACCGTATGCTCCATATTTTCATCGTTCAAGGTTACAGAGATGAGGTCCTCCATAGGCTCGCCCCACTCCTCGATGAAATCGTCGTAGACATCCAGTCCGTCGATAGGATAAGGGTCGAACTATTCTTTTTTATGCAGGATGATTGAGTAGCAATACCTTGCCAAAGCTTGATCTCCCCTGACCTCTCCAATCCTGTGACTTATTGAAAATTTTATTTTCAAATAATAAGTTGATATCATTGTCCAAAGTGCATTTAGATCAGATCGATCGAGAATAGCATTATAGACGGATGGAGTCCTTACGACTAAAAAATTGACCTGCGCCTCAGCTAGTTTTGGGTGTTGGCCCATAGTCATGGCCAAGGTTATTATGCCCTCCACTGGTACGACATCGCCAGTGAAGTCTATCAATGGAAAGTTCATAGGCCCCAAGTGGTTATTGAATAAGGACATTTTCGAGAAGGCATCATAAAATAATATGTCGGTCAAGCTTCTATTATCTATTAAAATACGGTGTACATCGTAATCGACAATGTTTAAAGAGATTACAACCGCATCGTTGTGGAGGAATTGGATCCTCTGAGCATTTGCCTCGATGAAAGTTATGAGTTCTTCAGTCCTCCTTCTCTTCATCGATCCCTCGGATCCGCTGGCCTCTTCCTACCGAAGTCCCCTCGAGATCGTATTGATGATGTCGAGAGATGGCCGATCTCCTTGTTGATCCTTCCTCCTTGGTGGCTCGGGCTGCGACAATGCCCTCAGTCGATCTTCACGCCCTTCAGACCATTGCTGCAGGAATCGACCTAATCTACCTCACCTGATGAGCTCCTCGATTTCATCTTGAAGTTGGATACACTCCTTAGTATCGTGATCGTGATCATGATGATAAAGGCAAAACTTGTTAGGATTGCGCTTGCTGGGGTGAGAGCGCATCCTTTCCAATCTCAGCAGTTGCTTCCTAATTTCCATCAGCACTTAGGTTTTTGGAGCATTGAGGGGGGCGTAGTTGTGAAATTTTTGTTAGGGAGAACCTTGCCGCACCCTTCTATCCGGGCTTTCCTGCCTCCGAACCTGGGGAGGAGTTCAGGCTCGCTTCCGCTCAAAGGAAGTTCGAGAGCGCTGTCGAGCTTCACTCGATTTTTCTTCTTCGACATACCCACCCGACTGATCGATTCAGCACTTACCAAAGGCTTCATCATCCCTGGCCTTGAAGGTCTCTTCAGCTCGGACGTAACCTTCAGCCCGAGCTAGCAGTTCGGCAAAGTTTCTGGGGTACTTCTTCTCCAGAGAAAATAGTAAATCATTCTTCAGGAGGCCGTTCTTGAGTGTGGCCATTGCAACTAATTGGTCTAGGTTCTGGACCTTTAATGTAGCGGTATTAAACTGAGTGATATAAGCCTAGATGGATTCTTCCTCCTTCTACTTAATGTTCATTAGAAAATTCGAACCTCGATGCGGACGTTGGCTGCTAACAAAATGAGCTGCAAACTGATGGCTCATCTAATCAAAAAAAAAGATGGTACCTGACTTAAGTACCGAGTACCAGTTCTTGACTGCTCCCTTGAGGGTGGACGAGAAAGTTCGGCATAAAATAGCGTCTGATGTGCCATGGAGAAACATCATTGTTTGAAAGGTCTTTAGATGATTGATTGGATCGGAGGTTCCATCATAACTCTCGAACTACGGAAGCTTGAAGTTCGGCGGGATTGATTCCTGCATGATCCTCTGAGAAAAAGGAGAGTCAGTACGAATATCATTACCATGTGAGGAGGAAGTATGACGGAGCTCTTCAATTCGTTGACTCATTTCTAAGAGCCTTTGATCCAGGAGATCTTCACGATCGTTGATCTCCAGGATTTTCTAATGGAACGGGCGTGAAGCTTCCCCTGGGTTGAGTCGTAGTCCGAGCATGGGTCTTCCATCCTTTGCTTTTCCTTTTCGAAGACTAAAGGCCAGGTAGTTGAGGTCGACCATTCTCAGATCGGATCATGGGACTTCGAAGAAGCTTGCTCCGATCAAACAGGTATCGGAGCCTGTCAATGTATGGCCGACATGGCATCCACAAGGCCACGAACCTACTGGACCAGCAGGTTGAACTACTCCGTATCCATCATGGCTGTAGGTGGTGCTTGAGTTACTGAAGCTGGAATGATTGTATCTAGATGGGATCTGGCTGCAGAGACCGTTGATCATTGGGTCGAAGCTTTCTTGGGAGGTATTTTTTCTAAGAAGAACTCTAGAGAGAAAGAAGAGAGATCGCTGTTGAGCACTCCTTTAAGATCAAAGGAACCTAAGGAATAGAGGCCCTTCCTCTAGCGCCAATTCTGTTGGTGTAGAATTTGGTTGATGTCAGATCGAGCTAGAGTCGAGGAAGACGAGGTCGCCGTTGGTGATCTGCAAAATAAATTTTCATCTGAAGTTGGTGGTGGTGACTTCAGTAGGACCCTCTGACGGTCAAATTAGCTCTTCTGGCCAACAGAAATGGAGTGCTCAGAGAGAAGTTTGGCAGAGTTTCGGAAAGAAAAAGAAAGCTTTGAGAAAACGTATCTAGAGGGTCCCTTTTTATAGATGGAGCTTGTTGTAACTATCCTGGTAAATGACCGTCGTAACCATTCTGATAAACGTCCATCGTAATCATCCTGATAAATGCCAATCGTGATTGTCCTGATAAATGACAATCATAATTATCATGATAAATGATAATGGTAATCGTTCAGTAGTGGGATCGCTTATAGGAATCCGTTTGAAGGAATAGTTTGGAAGGAGTTCGACTTTCGTAGAAGTCCGACTGGAGGAAAAATTCAGAAGGAGTTTGGCTCCCTTAGAAGTCCGACTGGAGGAGGAATTCAAAAAAAGTTTGGCTCCCATAGAAGCCCGGTGGAGTTCGATCACTGGAAAAGTTTGGCTAGGGCTTGGCCGTTGAGGAGTTCGATTGGATTTGAAATCTAGTTGGAGGAGTTTGGCCACTGAATGAGTTCGATCGCTGAAGAAGATTGGATGGGGTTCGATCATTGAGGAGAGAATTTTCGATCGAAGCTCTTTCGTGATTTTCAGCTGCATTAGGCTAAACATCAGACTGAACTTCGACGGAAGCGAGGTTTATCCCCAACAAGAACTTAGAGGAGCCGATCTTTCTCGACCTTGAAATTCGAAAAATTTATGAATGTACTACCAGTAATTCCATTTTAATAAAACTTCTTTATTTTAATAATTTCATTTCTTGATGCAAAGTCATATGATGATAAGAAATGACTCAACCGAGCTTCATCTATAAATAAAGTCTAACTATATTAAGAATAGGAGAAGGATCTCATCCTGACATGCATGAAGACCTCCAATTATTTAAGATGGAAGGAGGAAAGAGGCCTCTTCAATAGCCCTTTCGTGCCCCTACTATCCTGTTAGGAGTAGAAGGAGAACCTCATCTTAACATGAGCAAAGCCTAACCATGTCAAGAATAGGAGGACCTCATCTTGACATAAATGAAAATCTCTGATTATTTAAGACAGCAGGAGGGGAGAGGCCCCTTCAATGGCCCCTTCGTGCCCCTACTGTTCTATTAGAAATAGGAGGAGAACCTCGTCCTAACATGAGTAAAGCCTAACCATGTTAGAAATAGGAGGAGGATCTCGTCCTGACATGGATGAAGATCTTCAATTATTTAAGATAGAAGGAGGGGAGAGGTCCTTTTAACGATCCTTTCGTGCTCCTACTGTCTTGTTAGAAATAGGAGGAGAACCTCATCCTAACATGAGTAAAGCCTAATTGTGTCAGGAATAGAAAAAGAACCTCATCTTGATATGGATGAAGATCTCCAGTAGTTTAAGACTGAAGGAGGGGAGAGGCCCTTTTAACATCCTTTTCACGTCCCAATGGTCTTGTTGAAGATAGAAGAAGAATCTCGTCCTAACAAGAATAGAGATCGGATGTGTCAGGAATAGGAAGAGAACCTCATCCTAACATAGGAGAAGGTTTTTGATTAAGCATCCCCAACAACCATATTTTCAAAAAAAAGGAGAGAAAGAAATAGAAGAAAAGGAAGGAAAGTAGAGCTATCGATAAATATTCAACCCATATAGAGCAAAAATGGAAGAAGATATCATTTCACTAAAATGAAAGTTGGTTACAAAATAAGGATCTATAAAACCAGTTACAAAAGTAAGAAGAAAAAAAGCTAAAGTTCTAAGAGGAATCAAATTCCTCAAACTTCAGACTGTTAGCCATCACCAAGGATTCCTTTAGGCAGACGATCTCTTCCTCAAGCTCCTTTCTCCTTATCCAGTTATCCTGAAACATCCTATCAGTCCTTCGATAATTTTTCTCTGATGCCTGCAGTCTTTTCCTCAGAACCTTCGACTCAGCTTCAGCATTCTTGATAGCTTGCTGTTAGCAAATCAACTGAAGCTTCAATCACTGAACTTCAACTTTCTCCATCCTAATTGATTCTGAGAGTTCGCCAGCGATTCTCTTTAGGAAGGCAATCTTCTCCAACTTTTTGCTTGTGTTGGACTAATAACTGTCGGTGAGCTACTGTTGAAGTTGAGCCACCTCATTGTTAGCAGTGCAGAGCTTTTATTCCAACGTGTATATTTTTTCACTCCAACCCAATTGGTAGGTCTCATAGGCAAGCTCGACATCATGCAACTGCTTCTAAAGTGCAGAAAATCTCTAAGACCAATTCCATTCATACCAAGCTTTGTCGAAAGACCATGACAAACTCTTCTCCAACAGATGAATCTTTTCTTTCATCGCCTTGAGCTCAACTTCGATGGAGCTCACCTTCGTAGTTAATGCCCAGAACTTGTCACTAGCGCTTTTCTTAAGTTTGGCCAACTCTCTCTCGAAGTTATTTTTCTTGATATTGAAGCTTACGAAATCTTTCATGTGTAACTTGCGAAGGCGAGTGACCTCAATCATCACCTTCGAAGCATTTTTTCTGTATCTCTGAAGCTTATCTTCCATCTTCTTCAACTTCTTCTTCAGGTAATAAATTTTTTCTTTAAAATTTTGATTATGGATCTCAGAGGGATACCTTGAGATAGTGGCTCAGTGTCAGTTGAAGATGACTGACCTTGACTTCGATTACTAGAAAAATTTTGAACAACACTCACCACAGCATAAGTATAAGAAAAAGAAAGCTCATTTTTATTTCTCAAAATATTTAAGTATACATCAAAAAAAAATATAACTATTTAAAATTCTAGACCTTGGGAGGAACAGTGATGGACAAGGTCGGAGCATTCTCAATCGCCTCTGACTCTAGTGGAGGTTTAGGCACTTCGACAGCAAGTTCAGAGAGCTCGAGGATGACTTTGGTAGGAGAAGGATCGGCCATGGTAGTGGACGGTCCAGTCTTTTTATCAAGGATTTTTTCGTATAAAAAATCGAGATCTCTCCTAGAACTTACCAGCCACTTGATCCTCATAGAGCTTGTATCTCTTCTAGAAGGCTTCCTGGCTAAATACAACATTTAGGTTCCTCATTTCAGAGGAAACCTTGAACTCCTTCACCACCTGGGTTTTCGTCTCCAAAATCTACCTTGAAGTTTGATCCTTTAGCTCAACAACCTTCACATCGGCCTTCTTCCTCCGCTCCTCCTCCAAGGCCAAAGCAGCCTTCAACCCTACCGAGGTGAGCTCTTCTTTTCTGAGTGCCTCCCGAAGACCTTCGACCTCAACCATCCTCTCCTTCAAAAGATGGTCAGCCTCGGTGGTCTTCTTTTGGAGGTGGTCAACTTCAGCTTGAAGATCCTCCTGAGCCTTCTCAAATGATTCACCATTTTGATATGCGTAAGTATTTGGTGATCCGACTATAGTAAATGGACTGTGTTATACATATAAAAAAATCGACAAGATGATTATCTTAAGAAAGATTCTGAGAGAATCCTAGATGAGCTGCGTATGGTCAAGATCGGCTATCTGGTCTACCACCTCGAGCATGGCAAACTTGTCAGTTAGGTTCTGAACGAGCTCCGAGTTGCCAAAGAAATCTTCTCTCAGATAAGTGCTGTCATCATTGGACCCACCAGGGCACACCTTGTGGAGCACCTTCGCGACGACCTTCTTTCCCTTCTTCTCCCCTTCTTCCCTTCCAGCAGGAGGATGCGAAGCTAGGCTTTCAATCGGGGGGCTCAAGGTCGATGAAGGCACGGAGCCCCCATCAACAGCACCGACCTTGATGGCGGGGATAACTTCGGTGTCCTCAATGGCTCCGGGGACCTCAACGGTAGCGGTGGGGGTCGCGGAGCACGAAACATCAATCTTCATCTTCTTCGAGCTTTCGTTCGGTGTTTTTTCTTTCCTCTTTCGGGCATGAAGCCCCTTAACAAGCATTTCAATCGCCTGGGTGTCCATCTTTGTAACCAAAAAAAAATCACAATCAGCAACTTATGCATACAAAACTTTATAAAAATTTGCAAAGTAGAAAAATATACTCGCAGGATTAAGGAGACTCAAGCCCACATTGAACAGAGTATGTTCCTTCAGAAGTTTGGGAAGAAGAGGAGTCCGAAAGGTCTTAAGTTTATTGACAGAGTCAAGGTCGCCCCTATCTAGGTTAGAGGCTCGATGGATTGACTCTCTAAGCAGACTCCAAGGAGGAAGCCCTAGCAGCAAGATTGGACAATGTATGAAGAAGTACCTCTCCTTTTAGTTGTGGATGAAAGAAGGAGCACCTTTTAGTAACCCCTTCTTGCCGAACTAGAAAGAAAAGTACCATCAATCCTTTGCAAAAAGATGGCATTTAAAGGTATAATAATTTTTGAAAAGAAAAATGGTCGGACGGACTTTGATCAGATGGCAAAGAAAAAGAAATTCGATCATAAATCTAAAAGAGTTTGGCACTATGGAAGCTGATGAAATATTTAAAAGATAAAAAAGTGCAACTACAAAGGATGGAAGAGCATGTCTTAGTCCACCATGAAGAGCTTTCAAGTACAGACAAAATCGGCCGGATGGAGAAGAGCAAACTTAGTCATTAGGTCCAGGGAGTTCTAGTTCGTATTCTGAGGGGACCCCATATTGAATCCTAATTAATGAAAGGTCATTTAGGATTAAGGCACAGGGGATCACGTCCAGTACGAAGGTCGGATGAGACATACTTCTAAGATTGGTCTCGTCCATGGGGTCAGGGTTTTGAAAGGTCGAATTGGATGAACTCTAAGAACAGGAAGATTGAGAAGTTCTCGAAGACATTCGGATCAAATGAATATTAAAAAATTCCTAAAAAATCAAGAAAATAAGGAGTAAAACCTTCTTGAAGAAATTCAAAGGACGAAATGCAAAAGACACTAAAATAATCGAAGGAAAGATTGTGAAACTAACCTAGATTGATCGAGGAGAGCAACGAGACGACGGGTATGGTGGAAATCGAGCAGGAAAGCACTTGTGGATGGAAGAAATAGAGAAAAAAAATGGAGAACTCTCGGATGAAAAGGACACCGAAGGAAGAAAGAGAAGAGCTCAAAGAGAAATAAGGCTCCCAGAAGAAGAAGAAGAATTTAAATATCTCATAGAGCCCAAGAAAGTTATGATGGTAGGTCATCTCTGATCGATCTATGATTGACACATGTCCCACTCATCATGGCAGGTGATCGACGACTGGCAGAACTTTAATTGCACCGTATCTGAGATAGAGTTTCAATAGGAGTTTTAAAAAATTATTCTTTTGAGTCATCTCATATTTGAGAAGTTTCGATGCTAGTGCAACAAATGCCAGGGCTCTCCATCCAACAAGTGCAGAACCTAAAAAAAAACTTCGGCAGTCACCTCTTTATACTTTCTTCCTTCGACTTTCGAACTCAAGAGTAGGGAGACTAGTGTTAGGATTAAACCTGCTCCTGCCAAAGTTCAGCTTGGTGTCTAGTCTCAGGACAGGTCAGACTCCTTCGAGCCGAACTTCTCCAATCGAGCTTCTTCGAGCCGAACTTCTTCAATCAAGCTTCTTCGAGTCAAACTTTCCCAATCGAACTCCCTCCAGTCAGACCTCTTCCCACCAGACTCTCTCCAACTAGACCCCTCCAGTCAAACTCCTTTCGGACTCCCTCCAATAGCCCAACAGGCTTCTTTCAGTCGAATTTCTCTCTGTCCATGGAAGGATCTTGGCACCAATTCTCGATATAGCGAATATCAGTTAACATTTAGACAATCTTGGAGATATCCAAACTTCAACTATCAATAGACTGGCACATCACGACAATAAATACTATCCTCCATAACAAACTCCACGTGGCTCCAAACGGCCTACTATCAGACAGTTACGACTGTCACCATCAGTTTGTTACAGGCTCCATCTATATAAGAGATCCTTCAGATACGTTTTCTCGCTAAGCTAAAAATTTTATTTTAATTTTTTTGAGCACTCTATTTTTGTTGACTAGAAAAGCTGACTTGATCATCGGAGGATCCTACCGGAGCCACCACTTTCGACTCTGATCAGGACTTTATTTTGTAGGTCACCAGTAGCGATCTCGTCTTCTCCAGCTCCAGCATAATCTGGCATCAATCAAATTTTACACCAACAAGAGTATTGTAGGAGTAACTGGCTTATTGGCACCACCTTCTCCTCAAGATGCATCCAAGCCAACTCGATGAAATCACGTCAAATACGGATACTAGCCAAAAAATTTGTTGCCAGCTCATTTACTGATATGGAGAAAATTCGCGATTGGCATCCACAACTAATAACCATGATTCAAAAGTTGGTGGAATAAATCTTTCCCTCAATGAATGGTTAGATCATGGCCTAGAGGCCTAAAGAATCAGGCTTGATGGCCTACAAATTCCAGCGAATAACCTACTGCTCCACCTCCATATTAAGAGGTAACAAGGGGACCTTAAAGTAAAGGATGAACTTTAGGAGGGAAAAGTTGCACCTCTATCTCTCTTGCTCCCACTCTCATCATTCTGCATCTTTTTTCTACTGTTCTCAAACTCTAGCTAACTTAAGCATCGAAGGATCCCTCGCTGGAAAACCCCTAGCAAGTGTCAACTTTTTTTGCAGATTTCCTTCAATGTCTGGCTTTCTAGATGGTATCCTACTCCAGTCACATTAGCATCCTATTGGAGACTTACAGCAATAGATTGACACTAGAAAAAGGGCCAAGCCTATTTGAAAATGAAACAAAGCATGATGCGGATGAAAGCTCAAAACTTCATCACCTCCAATCAGCGATCCCTCCATTATCGCCAGGGGAGCATAGTTCAAGAGTCCGTTGCAATATAGCTCCCTGCCATGATGGATCCGCCATCGCTTAATGCCTTGGTCCACCAAATTAAGGGACTAACTGGCACCATGCAATGGCTCCAGTAGGTGATGGAGCAGCAGCAAGGTGCAAAGCCCAATCCTCAGATGGCTCCTTCTCATCGCAGCCAATGATCATGCTCCATCAGTCTGAATCCGACATCTGTTGACACTCCCGGCATCTCAATCTTATGCCTCGATCCTCCTCTCATTAGAGCTTAAGGAAGAAGGCTCGATCACGGAGATCTTCCTCCACCAAATGTTCAACCCCAAGTTACTTTTCCAGACCTGGGAAGTCATCCTAAGAGGAAAAGCTAGAGAAGAAGGTCTAAGACATCAAGCACTACCTCAAAAAAGTCCAGATCAAGATCCATCAAAGTAATGATGGTCTCAACTTCAACTCTCAAGCTCCTTTCTTTCGAGCAATCCTGAGCAAACCGATTTTAGGTCGAATCAAAATGCCTTAGATAGAGTTGTATGATGGCTCCTCAGACCCCCTCATCACATGGAGGGCTACAAAACTCTCATAATGCTATAGAATACCTTGAATGCCTTCCTTTGCCTCACCTTCTCAGCCACCCTCAGGAAGTCGGTATAGGCGTGGTGTTCAGGACTTTTGCCCAAGTCCATCCACTCATCCAAGCATCTCAGCATGTTGTTTCTTGCTCACTTTGGTAGCAACCATGCCCAGTTGAAAAATTTTGATAGTCTCTTCTCCATCCAATAGGAGGAGGGAAAGTCAACGTATAGCTATATCATGCATTTTAATGCTGCCATGCTTGAGGTGCACAATCTTGATGAGTTGGTGACAATGTCATTACTTAAGTGAGAACTTTAGAATGAGCATCTAATCTTCTCCCTCGATAAGACTTTTCTAAGGAATTATGCTGATTTGCAGGCCCAAGCTCGAAAGTACACCCAAGTGGAAGAAACCCGAGCAATACGGAAGCAGGCGGAAGAAAAAATGATGCCTAGCAAAAAGCAAAGTCGAGAAGATCCTCGCATGACTCAGATGGAAGTGGAACCCTCCTGACTACCAAAAAGTCATAGACAAAAGTGCCCACCTCAATGGTTTAGCAACTACACCCCTTTGTCTGCCCCTTAATCCTATATCTTGATGGAGATCGAGGGCAAGAAATACCTCCAATAGTTTGAACTGATAGAAGCCCCTCCAGATAAAAGAAGCAAGAGATAGTACTGTTACTTTCATCGTGACCATAGTTATGATATCGAGAAATATTTCTAGCTTAAAATGAGATTGAGGCTCTAATATAGAAAGGCTACCTCAATAAGTATGTTCGGGAGTGAGGAATCGAGCCGCTAAGGAGCTATAATGATGCCATCTAATAAGAAAAATAGTAGCAACTGATCTTCAGCTGGTGTCATCAACATGACCTCTAGCTTCACTGGCGGTGGGAGGGCAAAGGGCAAAGATGAGGGGGCAAAGAAATAACATATGGGGGGCATTATTTTTTTTTTTAATGATGATCTCTGAGGGGTATAAACCCCTTGTGATAACGTTGCCATTGTATCAATGATGATAACACATTATAATATAAAAATAATTTAGTCAATAATGAAAATTAGACTAGCATCTTATTTTGTGATATCTTTCAAAAAATGAAATTGCCTACTGATTGGCAAAAAAAAGTTAACACTCCACTGGTTGGATTTTCTGAAGACTCCATGACTATGGTAGGTAAGATAACCTTTCGGTGACCGCCAGATAGGAATCTCGGAGGAAGACTATGCAGCTGACTTCCTTGTTGTTCGAGACCCCTCTGCATACAACATAATTCTCGGGAGATCCAGATTGAATGCTTTATGGGCAATCGTTTCCACATATCATCTACTTTTGAAATTTTCAACCAGGAATAGAGTTTGCGAATTACGAGAAGACTAAGTATTGGCTCGTCGGTGCCTCTTGGCACCAATAAACAAAAACATCTAGAAGAAACCCTGCCAATTGAGGATCGTAAAGAGCCGAAAGAGATTCAAGGTAAGTCAGTCGAGTGGTTTGTCACAGTTTTCCTTGGTGATGACCCGAGCAAAACCATTCAGTTTAAAGCGGAGTTAGCATTGAACCTTAGAGACTGACTAAAGACACTCTTATGCACCCATAAAGATATCTTCATCCGATCAGCTCCAGACATGCTAGACATATCTTCTGACATCATTGTTTATAGATTGAATATAGATCTAAGCCATCGCCCTATTCGGCAAAAGAAAAAAAGCTACGTTCTAGAGAGATTACGAGCAATAAAAGAGAAAATTGTTTATACCATTTAATTATCATATAATGGTATAAACTAGCTAAATATGAGTAAGCAAAGACTAGCTTAAACTAGATTTATCAACAAGTTAAATCATACGTACTCTTAAGCCAACTTATTTAATATGAACCCAAATCAAAGTTGTTGATGAACAGTTCTTCCAAGAGGTACGAGAAAAATGTAAAATCTTACAAGAATTTCATTTATATACTTTTAGTTGCTTATCATATAAATATTTTATTCTCTTAATCAAAATATTTTATCTTGATTTTATAAAATAATAATTAAAAATAATATATAATTTATATTATTTATTTATATATTTATATTTTAAGCTTAATTAAATCAAATTCAAACATGACTTGTTTGCTGTATATGGAAGCCATGTTAAGCCAAAATTCAAGTCAAGAAAATTGATTTGTAATCACTTTTTATATTTGACAACTTTATGTGCACCACGGAACTTTTCATATGATGATAAAAATTTTTAAGGATAAAATTTTATTTTTTTTTAATTCCACTATAATATATTTACACTCTAGCCATTATATATTTTTTAATCTTTTTTTAAAAAAAGATTTTTACTTTATATATTTTCTTGCTCAAATATATAAAAGATGTAGATGTCCCGTGTTCGGTACAGGACGCCAATGAGGTATTAGAGCATTTTTATTCACAAAATTATTAAACTCCATCATTTATTTGATGGCAAGTGAGTCTTGAACTTTGGATGTGTGGAGCACGGGAGTAAGCCATTCTAGCTTGGCTACCACCGCAATGATTTCAACCCCACTTCAGTCCAATTGGAAAATGGTATCCAACGAGGACAAGCAGAATGCCTTTTACCAGTAACGCATATTAGTTACCTCAATGGGTTAAAAAATAGTCTCAATTGATTTAAAATATTAAAAATCTCTCTCCTTGCATTATTTTGGAGCAGGCATGATGCCATGAGGCATCCATCTATAAAAGCAAAAAAAAAAAAAAAGAGAGGTATGGTAGCCCCTACGCAAAGCACCATGATAGGTCTCTAAATTTTTAATAAAAAATTATAATTTAAAATTTAAATACAAGTAGATTATATGTTTACTCCATATTTTTGATAATATATTCTTAGCATTAGTCAAATGGGAATGGCTTTAAATTTTCGATAATGCTTGATAACATTTGTAATGCTTTGGCATAAATTAGATCTATTGGAACTAGAGATTAATAAGTTAATAATTATATTAAAAGTATCTTTTAATTATACCATTACTCATTTAATGGAAAAATAATATTTTCAAGTTATATTGAAATAAAGAGTTACTTTATCAAGAAATAAAGTAAATTTATTATTATTATTATTATAAAGAATGTGCTGAATGTAGGTATAACCTATCGATTTGGCTATAAATTGGTCGAACAATTCTTGATTCATGAAATCCAAAAATTTAAATCATATAATAATTTTTTTTTCTTTTCCTCTGACTTAAAGTTCATCAAATTAAGTCACACCTAAACTAGTCCCTCTTTATTTATCCAAGTAACCCGAGCTCCTTGCATTCTCTCTTATTTTTACTTGGCCTATAAATATTTGTTTTAATAAACTTTTAATTATAATATTATCAAGTATATTGATTGCTTATTCTTTGAAATCACATTTTGAAAATATTCATTTTCTTGGATCATATTTAAATCATGTTAAGAATTTTTTTTAAAAAAAAAATCATATTTAAGTTTACATTCCTTAGATTTATTTAAAATTTATTGATAATTTTATATTTGATTGTCATTCATTCTATTTGAATTATAAAAGAATTGATAGCTACTTGATCCAAATTATGGATCCAACTCAACTAAATCCTAATCGGGACACAAAAAATGCCGGCTAGGTTCAATCATGCTTGATGCTGACCCAATTTTATTGGCCAGTTGGATCTAAAACATTTTTTAAAGTCTCAATTCAATTAGCGATATATTTGGCTCAATATCTTGTTTATTGCATGACATTGACATGGGCTGAAGTTGATAATACTGTAACAAGAGTTTAAAAAGAAAATATTGTCTTAAGCAAACACTTAAAAGGATGATAAATTATCACTCACATTATAATTCAGGAGAACGTGGAATAGAAATTTTAACTTTTTTTATAATATGCAGAGATTTTACCAACTCAGTCAACTTATGGCCATGCGATCGCGGAAATTACATAAGTCGAATAGAATTGAATCATCAAATACAAAAGGAATGCCAACACTTTGAGATTACTCAAGGGAGTGATGATGGGGATGGTTAAGCCACTAAGCAATGTCTATTCAGTGGGGGGGGGGGGGGGGGTCATCAAACATGCTAGAAGCCTGACACTCTCGAGTACACCCCCGGGACCATGGGGACCGCCAATTCCATGGCACAAATCTTTGTGGGGCCCTATTGACAGATTACAGTAGCTCATCAGGGATCAGACCATCCAAATGATGCCGAGCCCATTCATGTTCTTTGTTGGGTCCAAGGGGTCCATCAGCGATGATGGCTCAACAATTGAACCCACAGATCGCGCAGCGAGGTGGACCATGTCACATGGACTGAGAACCGGACGTCCTGATTAAGCGAAAGTTCTTCGGCCATTTTCTAGTGGGCCTATTGATGCGATCATCATGGCTGTCCATTAGAAAAGGAGCTCTCACGGGAAGCAAGCTTGTTGCGAATGGGACCCCAACGGGCTGGAAAACCAGCGTTTGGTCCCCAAACTTGATTGAAATGGTCCCTCCCCTCCTCCCATTAAGTACCAGTGTACCCACACAGTTTCCTAAGAATGTAATAGTTTCAGCTCCCACTAATCCAATTCCAAAGAATTCGAGCTAGGGCGACGAGTGGGTCGGATTGGTTCTCAATCCAACTTGACCTGGTGGATCCCTTTTAAGATCAGATTCCGATCGGCATCTATTATTACAGTTTAAAATGGATTAAATGGATAGGATACTAATATATTTGTATCCATACCTATTTTCTTAATAAATATAAATATGAATATGGATATAAAAATTTACATTCATATTTATTTTAAACGAAAAATGGATACAAATCGAATAGTAAAAATATGGATATAAATTAGATGAATAAACTTTATGACCATAAAATCAAAAATATTATAAAATGAATGATAAATTAAGTTAACATCACGTTAATATGATTATTTATTTTTCTTAAAAATACATGAATGCTATATAAAATTAAATAGGATTACAAATGAAATTAAATATTCGAATATAGGTCGAATGGTTATCTATTTATATCTATATGAATATTAGTTGGATATTCAAATTTTAATTAATATTCGAATAGATTCAGATACGAAAATAGATCTAGATGACTTTCTTCTCTATTGGATACCCACTGCTTGAAGTTGATTAACACATTTTTATTTAATATTGTTCCCTTTTTTTTTTTTAATGTTTTTTGTTACAATCCTGGGCTGGGTGCGCAACCCAACCTGAACAATCCAATCTGAATAAAAACTAATCGAGCTTTTGGAACGGGTTTTGACATTTTGGATAAATTTTTAATCGGATTTGGAATGAATTCAGATGGTAAGATTTCAAATGGGTTCGGGAACGGATAGGACGAATTTTGTGGTATCCTACACGTTGCCATTCCTCTATACGCATCTCACCTCCCGTGCCATTTTTCTTCGATTGTAACGAGATAAGAATCAAGAGTCTCAAAATTTAAGGTGTTAGACCAGGTACTTAAATTAATGTTTCAGGTTCCGAACAGCCTAATGCTAATTCCTTAAGGTTCATACCAACCCAATTGGAGTTTTGGTCATGCTTTGCCACCAGCGGACAAACTTGACGATTCAATTTAGGCACCGCCTAATTTGGGCCTGAGTGACCCACGTGGGTCCATGGGGCTCTAATTGCTTTCGGCTCTAATTGCAGCTTTCACGAGAATCTAGCGCTTCCGACACCCAAATAGTCCTCGTTCTCTCTCCATCCTTTCCCCCGAGATCTAGATGAGAGTTACATAGGAGAGTAGCTGAGAGATGACGCCCGACTTTTAGAACTTCCACGTAGAAATAAGAGTATATTTGCCCCAGCGTTTTCATGAATATTTTACTTTAACTCGAGTCACATGGTGCAATCTACGTGCCTCTGACCGCCACCTGATTTGTGATAGAGACCAAAAGACCGGTAAGTGCTGTTCCTGAGGATTTGGCGAGCAACGAAGTCCTCCTGGCTTCCATTGGATTGATTAACCATGAATTTTTTTTTCCGATTCAAAAATTTTCCATTTTTCTTTTTTTTTTTTTTTGTCTCCCCTCCTTGGTTGATATATGTTCCAGATGACATAGAATTATTATATTTAAGTAGCAATATAACTGGCAGCTTACTTACCCTTGGTTTGAATAGGTTATGGCTGCGAGTTAAACTGCCATCCTATTTGATTAAATTTTTCATTGCTTATGTAATTGGCAAATGGATGCTCGCATTTTCTTGGTGGATACCCCTTTAAATTTATGCCATTTACGTTTAGAACTCAAACATTTCAATAACATCAAATAGCTACTGAAACTTTTAAAGTTTTGGAATCTAAATGTAAATAGCTCAAATTTGAAGATATATATATATATTAAAAAAGTCTAAAGAAAATCTTTGCTATAAATAAGAGAAACTAAAACATCAATCTTCTTAATCGGATGGGCTACAATTTTAGCCTTCCTAGCTCAACCAAACACATGTAAATTTCTCAACTTTTCCTGCTCTTTTCTGCCGTTAATTTACTGTTCTTTTCCGGGAAAAGCCAGATCTGGACTCAAGGAGTGTGACAACTCGCACGGGCATGGACAGATGAAAGTGAAATCAGAGTTTAGGAGCATGCAATATAATAATAGAGAGGGGTCAGAGTTTCTATCGAGCATTAATAATCGCTTTGGGTATGGGAAGAAACCACATGACTTGGTCGGCCAACTGTAACTTTGATGCAAACTAACGCACTACATATTTTCAAATCTAAGTGGCCCTTAAATAACAAAACGTACATCCAAGACTATTACTTGACGTATATATTCTGAAGGCTAGTTTAACTCCAAATGTTATTCACAAAGACCATAAGAAAACGTTTGGGTCACTATAAACGTGGCTATCAAATAATAGTCAACTGGAGTAAGCTAGGATGGATCACCTAGTTCAACCCACCAATCGGTCCTCAGATTTCAACTAGTGCTAGGTGGGTCAGGTCACCTACAAGCTAGGCCCGAATAGTGGCAAATTAGCAATCATGGCAAGAAAAGCAACAACTGTCTACTCTTTCATTAGCACACATGCAAAGAAGAATAATTTTTATGCCTCATAATAATATCCACACTCAGCCAACAACCACCTCAGTTCCCACCTCCCTGGATGCAAATTTCAATGAGCAAATATCAAGATTTGAATCTGAATTCTAAACAGAAACTTATTTCATTCGAGCTAATCTAGGTTTATGTCGAACCTTGACCAACACAACCCACTGGAAACCGACAGAACAATGAGACAAAGCTAAATTAAGTGTATACTCCCATGGAGAGTGCAAAGATCTGCAATCTGTGGGAAGAAGGATTACAGTTTCTGGGGGCAGTTTAATATTGGATGATACTGAAAAAACACTAACTACAGGACTGCAGATCCACAAGGTAAACCAAGAAGACCAAATCTACTGGCTACATTATCTTTTTTTTTTTTTTTTTTTCCTTCTTTTGGCTAAACGTTACAATTTATCATTCATTGAAATAGTCGACATACATAATAAAATCCATTCAGAAAATGCTAAAGCGGCATTGGGATATGGTGCAGATACCTGTGGTTTGAACATGAGTCAACAACATCCAGCTGATACTTTCTGCTCGATTTAATAATTTTGGTCATATTTCAGTTTTCTGCTGAGAGTAGCTACGTGATTACAAGTCAAAAGGTTGAGAACCTTAAATTGACTGTTTGTTAACTTCATATGGTTGTTCCATAAAACAGCTCCATAATTCTTGAGCATACAGGCAAGGAGCTTAAAATCAACTAATAAATATGAACATATTTAAAGAGAACCATGGAAGGTCAGTCCTGCAGTAAAGATTGGTGGTGTTTGCAATGTGCCTGCTCCCTCTTTCTTCCGATCTTCCTCAGTTTCTTCAACCCTACTAATTTTTTTATTTTTTCATTATCTTGACTAAATAATGACCATGGAAAATGAGAGATAATAATTATGCAAAGTGACATTGCCAGTTTCACAACTTGGTTGAGTTGGGTGTAAATGTTGCGTACAATATGTTCAACATGTATATTGTTTTTGCCAGACAACAAGAATCTCAGAGGCACTATACATCCTTCAGCATGACCAATATCATACAGGGCAGAAACTAATGTTATAAAATAAACTAGTAGAAAAGTAATGTAGCAGACACTGATGTAGACTGGCTGATTTGCAGAATCCAACAAATTTCGTACTCTCCAATTCCTGAAGCTGTTGCAACCAGCAACACCACAATTATTGTCTTAAATCACCTGGTTCTATTTTATTACATGTGCCCTAATATTGTTTCAAATTATGTTGTATCACTGATCAAAGAAAACAAAAATGATCACAATTTGTTTAGCTTTTGACATTCATTTTTGGACTACACCTCATCTCCTATATTTTCACTAAAACTAAAATCTGGAAACATCATTAACATTAATGTATCCTTCAAGTAAACTATGCTACCTTAGCATTGACCAAAAAATGTCTCCTGATACTGTATCAGATACTTTCTCGAGTCTGGAAATGCCACAAGTGGAGACTCAATTTTAGATCAGATATTTACATCAGGTTATCTAGAATGACCAAAATATATCTTGACATCGTACAGGTGATCTACTCTCAGCCCTTCCGTAGCCTCTGTTCTCTACCATCTTTGGCATAAAGGCCACTTAAATCCATAATTTTTTCATTATTTTTTGCAAACTTTCTGTCATCACCACATCCCATAACCCAATATGGCAGTTCATAGAGCTTACACTTTTGTGTACCACATTTATATCAATAAATATATTTCAGTGTAAGTTTTCCACCATACTTTCCTCCAGGATTGCAGGTTTCTAATGCCTTGCACTATAGCATACACTTTAAATTTTTATCAGCATCAATCCTACATTGAGAATTTTTTCTCGAAAAAAGGGAGAAACAATGGAGGGTTGGCTTGGATAGACGTGCAGGCATGCAGCCGGCCATCACCGGAAATGATAGAAAGATAATGCGTTTTGCTTCCTTAGAACTTCAAGGACTTTCACTAACCATGATAAACTAAGGATAACTACATTAAAAAGTTAAAATGAAAAGATGGAATTTCATTGATCGCGCTAAAAAGTCCTTGTCCTACCATTAAAACTTGATACTTACAAGTGGCTCCTATTACTTGCTAGGATAGGTGTCATTTTTCCAATTTTGATACTCGTCCTTATCGGTTTGCACCATATGGACCACTATTTTTATGCATGGCAGTTATGTTTCTTTGACTACTCCTATATTCTGGATAGTGCTAACTTCTGGCTGTCTATTACCTTTAGGTTTCTTTCAACCAAAGGCCTTATCCTAGGCTGATAGTTCTCACCCCTCCTCGGTCTACACACCAAGTATTTGGTCCACACCTTGATACTTCAATCTGCACCCTTGATGTTTTGGTCTACACCCTTGTTTCAACCTGCAACCCTGGTTGGTTCAGCTTGCACCCATGGTGTTTTAGTTTGCACCACCAGTGCTTTGGCCTAATTCTTTGGTACTCGATCCCAGCTGCCTAGTTTGGCCTGCAGATCAAGTACAACTTTGGCATGCTGACCGAGTACAACTTGGCCTATTGGCTGAGTATAACTTTGGCCAACTAGACAACTACTTCAGCTTGCTAATCGAATTCTTGATCTGCATCTTGGTACCTGATTGAAGGTTACGACCTTTCTAAAACCTCTTATTTTGGCCTACACAAGATGTCTCTTTAGAAGACTTGCTACCATTCAGTCTAAGCTGGATGACTTTCCAAGGCCTCTTATTGATCGATTTACAATCACAGCCATTGATCGGAATGTGATGTAAACAAGAATACACAAGCATTGTCCCCCTCTTTGGTTCCTATATAACATTATCAATGGGCATAAGATTTAACCAATTTATTTCTTTGATTTTGCCATCTAAATGAAGGATATACAGCTGACTCTTCTTGTGCGCAATTTGACTTATACTAGTACTCCTCCTTCACTTAAACTATTTCTATATTTTTGTTATTTCTATCTTTCCGGTCCAACTTAATATATCATTATTGGATGAATGATTAGTATCTTTCTGGTTTTTATCATAACTTTGGTTATATTTCTAACCCTTTCATGTCATTTCTTTGCCATTCGTTGCATGATATATTGGGTTTTTTGGTCATTGCATCAAATCGCTTAAAACCACCATGTCAAGTAATCCTCTCTCTCTTATTGAAACATCTTCCTTGCCTTCCCACCGTCCAACTACTGCAAGGCATTTTGCCAATTATCGAACAAATCATATCAAAGAAAAATTAAGGAAAATACAGGCAATGATTCATATCAAGTTTGGTTAAAGCCTAGGTCAATCGGGAGCGATTTTCTGAATCTAGATATGTTTTTTTCAATTATGTTTCAGTCATAAATATTCAGCAAGCATCTATCCTCAACAACAAACTCAGAGAGGTATACCTGCATGGTAAGGCACAGAGTGATTTCCGTGATATCACATTGTCATGGAAGGCAACATGAAAGCATCTTGACTGGTGCAGGTTGCAACATAGTGCTTTCACACAATAAACCAGGTCTACATCACATATAAACTCAAAAAGGAAGATCCATATTGAAATCTAAGTTTATTGACATGCCAATATAGCGATGCATACTTAGATGCATTCCCCTGCCATGTTTATGGCAGACCAAGACATTGTTAGGATTTCATGACTGTTTACTTGGTCTAGATGAGAACAATAATAGATAATCCCCCAGACAGATTGTATAGTCAATACTTGAAGCTTTCATGACCATAGAGATTGGTAGGTTATAATGCAAATAGAGAAATGTGGAGAAAGGAAGGCATTATTTTTAAACTCGCATAATAGAGAATGCTCATCGGCCTTAGACATAGTAAATCCATATTATTCTTTCAAGAAGAAAGGCAGGTTATGTCCACTTAATCAGATAGTAATCATTTTTCTTCCACCTCAAATAGAATATCTTCTTTCAACCTAAATACATCCACTAGATTGGTTTCAGCAAGTTATGTTTCTTTGAGCGACTTGGTTAAAAAAACAACTACAAGATACGAACCAAGTCAGCCAAACCTGTAAAAAGAAATTAGCAATTTGGCAGAAAGAAAAGCAAGAGAATTAGGATACAACTAACTTTAATCAAGGGTTGAGATTTCACATGCCAGATTGGCATGGCATGGTCTCTTGGCATTCCTTGTATAGTAGCCTGCCAAGTACCGGCATACAGCCAGTATAGTGTCAATGCTCTATGCTGATACGGCCCAGGCACAGTAAATATTATGCCATAATGACTGGTGCTTAAAACTAACAAAGTTACTATTTTTTTCATAAAATGAGGTACGGATATGTACACATTTTACACGTAAGTGACAAACAAGGAAAGGAAAAATGTGTTACAAATTAAGTTAGAATAGAAATTAAACTTAGGTACCAAGATAATACTCATGCTCCTAAATTAAGAATTGCCACTTTGTGAGCTGTGAATAAAAGATCCGATAATACTATCATAATTACAAGACAATGACAACCAACTCAAAGAATGGAACCCAATTTTCAACAATCATATGTCTAGTTTCATGTGCAGTAGTCTATTGGGAGAGACCAGGTAAACAATGTAGGGTGTCCTTAAAATCCAAAAACTATTAATGTCCTTAAAACTCCAAAAATTATCAAGGCTTGCATGGTGAGTGCTTTTAACTAAAGGTTTGTTGTATACCATATAAGAGTTCAAACTCTATGTAGATACTTTCTGATATTGGGCAATCAAAGTCTACGGGCTACAGCGATGAGATCAGGTCAGCTATGTTATTTTGAATGAAGGGACCAAACCATCAGAGCTAGACTACTGCTGCACTTCACTAAGCACTTGCCCTTAAATGTGGTACTTTCTTTTTCCTGATAAACAGAGCAAAACTATCTCAGAGACCTTTAACTCAAGAATCTAGGGATTTAAATTTCATAATATTATCTAGCATTACAATTGATTTGAAGAAAAATGCCAGTTTCTGTGTGAACAGATTCCATGTTATATAAAAAAAGGAGATCAAAAAGAAGAGACCATTTTCATGTTTACAAGAGTTCCATCACTTCAAACCCAAACCAAGTAACATGCGCAAGATGGCACCTACTACTCATAAATTCAGTGAGCAATAAAATCAAGCTATTTCTTTATGGATTACCACACTGAATTGCAATGCATGAGAACACAAGTAGTGCTCCTTTCACCATGGTGAGGCATCTTGCAAAACACCAGCCTTTTCTTAAAGAGGGAAGGATGATAATTAACATAGTGCAGCAGAAGGCAACATTACATTATTACAAATCATTTTTAGACTATGTAATTGTTGTACGAATCCTTGCAATGCTTCCTACATTTGAAATATAATTATATAAATGAGTTAAATAGTACCTATAAAGAGATCCAAATGGCATACATTGATATGCAACATGTTCTAGTTTAGGCCCACATTATAATATTTAATTTGTTACCACTACAGCAGAAATTAGTGACTAATTTCTAACAAACATGAATCTAGATATAACATACATGAATCTCGCTCCATAATGATCTAGTGAACTTAAAATACATAAAACTTATTTACCATATACAAATGGGGCAAGATAAGCAAAATAAGTGGTCGCTCGCTTCTTAGAAACATCAAAGAAAACTAAAAAATATATACTGAAAGCCAAAGATCAAGCTTGCAGAAAAGATTGCAGAATGAATTTAGATATTAGCATGCATTAAAATTTCAATGACTTGCAACATAGACAAACAAGGTGCAAGCATGGCAGATCCAAATGTAACAGCAACGAACAGAGTAAAATAATATTCGACAGAAGAAGCAGTCTCGGCACACCTATATGATACATTGTAACAATACCCTTTGGTACAATAATTGTGGGGAATAGAGAGAATTCTGTTTGATCATAAAACAATACAAACAATGGGTACTAATATATGCTACAGATGCTTTCGAATTTTCCAAATGCTGTCTTGAGGTTTGTTTTCAAATGGACTGTGCAAAAAAGAATCACCTCAAAACCTCAGTAAGAAGGGCATCAGTTCTCTGGAATGTCCTTTCAAGTTACCACATTGTACAAAAACTGATACAACAAAGAAGACCAGAAGACTACAGCAGGCAGCCATCTCTAAAGTACTATAAAGTAAGCAAAATAGCTGAAATTAAAAACAAGCAAGCAGCAACAAAACATCGTATCAAGAAAACTGAAAAAAGACTACATATCATTAGAGAACCACAAAACACTGGGACATAAGCTATTGAAGAAGAGAGGAGTCTCTTGAATGAACCATGCTGCTACAATTCATTGGATAAAAGGCAGGTAGCTAAGACAAAATAGTAACAGTAAAAGAAATAAAACAAGGCACCAGACAAGAAAACTTCGTGCTTATAATTCTGCAATACAGAGAAATTGCATTTGAGCTAAAGCAAATACCTTGCATCAGCTTTATGGTGTCAAGGAAAATTTTAAAACAGTATATTCAGACCCTGATCTCCCAGTTCCGTTCATCCATGGACCAAATGAGATAAAAAGCGAAGTAGAAAAGAACGAAAAGGTAAACCACTAAGGGCTCTGAGATGCATGATATATCTGGCAATGGGATGACAGAAAACCCAACAACCTACTGTTGGAAATCTCACTCGCATTCAACTCCGGCTTCAGCAGCCCGTCGAGGCTTGCTCTTTCGCCGGCTTCCATTTGGCCGAAAACCATTAGACCTTGTCGACTCCTCATTGTTGGATCTCACGCCAGTACTGTTTTCCTCCAGGACTGAATCTGAGTTTTCTTTTACTTGTGGAAACCTCCTCCTCTTCTTCCCATTTTCAACTGCCGAGCCTTTTGTATCTTTGGTCGAGGCAGAAGGTTTCACATCATCTCCTTCTTCTTCATCTTCAATCTTCTCAGTTTCCTCTTCATTGATGTCATCTTTTAAAGGCTTTTGTGGCCTTCCCCTCCTCTTATATGCAGGAAGGAATTCTTCACCACCACTCCCTGGATCCTCGTGACTTGTAACTACTGTTAATTTCTTCCCCTTTCCTCTGCCTCTACCCATTAATCCAAAATTTACAAATAGAAGAAACTCAAACAATCATAGAAGCTGCAATAGAAATAAAATGAAATCAAGCAAAATTAAAATGAAATCAAGCATCAATTAACTTAAACATTGCAAAATATTTATAACCAACAGCGAATCTACAAGGTAATCGAGCAAAATGTCGATCCAACTCATGGACCTGTAAACTATTAAGATATGGACTAAAACAAGATCTGAAAACTAATAAAAGATGCAAGAGGGAAACCCATGACAAACAAGAACAATTATATTTAAAGTGACAATATTATCAATTAATATTAGATTGTGTTAGGCACAAAATAGATTACAAAAGAAAAAAGAAGGTTCATATAAGACTGATAAGTTCCAGACAATCCTAAAAACGGATCGTGATTAAGCATCCAGATTTCCATTTCAAAAAATAAAAAAATGTGAGGTCTTCAGAAGATACCATACGGTAGTAGATAATCCCAAAGAAGAAACAGATGCTGCACTTCTTTATTGAAGAAGGATTTTTCAAATATTGATCCCATGAAACTGCAGAAAAATACAGAAGGAATGAAATTTTTAACTTTTTCAATAGCATCACCATAACCAAAACTGGAGAACTCATAAAAAGTCACTGTTAAAAGATCAAAGAATTCCTCCTCTTAATAAGGTTGGGAAGCAAATCAGTGCCAACATAATGCTAAACTAGAGAGAAGAAAGATAAGATCCAAGGACTAACAGTGAAACACAAAAACCTCATCTTTGATAAAAAAAATCCAATCATTGAAGAAACCCATTAGGAATAAGCAACAAAAACGCAAGCTAAGATCACTTTTTGGAAGTGCCCATGCTTAAATCTTTCCCAAAGATAAAACAAAAAAAAAAAAAAAAAAAAAGCCAGTGTCATAATCTACCCAAAACATGTCTAAAAGCGTGAAGAACCCCAAAAATCTCCCAAAAAAAAGACAAATACAGGAAAAACGATTCAACTTATCATATAAAGGCCACAAAGAAGAACAAACAGATACGCCTGGATGGTAAAAAAAGGTGTGAGAACCAAATGCTGTTACTGACCTAAGATGAAACTACTCTCTCTCCTTCAGAGGTCCCTGACATCTCATTCCTCAAAATCTAATAGATTAGAGAGAAAACAGAGGAAGAATACATTTAAAAAATCGGATTTTGGAAACTCTGGCCGCAGAAAGAGGGGGATTTGGTGGCTAAAAGTCTGATCTTCGGATGAACCAAACAAAACCCAGATCAGAGACGAACGATAGAGGGGTATAGATTTCAATCAAGAAGGAAGGATTCGATGGAAAAAAACCTCCAGCATCTGACCTCCAATGGGCTAGCTCAGAGATGAGCAAACAAAGCGGAAGAAGCGAAAAGAGGAGTGAAGAAGAGATTTTTTTCCTGTTCGATGAATATTAAATTAAAATTTTAAATATTAATTAAGTATAAAACTTCCCCATCTTAAGAACAAAATGGATGGCTTGATTTTTACATCAAAAGTAGTGTTCTTCGTGTACCACAGATTGGTGGAAGAGATTTGATAAAATTGTTGGCGGGGTTCGACGGAATAGCCCCTTGGAAAAGGTAGTTGAGGGTAAAACAGTCATTACGGTTAATTTAATTTATTACACTTTTTCCGCTAAAAGCCACTTTGTGTTTATATTTAGGATTTAGGCCTAATTCGGGGGAGAATTCCTGAGATTGTGGCAGATTTACGGAACCTAAAACCGGTATTTTCAAACAAAATTAGCATTTTCTAACGTTTAAGATAATTTAAAGAATCGTCAATGTCGAAATTACCCTTACCCTGTTCTTTAGGGAACCAGTTGGTACGACCGTCCGCATAAAAATATCTGTGTGGGCTTACTGAAACGTGTCCATCCGCGATGCATCATCATCGCCGGTGCTCCTTTTTCATCCACGTAGAAATTTATATGCGCCGAATTGTGCGGTTGACTGAGACGACAGTATAGAAAATTCTACGCGAGCGTCCGCACCTGAGTAAATTCGAATCGGCCGTTGGCCCATTTGACTTAAATGCTTGGTTCGCTCCAGCAAGGAAAGTTGGTCTGGTCCGTCCACAAAATAGGAAATGGATCGTATCCGTGATATCAGAATGCTTAATATGGTCAGATATATTTTTGGTAATTAGGTGAATCAAATCTCCGCCGTCCTAGTGCTCTCGGTCCGGTGATCCACTTTTGGTGAATTCTGGGACGGGGCTGCACCGTAGTTTGACCTCGAGGATTGAACTGTGGAGCATCACCCCTCACGGGCCTCACCGGCGCAAGCTGGTAGGGGCAAAAAAAAAAAAAAGAAGGAAAAAAGAAAAGACTAGTAATGGACTAGAACGAGGACCGGTAGGTCCATGGTCCATATGTTGAAGATTCTTACGAGATCCTGACCGTTAGTGGATGCCCATCATCTGAGCCGTTCCATTTTAAGTTCGTGTATTAGAGGATTGGGCTTGTATGACATGGATATCGTCGTGGTGATGTGGAGCAACTGTTTGGCTATGACATGGATATCGTCGTGGTGATGTGGAGCAACCGTTTGGTTGGCCAGGATGGCTTGCTTCTGTTTCTTGTCATTTTTTAATAAAGAATGCAATGCCATGATAATGCGTGACCAGTTCACATTAAGATTTGAATACCTGCTCAAACGTGAGTTCTTGCCAACCAGCTGTGCTAACGCTAACGTGTCTTTTTCGAATGGTCAAATCTTTTGAATCCTGTATGTCTTTCTCTCTGTCACGCACGCATGCATAAGGATTCAAAAGCAATTTAGGATTGGAAAGAAATCGGATGCTACCGCATCGAAGTACCCCATCAACTATGGCACTAACAATTCAGTAGCAATTCAACACGTATTCTCGTCAAGAGATATTAGGACAATCGCTAAATTGCCGTCATCTAGACTTCTACAATCATATTGAAAGAGTTTCGGAGTTTTCACTCACTAGATGACAAATGGCTGGTCACTCTAAGCTCCACTCCTTCTATAGCGGTTATTCTCTAACAATTTGAGCATGCCTCCATGGTCCTCGAAGAAAAAAATGGCATGCGTTTGCTCAAACTATAGATACTCATCCTTATCTATAAATTTTTAACTCTTCGAGATCCTCCAGGTAAGTGGAGATTTTCTTTGAATATCCTTTTTCGGAGACCAACTCTAGATGAACTGGATCTATCCCTCCCACCAAGCTTTGAACAATCCTACCGAAACATATGGCATTCTGTATGCCCTCTTCTAAATCTCTATCTTCTCTTTTTCTCTACCTTAGACTTATTTCACTTCATACTCTATACCACTATTAAATTCTTTTTGAGTGTTCAAATCTTTTATGTTTGAGTGTTCAAATCTCTTATATTTGCTTCCATGGGAAACTGACTTAGGCATCGAAAAACCCTCTAGTATGAAAACTTTTATATTTTTGATGATTTTATAAGAATTAGTTTGTAGGATCGATCTAGGTGCCATCATACCCCCTCCAGAGGTCTTATCCAACTATCACATAATCGCTACTTTCTCTCTCTTTGACTCTAGTTTGGCAACCTAAGTCAGATCGACTCTCCGACGACAACATGTATAAGTCTAGCTTTATCAAGGGACTATGGCCGTTTAGACTAAAAAGTTCAAGGCAATGATGGATCTATGATGTCCTTGGATATTTTAGGTCACACGTGCTACACTAATGTATTCAACGAATTTATAGTCTTGATCGATTGGCTAAAATAGTTTTAAAAAATTTTATTATGATGAAAAGAAGATTATTATAATTGTTGATGTTTAACAAGAAATTTTTTTTAATAAGTATAAATCATCAACTCATATTAGCTTCATCCCTACTTTTCATACACGCCAAGAAATTGAATGGCATCTTATGTAACCAACCATACTAAAATTATATTATGAGATTTTATAGATCATCCATCCCCTTAATTTTTAAATATTTTATTTTCTTTATTTCTATGGATATATTTATACTAAAATGATATAATTTTTTGATTTATCAAAAAAAGAAAGAAATTAGATGGAAGGCTTGGAATATATATTGTAGTTATTGCTGTTGGGGATAAACCCCGCTCCTACCAAAGTCCAGTCCGATGCTCAGCTTAATGCAATCGGTAGCCGCGGAAGAGCTTCAACGCCTGAGTCTTAGTCAAACTCCTCAGCGATCGAGCTCCTTCCGAACTTTTCAGCGGTCGGGCCTTAGCCAAACTCCTTCGGTCAGTCGGACTCCTCAACGGTCGAGCTCCTTCCGAACTTTTCAGTGATCGAGCCTTAGTTGAACTCCTTCAACCATCCGAACTTCTCAGCGGCCGAGCTCCTTCCGAACTCTCCAGCGGGCCTTAGCCGAACTCCTTCAACCTTTCGAGCTCCTCAGCGGTCGAGCTCCTGCCGAACTTTCTAACGGTCGAGTCTTAGTCGAACTCCTTCAGCCAGCCGAACTTTTCAACGATCGAGCTCCTTCCGAGCTCCTTAACGATCGAACCTTAGTCGAACTCCTTCAGTCAGCCGAACTCCTCAACGATCGAGCTCCTTTCGAACTTTTCAACGATCGGACCTTAGCCGAACTTCTTCGATCGATCGAACTCCTCAGCGGTTGAGCTCCTTTCGAACTTTTCAGCTTTCGAGCCTTAGCCGCACTCCTCCAGCCAGACGCCTACGAGAGCCGAACTTCCTCCGCACTCCTCTGATCGAACTCCTTCCGAGCTTTCCCTCGATCGAACTCCTTCAGGAGTTTGAACTTCTCTGAAATTGATACATGCCAAAGTCCACCAATCAATGCCTGCTTTTTCAAAGCCATGGTTATTAAATCTGGACGAGCGATCGCCATCAGTCCGCTATAGACGATAACGATCCGCTACTAGGCGATGATGGTTGTCACCATCAATCTATGGCAGGCAGCGCTGCAGACGGTGCCCTCCTAGCACCAAATCTATTGGTACAGAATCTGATTATCATCGAATCCAGCCGGAGTAAAGGAGGAGTTCGGACCGACCTCAGCTGTAGGAGATAAGATCTCCCCCGAGCATCCGTAACAATCTCGACCGTAGGAGATAAGATCTCCTCCGAGGGTCCAGGCCGACCTCGACTGTAGGAGACAAGATCTCTCCCGAGCATCCAGACCGACCTCGATTGTAGGAGACAAGATCTCTTTCGAGGCAACCTCGATCGTAGGAGATAAGATCTCCCCTAAGGGTCTGGGCCAATCTCGGCTGTAGGAGATAAGATCTCCTCTGAGGTAACCTCGACCGTAGGAGATAAAATCTCTCATGAGGGTCTGGACTAATCTCGACTGCAGGAGATAAGATCTTTCCCAAGGCAACCTCAACCGCAGGAGATAAGATCTCCCCTGAGGGTCCGGGCCAATCTCGACTGCAGAAGATAAGATCTCCTCCAAGTCAGCCTCGACTGTTGGAGACAATATCGCCCCCGAAGAGCTCAACCTTCGACCTCGACCATAGGAGACAAGATCTATTTCAACCTCGACTGAAAATGAGATCTCCCCCGAGCTTCAACTTCAACATCAACTTTGGCTAGAGATGAGATCCCCTGAGCTTCAATCTGAACTGGCACAGAGCCTAGAAGAGGACTTCGGCAGTCGTCTTTTCAGCACTCCCTTCCTTCGAGTTTCGAACTTGAAAGTGAGAGAGATTATTATTAGGGATAAACCCCACTCCTGCCAAAATTCAATCCGACGCTCAGCTTAATGCAACCAGTAGCCGTGGAAGAGCTTCAGTACCTGAGTCTTAGCCGAACTCCTTCAGCCAGCCAAACTTCTCAACGGTCGAGCTCCTTCTGAACTTTCCAACGATCGGACATTAGCCGAACTTCTTCAGTCGACCAGACTCCTCAGCGGTCGAGCTCCTTTCGAACTCTCCAGTGATCGAGCCTTAGCCAAACTTCTTCAACCAGCCGAACTCTTCAATGGCCGAGCTCCTTCCAAAACTCCCTAGCGGTCGGACCTTAGCCGCACTCCTTCGGCCTCCCAAGCTCCTCAGCGGTCGAGCTCCTATCGAACTCCCCAGCGATTGAATCTTAGCCGAACTCCTCAACGGTCGAGCTCCTTTCGAACTCTCCAGCGGTCGGACCTTAGCCAAACTCCTTCAACCAGCCGAACTCTTCAACGATTGAGCTCCTTCCGAACTCTCCAATCGTCGGGCCTTAGCCGAACTCCTTCGGCCGACCGGACTCCTCAACAATCGAGCTTCTTCCGAACTCTCTAGCGATGGAGCCTTAGCCGCACTCCTCCAGCCAGACGCCTACGAGAGCCGAACTCCCTCCGCACTCCTCCGACCGAACTCCTTCTGAGCTTTTCCTCGGTCGAACTCCTCCAGTAGTCCAAACTCCTCTGGAATTGATACATGCCGAAGTCCACCAATCAATGCCTGCTTTCTCAGAGCCACGACTATTAAATTTGGACGAGCGATCGCCATCAGTCCGCTGCAGGCAATAGCGACCCGCTACTAGACGGCGATGGCTGTCACCATCAATCTATGGCAGGCGGCACTGTAGACGGAGCTTTCCTTCATGACTGACCCTGTCGGACCTCGAGCAGTCCGCTATCAGGCAACTGCAGCTATCACCATCAAGCTCCGCCTATAAAAAGGGACTCTCTAGATACGCTAACTCTAAGCTCTAAGTTCTCCTCTCCTCCTCTAAACTCTGCCGAACTCATTCTAGAGCACTCCATTTCTGTTGGTTAGAAGAGCTGACTTGATCGTCGGAGCGTCCTGTCGAAGTCATCCTCACCTGCTCCGGATGGAACTTTATTTTGCAGATCATCAGTGGCGACCTCGTCCTCCTCCACTCTGGCTGGATCCGGTGACAACCAGATTCTGCACCAATAATTACTTATAAAATAACTTTTAGAAAATGAACATTCATAGGGAATAGCTATGCTGGTTTAGCTTTTTTAAGATAGGCATGCCTTTTTGATGAGAATTATCATAAGCTATTTGTGATATAAAACTATATTTAATACATTTTTTTTTTTAATCTTTTGAGGATCAAAATTTAAAACAAAATTAAGGTCCTAAAATTATTTCAAATATTTAGTTCAATAAACCAAATGCAACACAAGTAGACTATGTTAATTTAAGGGCAAAAGACTTATTTCTTTGATATTTAAAACCAACTTATTCAACTTCCCTGGGCCAAACAGCTCTTAGTTTATTTTCGAAAGTTAACTAACCAACAAGTAATTATCTCTTCATGAATGGCTCAACGAAAGAATTGCATATGATAAATTAATAATGCTAATTTTTACGGTCATCGTGGTTCTGGTTTTTACAATTATATAAATTATCCGGCTTTCTTTTTTAATATATCCGTTCTAATTTATAATTAGTTGTTGCCCTCATAACATTTTGGCAATTGTTTCAACGCTTAATATTTGACGCTAGCTGAATTGTTCCAAATACTATTGTCACCGCCGCTAGGATTACACGGCCGCATGACCAAGATTGGCGTTGGGCTCGGAAACTACCACGTGGAGTAACAACAGGTGCAACATTAGGTCGGTGGTAGGTTTAGGGCGCTGCCATAAGGTTCACTCTTTAAGACGGTTGGTACTCCTGTTCTGTGAATTAGGTTGCCGACGAAATGCTTACAAAGCATCATTGTTTTGCCAGCAGAAAGCATAGCTGTGGTACGAGCGACAGAGGTGGCACGATGCAAGGTTCACTCTTTAAGACGGTTGGTACTCCTGTTCTGTGAATTAGGTTGCCGACGAAATGCTTACAGAGCGTCATTGTTTTGCCAGCAGAAAGCATAGCTGTGGTACGAGCGACAGAGGTGGCACGATGCACGCATGTCGCGTGGATTTGGACCAACGCACCTTTGTTTTGTTCCATCCGGGGCTTACCAGTCCACCGAGCAAAAAAAAAAAAAAAAAAAAAAAAAAAAAATTTAGATGCATCATATATATATATATATATATATATATATATATATATAAAATAATAATAATAATAATAATTTATAGAGAAATATTTTGGTATTGTCGGCTCAGTT
The DNA here is from genome assembly GCA_006176705.1 of Cocos nucifera. Classification (NCBI taxonomy): domain Eukaryota; kingdom Viridiplantae; phylum Streptophyta; class Magnoliopsida; order Arecales; family Arecaceae; genus Cocos; species Cocos nucifera. The sequence continues at coordinate 133,164 of QRFJ01001522.1, read as the reverse complement.
CTCTTTATTGTGCCACATAAAATCAAAACTCAGTTTTCTTCGTTATACTAACCCAAATCTGATCGAAAAAAAAAAAATACTCCTCTTTCCGTCCCGATGATTATATTAATAAAAAAATTAAAAATAAATAGCAATCAATTTTATAATTAATTTTATTAGTGCAAAATCTGATCATCGTCGAATCCAGCTGGAGCAGAGGTGGATGAGGTCGTCGTCAAGAACCTGCAAAATAAAATCCTATTTGGGGTCGATGGGGGATGGCTCCAATAGGATCCTCCGACGATCAAGTCAGCTCTGACCAACAGAAATGAAGTACTCAGAAATGAGTTCGACAGAGTTTCGAGAAGGAGAGGAGAGCTTAGAGCTTAGAGTTAACGTATCTAGAGGGTCCGTTTTATAGGTGGAGCTTGATTGATGGTGACGGCCATATCGTCCAACCGTGGGCCGCTCGGAGCCGCATGAAGTTCGGTACGGAGAGGAAGGCGTCGTCAGACGGATAGTGACAGCCATACTGATGGGTCGTGGGCCGCACGGGGCTGGCTACGAAGAGAGTGGTGTCGCCAATAGTGGTGGCCATATCGTTCGATCGCGTTGCCTGTGGCAGACTGATGGCGACAGTTCGTCCAGATTTAATAGCTGTGGCTCTGAGAAAGCAGGCATTGATCGGTGGACTTCGGTACGTATCAATTTCAGAGGAGTTCGGACTCCTGGAGGAGTTCGACCGAGGGGAAGCTCGGAAGGAGTTCGGCTCTCGTAGGCGTTTGGCTGGAGGAGTGCGGCTAAGGCTCGGTCGTTGGGGAGTTTGGAAGGAGTTTGATCGCTGAGGACTCCGACCAGCTGAAGAAGTTCGGCCAAGGCTCGACCGTGGGGGAGTTCGGCATGAGCTCGGCCACTGAGGAGCTCGGTTGGATGAAGAAGTTCGGCTAAGATCCATCCGCTGAAGCTCTTCCGTGGCTACTGATTGCATTAGGCTGAGCATCGAACTGGACTTTGGCAGGAGCGAAATTTATCCCCAATAATAGTCCCCCCACTTTCGAGTTCAAAACTCGAAGAAAGGGAGTGCAGAAAAGGCGACTGCCAAAGTCCTCTTTTGGGCTCCGTACTGGTTCAGGTTGAAGCTCGGGGGGAGAGATCTCATCTTCAGCTAAAGTTGAAGTAGATCTCGTCTCCTGTGGTTGAGGTCGGAGGTTGAGCTCCTCGGGGGCGATATTATCTCCAGCAGCCGAGGTTGCCTCGGAGGATCTTATCTTCTACAGTCGAGGTTAATACGGACGCTCGGGAGAGATCTTATCTCTGGCCGAGATTGTCTCGGATGCTCGGAAGAGATCTTATCTCTAGTTGAGATTATCGCGGTCGCTCGGGAGGGATCTTATCTCTGATCGAGGTTGGCTCGGGCGCTCGGGAGAGATCTCATCTCTAGCCGAGGTTGCTTTGAGGGAGATCTTATCTCCGGCGGCTAAGGTTGATTCGAGTGCTCGGGGGAGATCTTATCTCCGACAGCCGAGGTTGCCTCAGTCGCTCGGGAGAGATCTTATCTATGGTCGAGATTGTCGCGATCACTCGGAAGAGATCTTATCTCTAGTCGAGGTTGGCTCGGTCGTGCGGGAGAGATCTTATCTCTAGTTGAGGTTGGCTCGATCGCTCGGGAGAGATCTTATCTCTAGCCAAGGTTGTCGCTGTCGCTCTCTTAGTCGAGGTTGGCTCGGTCGCGCGGGAGAGATCTTTTCTCTAGTCGAGGTTGTCACGGTCGCTCGGGAGAGATCTTATCTCTAGCTGAGGTTGGCTCGGTCACTCAAGAGAGATCTTATCTCTGGCTGAGGTTGTCGCGGAGGACATCTTATCTCCTACAGTCGAGGTTGATGCAGGTGCTCGGGGGAGATCTTATCTCCTGTAAGCTGAGGTTGCCTCGGGAGAGATCTTATCTCCTACAGCCGAGATTGATGCGAACGCTCGAGAGAGATCTTATCTCCTACAGCCCAAGGTTGCCTCGGGGGAGATCTTATCTCCTGCAGCCGAGGTTGCCCTGGGAGAGATCTCATCTCCTGTAGACTCCAAAGTTTAGTTTTAGACTTTGGTCGCGTTAGGACGAGGTTCTCCTCCTATTCCTAATGGACTATGGGGGCACATAGGGCCATTGTCAGAGCCTCTCCCCCCATCCCATCCTAAATGAATGAGGCCTTCGACTTTGCTCACGTTAGAACGAGGTTCTCCTCCTATTCCTAACGAGCTATAGGGGCACATAAGGGCTATTGTCAGAGCCTCTCCCCCCATCCCGTTCTAGATGAACGAGACCTTCGACTTTACTCGCGTTAGAATGAGGTTCTCCTCTTGTTCTTAACGGGCTGTGGGAGCACATAAGGGCCATTGTCAGGGCCTCTCCCCCCATCCCATCCTAGATGAATGAGGCCTTCGATTTTGCTCGCGTTAGGATGAGATTCTTCTCCTGTTCCTAACGGACTGTGGGGGCACATAAAGACCGTTGTCAGGGCCTCTCCCCCCATCCCATTCTAAATGAACGAGGTCTTCGACTTTGCTTGCATTAGGACGAGCTTCTCCTCCTGTTCCTAATGGATGGGGTCCTGACGATCAGAAAATTGATCTACGCCTTAGCTAGTTTCGGATGTCGCTCTTCAGTCACGGCCAAAGTTATTAAGCCCTTAACTGACACGGCATTACCAGTGAATCCTATCAGCGGGGAGTTGATAAGCATCATAAATTCACCAATAAAAGTATTAATTTATCAATTAATTTATATTAATTTTTAAGAATTAATGATTAATTTATATATAATTTTTGAAAAATTCATATTTTTATTAATTAAAAAATTAATTATAAAATAATAAAAATTTAAAAATAAAATTTTATTATCAATAGAAAGAGTTTATGTTTTTGATCATAATGAAATAAGTTTCACATAAAACGAAGCTAAAACGAAGAAGATATGAATTTCTAAAAAAATAAAATAAATAAAATTTAAATAAAAAAAAATGGTTCAGCCGGCTCCGCAAGCCAAACTATCAAGCCAAGCCAAGCCATCAAAGCCGACTCAGCCGTTGAAGCCATCAGCCGGTCTACGATCCAAGCGTGGACCGCTAGCTCAGCAAAAATTGACGAATCACAGTGCAACACGTGGCGGACCTAGACCCTTAAAGGGTCCACAGAAATTTATCGCAGCTCACAGGGCAATCTGATCTTTTCACTCGGCAACAGAGGCATTGATTGGCTACGGTGTATGGTGCGGCCAGTCCACGCGGTCCATGGGAATAGTAATTGTGCGATCGGATGGCTACGGTTGATTGCGGTCAAGATCGGACGGTGATGGTTATTTTCGATTTTGATTCAAATTCTATCAGCGATTTGGCACGATCCGATGGCCAGAAAATCAAGTGATGAAGATCCAACGGTCCAGAATACTTTCGATGGTGATCAGGACTCCCGACGCATGATTTGCAGCTAGATTTCCTCCATCAACGCGTGATTGGATGGCCAAAATTTAATCCGACCTGATCTGAGCCGATACTCATCCGATTTTGATGATTTTTGGACCGTTGGATTCCTATTTATAGCCAAATTTCATCCAGGGTAGCAGAATTTATTTAGGACTTCTTTTAATCTAATTTTTATTTAGATTTCTTTATATTTTGATGATCAAAGAGTCTCTTAGTCCCACATTGCCTAGAAGTAAACTCTCCAGCCCTCCTAGCTATATAAAAAGGACCCCAGGCCTCCAGAAATCAACATCTTCGATCAAGGTGAAGCTTTGGTACATTGCGAAGTCAGACTATGGGTTAATGGCTGCTTCGAAGTAATTGGTGCCGAGAAGAAGAGCTAGGCTTCTACACCATCTTTCTGCCAATGCCGATCCAAGATCAGAGATCGGGCTATTTTATTCTTTTTAAATTTCATATATTTAAATTTTAAAATTTTAATTAATAAAAATTTTATTTTTTTTGTACTTTAATTTTTTGCTCTTTATTTTTATTATAATTTAATTTTTATACTTTAATTATTACTTTTTATTTTATTGTAAGTAGATGCTAAGATCTAACTAGTAGATCTTAGTACCAAGTTTAAATTTCTGCATTTTTTAATTTTTATTTTTAATCTTTCGACTTTACTTTTGATTCCAAAACTTAAATTTTTTTTTTTATTTTAAAAATTAAAGATTTTAAATCTAAAATACTATCTTTTCTGTGAATTCGATCCGACTCACTGCTATCTATGCATTTTTAATTATTTTAAGAAGTCGGATTAAACTGATAAATATGGTGTCTTAACGACAACATCGCATTCCTATCAAATTTTTGGCACCATTGCCGGAGAGGGCACGGACATTAAATTTTTGATCTTTTTGATTTTTCTATAAATAAATTATAAATAAAATTTTTATTTTCTTATAAATATTGCTTGCTAATTTTTTTTATTATTATGTAGAAAAAGAGATTAAAGAACAAAAAGAACCAGGAGTTTTGCTTGGTGAGATCAATCCTAACCCTAGTTCTCTTTCCTTTTTATCTTATTTATTTATTTTATTTTTAAATTAATTTTAAAAAATATCTATTTAAATCTAATTAAAAATCTCATGATAAGATTAGAAATCCTAACTGCTTAGAGCATGCATCATATTATTTTTATTTTTATTTTATTTTATTTTTTTGGTAATTACTGAAGGTAAGGTAAGCCTTTCAGAATTCAATTAGTTGCATACATCTAGTTTAAATTACATAGAACTCTTTAATTAAATTTTTTTTTGCGTATATTCATATTAAACTAAATTAAGGGCACAACCTAATTAAATAAGATAAGATGGGAATTTGATCACCCTTCCTTGGCCCATAAATAATCAACCAGCATCCTGCATTGACCTAAGCCTTTAATTTTAAAATCAAATAGATATCAGTCCTAGGAACTCGAGCTCAATAGGATAAGAAACCCTAAGAGTTGAACCAGATCAGGATTAGTCAATTTGACTAGTGTCTAGGAAAGTGGTTCAGGGATGACTGGGCCCGAAGAAAGGTGGTTTCTAATTGATTTCGTTAGCTTACCTGGCCAAGCATAATTGGTGTCTAAGGCAAGCAATGGGGGAACTTCCACTGATCTTACACTTACCTGGCTAGTTGATTGGCTAATCCTACACTTGGAGGGCTTGAAGGTGACCTTGGTAGTTAGGAGTTGTCTAGATCTAGGATAACCATATTAGGATTGATTGATCAACTTGATTGCTAACCAACATCAGACCTAATTAAACCTAATTCTTTTCTCTCTTTTTAGTTCTAGGACTCCTTAGGACCTCTTCTTTCGAACTCTTCTTTCTTTCTTCTTCTTTCTCCTATAAAAATAAAATAAAATAAAATAAAATAAAAATTAAATTTAACTAACTAAAAAAATATTAAAAATAATAATTAAATTAAATTAAATTAAATTAATAAATAAAATAATTAATATAATAAAATAATAAAAAAATATAAAAAATTCTAAAATTTTTTTTGAACAACACGATAGGGTTGCACTAGTGCATGCACGATAGAAAATCACTTTACCTGATCTAGTTGAATCCAACTATAAAATTAAAAGGCTGAATTATATTAAATCCGATAACTAAATGGCTGAAAATTTTAGAGAACCACCTAAGCAAATGAAAGAATATTTTATTCCTTCTATCTTTAACCTATCGACTTGTATCCAATTATCTGAAATTCATGCTATCCACTATGAGATCAAGCCGACTACAATCCAGATGCTTCCATCTTTTTATAGGAACATCGATGAAGATCCTTATAAATATCTGAATGAATTCTTAGAAATCTGCTCTACGGTTAGAATTCAAAATTTAACTAATGATGCCCTTAGACTAATTTTATTTTCCTTATCATTAAAAGACAAAGCCAAGTACTAGCTTGGGACAATAGGGAGATCAATTAAAACTTGGGCTGACTTGCAAAGTAAATTTCTTAAAAAATTTTATCCCATAGGTCGAACCAATACTATGAGACGAGCTATTACTGGATTTGCTCAGCTTTCAGGGGAACAGATTCACGAGTCATGGGAGAGACTTAAGGAACTTCTTAGAAAATGCCCACACCATGGTTTATCTAAGTGGCAAATAGTTCAAGCTTTCTATGAGGATTTAGGAGACCAATACAGACAGATAGTAGATGCATCCTGTGGAGGTGCATTCATGAACAAGAGTGAGGACGAAGCCTATATCTTATTTGAAATCTTGAGTGAAAACTCAATTAACCATACTTCATTGTCTTTCCACCAAATCTGGGCAGGGATCCATGAATTTAAACATCTAGAATCTAGTCATAAGACTGATTTAAATTTGATAAATAAAGTAGACTTTCTTGCTCAAAAATTAGATCAAGTCCTAATCCTAGGTCAACAATCTCCTGCACAATTCACATCATCTTCTAATTATCAGAAGATTTGTTCAATCTATGTTAGCCTAACCCATCATGTGAGTGAATATCCTATGACTGCACAGTTTTTATCTTTTATCCAAGAACAAGTCCAAGCCGCTAAAGGCTACTCCAAGCTGATTAATGATCCATTTTCAAATTCATATAATCTAGATTGGAGCAACCACTATAATTTTTCTTGGACATCTCAACAGACTTAGACTTAGATCCAAATTTTATCGGTATAAAATTATCAAAATAGATCCCAATACCAAAATTATGTCTATAATAGAGGGGTCAGCCTAGTAAGCCTTTCCAGCCACCATATCATAATCAGCCCTCATATCCACCTCCTCAACAGACCAATCTAACTGATGATAGATTTAACCAACTTCAACAATTGATTTTGACTCAACAGCAATCTATCGCCAAGCTAAAAGTTAAAATAGAATAATTAGTTGAGTCTAACACGAGGAGAGAATTAGATCAACTACCGAACCTACTAATTTCAAATAATCCATCTAATGTCCACCAACCATCTAGATCAAGTTATCAATTTAATGTCTCACTTAAGAATCCTCAATCTGAGAATACTAAAGTAATTTTTGAACTTAAAAGCTATAGAATGCTTATAGACCCATACCAAGATCAGGTGAGAGAGGCTAGTACTGATGCTAGCCAAAATGAAAAATTAGAGAAACTGATTAGTACTGAGACTAACCATATAGAAGAACCCGAGCTAAGAACTAGTACAGATGCTGATTCCAATTTAAATAAGATAGAAAAAGAGGAAAAGAGAATAGATGATTTATCCGAGACTTATAAATCCAAAAGTCTGTTTCCTTCAACCCTAGAAGCCGGTTCTTCTTACAAAAATCAAGAGGCATGTAATGAAATATCAATGGAGTTATTTAAGCAAGATCACATTAATTTACCTCCAAAATTAAAACAGTCTTTAGTCACCATTCCAGCATCCATTGAATCAAACTTAACTCCTAAAACTTCATTCATGAGTATTTTAGAAGAACAAATAGGAGAAATTCTTAATAAAATATGGGTCTGAGAATGGAATCATAAATTATATCCCTAAAATTAACAATGAATATATCAATAATAGAATTAAAAATCAACTTTTTGAGATTGGCAATTCAAAACCATTAAAATTTATCAATCCAATATTTGACACAGGATAGTAAGCTACATTGTGTCTGGCTGAAGACGGTAAATTTAGCACTTGTTGGGAGGCAACCTAATATTTAGTTTTTATCTAATTTATTTTTTTAGTTTATTTTTTTTTTAGGATAATTTAAATAAGTTGGAGGAAGAGCCCAAATTTTTAAAGGCATGTGCTGGACCAAAAATATAGTCCGGTGTATTCTTTCATATTCTTTATTACATCCTTTATTTTTTTCTTCTCCATTGAGGATAATATCGATTAAGTTAGAAAGAAAAAAATAAAAATTTTAAAATTTTAAGTCCTCGAAAAAGTTAGTATTTAGTATTTAGATACCTGATTATGCTTAAGAATCGAATTAAATTAAGCATTTTTTTAAAAAAATTGATACATAGATCAGAGATTCTGTGAGATATTAAGGAATCAAGTATTAAGAAAATTCAATAAAGAGTCAAGTCTAGAACATAAAAAGTTTTTTCTTGGAGCATTTCTAATTATTTCTACTAGTATCAAAGAAAGTCTACTTTTTATAGGCTTGTGTAGGATAACTATACGTTTCTTCATATAATAAATTTATTTTAATAAAATAGTTTTCAAGTACTTCTCACTAAGTAACTGGGCCTCTTTGCCTAAGCAAGCATTGAGTTTCACATCAAAAGGTGGAAAGGACAAAGAAGCTCGTTGTAAAGCTAGTCTTAATTTGTAGCCTATTTGATTCGAGCTAGTAAGCTCGAGGGGTATTCTATACCTAGTGCCCTAAAGCTAACTGGTTTGGGAGTCATTGGCCCAAGACTCGCTACATGGATCAAATAGAAAGCTTAAAGGGTTAAGATACTCAATAGTAGTACAACGTTAAAAAAAAAAAAATATTGATTTTCCACCGAGTAACCAGGTTCCATTGCCTAAGTAAGCAATGATATTCACGTCAAAAAATGGACAATGTGAAAATAAAAATCAATAAATGAAGGACGGAAGTAGCAATACACTTGTCTATATGAAAGTTTAGACAAATCAGAGATAAAGGTGGGATAATTTAGAAAAAAATTTTAAAAAATTTAATGTTCTTTACTTAATTTTTCTATTGATAAGTATTAATATCCCAATGATATATCTCATTTAAGCTCTACTGAATATCAATGGCCATTTTGAAAACTGCTTAGGTAAAATCCGAAACTCTAAAGTTAAAAATGTATTTAAAATTAAATTTTTTTTTTACTCGAGGACGAGCAAAACTTAAGTTGGAGGGTATGATAAGCATCATAAATTTATCAATAAAAGTATTAATTTATCAATTAATTTATATTAATTTTTATATTAATAATTTTTAATGATTAATTTATTTATATTTTATTATTTTTAAAAATTATTTTTATTAATTAAAAAATTAATTATAAAATAATAAAAAATAAAAAATAAAATTTTATTATCAATAGAAAGAGTTTATTTTTTTTATCATAATGAAATAAGTTTCACATAAAACGAAGCTAAAATGAAGAAGATATTAATTTCTAAAGAAATAAAATAAATAAAATTTAAATAAAAAAGAAAATAGCTCAGCCGGCTCCACAAGCCAAGCCAAGCCATCAAAAGCCGACTCAACTATTGAAGCCATCAGTCGGTCTATGATCCAGGCGTGGACCGCTAACTCAGCAGAAACCGATGAATCACAGCGCGACACGTAGCGGACCTAGATCCTTAAAGGGTCCACAAAAATTTATCGCGGCTCACAGGGCAATCTGGTCTATTCACTCGACAACAGAGATGCTGATTGGCTGTGGTGTGCGGTGCGGTCGGTCCACGCTGTCCTTGGGAACAGTAATTGCACGATCGGATGGCTGCGGTTGATTGCGGTCAAGATCGGACGACGGTGGTTATTTTCGAGTTTGATTCAAATTCTATCAGCGATCTGGTGCGATCTGATGGCCAAAAAACCAAATGATGAAGATCCAATGGTCCAGAATACTACTGATGGTGATCAGGACTGTCGATGCATGATTTGCGATCAGATTTCCTCCATCAACATACAATCGGATGGCTAGAATTTAATCCGACCTAATCTGGGCCGATACTCATTTGATTTTGATGATTTTTGGACCGTTGGATTTCTATTTACGGCCGAATTTCATCCAGAATAGCAGAATTCATCTAGAACTTCTTTTAATCTAATTTTTATTTAGATTTCTTTATATTTTGATGATCAAAGAGTCCCTTAGTCCCACATTGCCCAGAAGCAAACTCTTCGGCCCTCCTAGCTCTATAAAAAAGACTTCAGGCCTCCAGAAATCAACATCTTCGATCAAGATGAAGCTTTGATACAGGACAAAGTCAGGCTATGGGTTAATGGCTGCTTTGAAGCAATTGGTGTCGAGAAGAAGAGCCGGGCTTCTACACCATCTTTCTGCCAATGCCGATCCAAGATCAGAGATCAAGCTATTTTATTCTTTTTAAATTTCATATATTTAAATTCTAAAATTTTAATTAATAAAAATTTTATTTTTTTTTATACTTTAATTTTTTGCTCTTTACTTTTATTATAATTTAATTTTTATACTTTAATTATTATTTTTTATTTTATTGCAAGTAGATGCTAAGATCTAACTAGTAGATCTTAGTATCAAGTTTAAATTTCTGTATTTTTTAATTTTTATTTTTAATCTTCCGACTTCACTTTTGATTCTAAAACTCAAATTATTTTTTTTATTTCAAAAATTAAATATTTTAAATCTAAAATACTATCTTTCCTATGGATTCGATCCGATTCACTGCTATCTATGTATTTTTAATTATTTTAAGAAGTCAGATTAAACTGATAAATACGGTGTCTTAACGATAACATCGCATTCCTATCAGGAGTTCATATGCCTCAGACGGTCATCGGATAAGAATATTTTCGAGTAGGCATCATAAAATAATATGTCGGCCAAACTCCCATTATCCACCAAAATGCAGCGTACATCATAGTCGACAATATTCAGAGAGATTACAACCACGTCATTGTGCGAAAATTGGACCCCTGAGCTTCCACCTCGGCAAAAGTCATGGGTTCTTCGGTCCTCCATCTCTTGATCGATCTTCCTACCGAAGTCCTCCCGAGATGGTATTGATGACGCCAAGAGGCGGCCGATCTTCTTGTTGGTCCTCCCCACTTGGTGGTAACGCCCTCAACCAATCTTCCCGCTCTTTAGGTCATCTCCGTAGGAATCGGCCAAGTCTACCTTACCTGATGAGCTCTTCAATCTCGTCCTGGATTTGGATGCACTCCTCAGTGTCGTGACCCTGATCACGATGGTAAAGACAGAACTTGTTGGGATTGCATTTGTTGGGATGGGAATGCATTCTCTCCGATCTTGAAAGTTGTTCCCTGATCTCCATCAGCACTTAGGCTTTCGGAGTGTTAAAGGGAGCGTAGTTGTGAAATTTTCGTTAGGGAGAACCTTGGAGCTGGGGCGAACCTCGGCGCGCCTTTTCATCGAAGCTTCCCCATGCTCGGGCTCGAGGGGGATTTTGGGCTCGCCTGCGCCCAGAAGGAGTTTGAAAATGCGGCCGAGCTTCACTCAGCTTTTTTTCATCATCCTTGACCCTGAAGGCCTCTTCAGCCCGGGCATAATCTTCGGCCCGAGCTAGCAGATCAGCAAAGTTTTTAGGATATTTCTTCTTCAGGGAGAACAGCAAGTCATTCTTCTGAAGGCCGCCCTTGAGGGTGGCCATGGTGATTGATTGATCCAAATTTCGGACCTCTAATGCGGCAGCATTAAATCAGATGACATAAGCCCAGATGGATTTTCCCTCCTTCTGCCTAATGGCTATCAAGGAATCCAAACCTCAGTGCAGACGTCGGCTACTAACGAAGTGGGCTACGAACTGTTGGCTCATCTGGTCGAATGATAAGATGGTACTCAGCTTAAGCACCAAGTACCAGTTTCTGGCAGTTTTCTTAAGGGTAGAGAGAAAATCCCGCCACAAGATAGCGTCTGACGTGCCATGAAGCAACATCATTGTCCGAAAGGCTTTCAAGTGGTCGATCGGATCGGTGGTTCCATCATAACTTTCGAACTGTGGGAGCTTGAAGTTCGGCGGGATCGATTCCTGCATAATTTTTTATGAAAAAGGAGGGTCAGTACAAATGTCATTACCATATGAGGAGGGAGTGTGATGAAGTTCTTCGATTCGCCGGCTCATTTCTAAGAGCCTTTGATCTAAGAGATCTTCACGGTCTCTGATCTCCAAGATTTTCTGGTAGAATGGGTGCGAAGCCTTTTCTTAGGTCGAGCCATAGTTCGAGCAGGGGCTCTCCCTCCTTTGCCTTTTTCTTCTAAGGATCAAAGGTTGGGTAGTCCAAGTCGGCCGTTCCTAGATCGGACCACACGGCTCTGGAGAGTTCCTTACCGATTGAGCTGGTGCCGGGGCCTGCTGGTGCATGGCCTGCATCGCCTGCACCACCTTCGTGTGGCCACGAACCTGCTGGACGAGCAGGTTGAACTGCTCCACATTCACCGTAGCTATAAATGGAACCTGGGTCGTTGGGGCTAGAGTGGGAGCGGACGGATCTGAACTAGATCGGGCCGCGAAGGCCGTCGATCGTCGGGTCGAAGCTCTCTTAGGGGTTATTTTTTCTCGGGAAAGAATTCTAGAGAGGAAGAAGGGAGATTTCTAGAGAGGGGAGAGAGGGGTCGTCGCTGAGCACTTCTTTAAGAACAAGAAAACCTCGAAGGAAGAGGGCCCTCCTTCTAGCACCAATCTATTAGTGAATCTGGTCGCCGCCGGATCTAGCTAGAGTGGAGGTGGATGAGGTCGCCGTCGGAGACCTACAAAATAAAGTTCCGTCCAGAGTCGATGGACGGGATGGCTCCGGTAGGATCCTCCGACGATCAAGTCAGCTCTGGCCAATAGAAATGGAGTGCTCAGGAATGAGTTTGGCAGAGTTTGGAAAAGGAGAGGAGAGCTTAGAGCTTAGAGTTAATGTATCTGGAGGATCCTTTTTATAGACGGAGCTTGATTGATGGTGACGACCATATCGTCCGATCGTGGGCCGCTTGGGATCGCATGGAGTTCAGTATGGAGAGGAAGGCATCATCAGACGGATAGTGACGGCCATACTAACGGGTCGTAGGCCACACGGGGTTGGCTACGGAGAGAGTGGTGTCACCAGTAGTGGTGGTCATGTCGTTCGATCGCGTTGTCTATGGCAGACTGATGGTGATAGTTCATCCAGATTTAATAGCCGTGGCTCTGAGAAAATAGACATTAATCGGTGGACTTCAGTACGTATCAATTCCAGAGAAGTTCGATCGAGGGGAAGCTCGAAAGGAGTTCGGTCGGAGGAGTGCGGAGGGAGTTCGACTCTCATAGGTATCTGGCTGGAGAAGTGTGGCTAAGATTCGATCGCTAGGGAGTTCGGAAGAAGTTCGATCACTGAGAAATCCAACCGACTAAAGGAGTTCGACTAAGGCTCGGTCGTGGGAGAGTTCGGCATGAGCTCGACCGCTGAGGAGCTCGATCGGATGAAGAAGTTCGGCTAAGATCCGTCCGCTGAAACTCTTCCATGGCTACCGATTATATTAGGCTGAGCATCGAATTGGACTTTGGCAGGAGCAGAGTTTATCCCCAATAATTTTTTAATAAAATTTTAAAAATAATTAGTGATCAATTTTATTAATAAAAAATATTTTAATAAAATTAATGACTAATTTTATGATCAATATATTAATTAAAAAATTTAAAAATAATTAATTTTATGACTAATTTTATTAATAAAAATTTAAAAAATAAATAATGATTAATTTTTTAATTAAAAAATTTAAAAATAATTAATGATCGATTTTGCAACTAATTTTATTAATAAAAAAATATTTTAACAAAATTAGTGATTGATTTTCTAACCAATTATTAATTAAAAAATTAAAAATAATCAGTGAATGATTTTGAAATCAATTTTATTAATAAAAAATTAAAAATAAATAGTGCTTAATTTTTTAATTAAAAAATTTAAAACTAATTAGTGATCAATTTTATGATCAATATATTAATTAAAAAATTAAAAATAATTAGTGATCAATTTTGTGATTGATTTTATTAATAAAAAAATTAAAAAAATAATTAGAGACTGATTTTGTGATCAATTTTTTAATAAAAAAATATTTTAATAAGTTTAGAGACTAATTTTGTAAATGATTTTAGCGATCGATTTTACGATCGATTTTATAATTAATTTTTAAAAATAAAATTTTATAAAATTTAAATTATTTTTTTAATTTTTTGATCACTAATTTGTTAGCAAAATCGATCATAAATATTATTAGCGATCGATTTTTATTTTTTAGTAATCAATTTTTCAATCGCTAAAATATTTTTTTTAAACGTTTGCTAAGATAGAAGAAAAACCATGATAAGACGATAGGGAGAGCGGGACAGCACCGACGGACATGAAAAAAGTATGAAAACAAGAAGAAAGAAGAAAATAATAATAATAAAATATTATTTGATAAAATAATAAAATATTATTTTATAAAAGAATAAAAAATAAAAATATATAATATATAAAATAAATTAAATTAAAATATTAAAAAAATTTAAAAAATATTTATTTTAAATATTTATTATTAAAAATTTTTAATAATTATATGTCATAATTATCTATCCCGCGTAATGCGCGGGTCTTTGACTAGTTTAATATTAAAGTAAACTAGTCGAAAACCCACATGTTATGTGAAATAAATAATTATGATATATAATTATTAAAATTTTTTAGTAATTAATATTCATAATAAATATTTTTTAATTTTTAATATTTTATTTATTTATTTATTATATATGATATATTTTTTATTATTTTATAAAAAATATTTTATTTTATATCTTTTTTTGCTCTTATACTTTCTATACTCTTGTCGATATCACTGCACCCTCCTATCGTTCCACTATGGCTTTTTTTCTATCTTGGCTAATGTCGATCCTGATCTTACTCCCGCCTCCTCTCTTATTTTCATACCTTCTCTATGCCTGCCGATGCCGTCCCACCATCGCTCTTCTTCTTTCTTGATAAATATCAATTTCAATAATACTCTCTGATGCCCCTATCGATACTATCACCATCGGTACCATCACCGAAGAAAGAGAGTGAAACTCTCTCTTCTTTTCTTTTTTCTTTTTTTTTTTCTTTTTCTCTTTTTTTTTCCTTTCTTTTATAAGATAATATTTTATTATTATTATTATTTTCTTTCTTTTTATTCTCATGCCTTCTCTACGCCCGCCATGCCACCCCATCATGATTCTCTTCTCTTTCGATAAATGCCGATCTCGATCGCACTCTTGCTCCCTCCTTCTCGTACCTTCTATAAACTTTTAGAGGTTATTAAAGACAGAGATTTAGCTTTAAAATCGATAGAGTACTGTGCTCTATTTATGGATAATTTATTATATTTGATCTGATCCGATGGATCGATTCGGATCTCAAAATATATTTTTTTTAAAAATAATAAAAATATTATTTTTTAAAAAATAAATTAGTATATTATTATTTTTAAAATTAAAAATATAATATGCTATCTTTTAAAATAATAAATTAATATTTTTTAAAAATATTTTTATTATTTTTATAATATTTTATTTTTAAAAAATAATAATTTTTAAAATATTTTTTTATCTGATATGATTTGATGAATCAATTTAGATCTTGAAATATATTATTTTTTTAAAAAATAAATTAGTATGTTATTATTTTTAAAATTATAAAATGATATGTTATCTTTTTAAAATAATAATAAATTAGTATTTTTTAAAAAATATTATTACTATTTTTATAATAATTTTATTTTTTGAAAATAATAATTTTTAAAATATTTTTATCTCTCATCTCTTTCCTACTTTTATTTTTAATATATCATTTTTTTAAAGTTTTAAAATACTATTTTATTATTATTTAAAAATAATATTTAAATTATTATAGATAATAAAATAATATTATTTTTAAATAAAAATGGTATGTGATCTTTTTAAAATAATAATAAATTTATATTTTTAAAAAATATTATTATTATTTTTATAATATTTTTTTAAAAATAATTATTTTAAAAAAAATATTTTTTATCTCTTATCTCTTATCTATTTTATTTTTAAAATATTATTTTTTAATATTTTAAAATATTAATTTATTATTATTTAAAAATAATATTTAAATTATTATAGTTAATAAAATAATAATTCATGTGGCATAACTAAAATCATCTGAGGTGCTTAGGTGGCAACACTATAATACTCCTTCGTAGAGTGTTGTTATATATATATAATAGATTAAAATAAAAAGATATTATGTTCCTAAATCAAAAATTTTTAAATAATCTATAAATTATAAAATACTAAAATTGAGTTCCTCTACTTTTTGAATCATTTTAATATATATTTTTTTTTTAAATTTTGATTATTTTCTCTCACCAAAAATTTCAGTCGGCAATAATCAATGCTTACATGGTAGAAAAACATTGGACAAAGATGATGTGGCATAGATGACATGGCATATGAATAATGATGTGGCGTAATGGATAAAATTTTTAATTTACTAACATGGCATGGATGATGATGTAGCATCTGCTGTAAAATATTTTTTTTGAAAGCATCAAATCATTAAGTAACATGTCAGTATTCATAGGTAACGTGGCATAGATAACGTGGTATGGATGATAACATGGCATCTGCTATAAAATTTTTTTGAAAATGTCTAATCACTAAGTGACACATCAGCACTCATATGTAATGTGGTATCTATTATAGAATTTTTCTGAAAGTGTCCAATCATTAAGTGACATGTCAGCATACATAGGTGGCATGGCATAGATGATATGGTATTGATAATTACGTGGCATCTGCTATGAAATTTTTTTAAAAGCATCCAATCACCGAGTGCCACATTAACACTCATACACCACGTTATCACCCATGCCATATCATCACCCATATACCATAAAATATATTTTGCATCCTCTAAGTTTTACAAATGATCTTAAATGGTCCTTATACTTAAAAAAAAACTTTAATTAGGTCCTTTGATTTTCAAGTATGATTTAGTTTAACCTTTTCAGTAGAATGGTAGAGAATTAGGTGATAATTTTGATGTGAGATGAGTTATTGGATCCATTTAAAAAACTAATAATAACAGTAATATTCAAAATAGGAAGCTAGATCTAGACTAAGGCTGGCAAAATATGATATAACCTGCCAACCTGATCCGTATTTGACTTGCCATAAGCAGATTTGGATTTAGGATAGTGGGTTTAGATCATAAATAGGTCGACTCGTTTCACCAGTTAATATTTGGTTCGGATTTAAATTTTAGATATATGATCCATTTAACCCATTTAATATTCAAGTCAGGTTAAATTAGGTGACTCGTTTAACCTATTTAACCCATTTAATGCATTTAATTTATTTAAGACTTGTTTAACTCATTTAAAATCAGCTTAACTTATTTTTGACCTATTTAATCTGACCTGTTTAACCTATTTAATTTATTAAAATCTTATTTAACCTGTCTAACCCATTAACCTAACTTGACCCATTTAATAAATGAGTTAAGTGAATCAGGTCGATTTACCTATTTAATAAATAGGTCTATCATACACCAAATTAAGCACTCGGACTGGCACATGATGCCATCACTTCTTAGGGCAAAATCCTAAGAAATATGCAAGGCCTTCTCACTGCTTATTGCTCAGTCTCAAGTCCAAAATGCTCTTCTAGATCTAAAAATAAAATAGAAAAGAGGAAGTGAGCTTTACGGGCTCAATAAGTTATCAATTATTTCTGAAGGATCAAGCATAATTACTTTTCAAGATATGATAATTTAATAATAATATATATAGAGATGATTTTTTTTAAAAAATATGTCATACACATCAATAAAAATAAAAAATCTTCTCTCAATCTTCGTTGACTATGGCCATGGTCAGTTCTATGACAAGATCCAAGAGAGATTAGTTCTTGAATGAAGAACATCCGATCCATCGACATGTTACCATGTTCAACCCCACTGGCCATGTCCAAAAGAAAAACTAGCTCTAGTTCATATGACCATGATTCATCCTATGACAAGACAAAGAGATTAGTCATGAATGAAGAACATCTAAACCATCGACGTGCTAACAGTGATCAGCCCCTCTAGCTAGGCCCATAAGGACTAACTCTACCAGCGATCAACTCTGACTGGCTAGGCTCAAGAGAAATATATTTCTGACGTGTGGTCAATGATCAGTCCTATTGGCTAGACCCAAATCATAGTCTAACTAGAGAGTTTTTCTTATGCTTTGTCAAAATTATTTTTTCATGAAAGACTTGCTTCATAATAATATCAATTTAACTTTATATATTTCAAAAGAGCAATAAAAATAATTTTTATTTAAAATTTCTTGCATCAATGGATAAATATAATTTTTTTCAAATACCATGCAATTTTAAGAAAAGATCATATAATTTTTAAGAAAACTTTCTCATTCAAAATTATAATATATAATAGTGACATCATGCTTGATCTAATTTTTCTTAAATACTTTTCATAAATAAATTTTTAATTTTAAAATTTATTAATTTTTTAAATATTTTATATACTAGAATCTAATTTTTAAATATATAAATATATATAAAATAAATTTAGAGATAAAAGAAAACTTACCTGTTGATCAGATCCAAAATTTCTACAATCATCTCAAATCGATCTTTAGATCCGATATTCTTTCGATGTTAAAAACTCTAATATATTAAATAATTTTAATTAATTTTTAATTTCAAAAGAAATTCAAATAACTGGAAATCTCATAATCTAATCCTGATACAATCTAGATCGATTTTTAAATTGGATCCACGTGATCTGGTTTGACCTAGATATAATTAAATTAGATCCAAACCAACCAAACGACCCCTAATTAATTAAACCCTCTCTCTCTCTCTCTCTCTCTCTCTCTCTCCTCTTTCTTTCTTTCTTGTATCCTTCTTTTCCCCGATTCTTCCTTCTTTCTTTTATTTTTCTTTAAGACCAAAACTCATGGTCTTTCTCTCGATGGTCATAAGGGACGACCGAAGAAAGGAAGGGAGCCGACGATGAGACAGGCGGATCAGAGGGTGGTGGTCGGCCAAAGATGGCTAGTAACTCCACCATAGAAGAAGATAAAGCCCTACCCTAGGATCAGAAAGAAAAAGAAGAGAAGGGGAAGAGGGATTACCAGCGATGAATGTGACAACAACAGTAGCCAGCGGTCGGAATTGATGATCTTTCCCTCGAAAAACCTTCGCCATAGGTATGCTAGGGTTTTAGGAATAGAATCAGGGTTTTTAGAAAGGGTTCTAGGATTTCTTCGTGAAGGTTTTAGGAAGGGATTTAGGATTTTTTTTTTTTAATGGAGAAGAGGGAGAAGGCTTCGACCCTTAATATAGAGTCGAAGGGAAGGAGTTTCACTCCTCCCCAAGGTAGATTCCGACTTCATTTAAGAGTTGGTCAAGCGGAAGAAGAAGACTCCTTATAGGAGTCTACTTCATTTAGGTTTTTTATTATTTATTTATTTATTTATTTTATGGTGAAGTCGGCAAGGGATGCTGGCTTTGAGGTGAATCAGGTCCAAAGGAACCGATTCTCACATTCTCTTCTTCTTAAAATAAATTTCGTCCTTAAAATTTGACATACTATAAAGTCGATAAGCTTAGGTGAATTAAATTTCTATCACATTCTTGACCTCCTGTCACTTGGTAAACAAGAAATTCGAACCCCTTGTCATTGAAACCAAAGTTTCCAATCAATTCTAAAAGATTTAAATCACCATGCTTTCGTTGCGCACCCTGATCTAAATCCACCAAATTTCTTAGGATCTTTAAACAATTTTCAAGCTAATAAGATCATAAATTTTGTCAATTCCTCAAATTATAATTCGAGATATAAATTATCCATTGAAATTCTAACCTTATAAATTATTTTTGTTACATCTTTAATCATCATAACCTTATGCTCAATATTCCTTAACTCTCACTCCCTAGAGATCATAACCTTAAGTTCAAGTACCACTTAAGTTATATTTCTAAGTAATCATAACCTTAGACTTCAATATCATTTAAGTTATAGTCCCTAATATTCTTAAACCTAAGCTTTGATACCACTCTATCATGCACCAAATCCAGCACTCAAATCGGCATGTGATGCCACACATTCTTTAGGATAAAATCCTAAGAAATATGCAAGGCCTCCTCATTGCTCACTGCTCAATCTCAAGTCCAAAATGCTCTTCTAGATCTGAAAATAAAATAGAAAAAAGAAAGTGAGCTTTACGGGCTTAGTAAGTTATCAGCCATCTCTGAGGAATCAAGCATAATTATTTTTCAAGGTACAATAATTTAATAATAATATGTATATATAATAATAATTTTTTTTTAAAAATATGCTATGCACATTAGTAAAAACTAAAAATTCTTTCTCAGTCTTCATTGACTACGGCTACGATCAGTTTCATGACAAGATCCAAGAGAGACTGTTCCTGAACAAAGAATACTCGATCCATCGACATGCTATCACTGATCAGCTCTACTGGCTAGGCCCAAAAAAAACTAGCTCTAGTTCATATAGCCATGATTCACCCCATGATAATGTAAAGAGATTAGTCCTAAACAAAAAATATCCGAATCATCGATGTGCGACTAGTGATCAGCTCCACTAGCTAGGCCCATAAGGACTAACACTGCTAACGATCAGTCCCAACTGGCTAGGCCCAAGAGAAATATATTTCTAATGTGTGATCAACGATCAGTCCCGTTAGCTAGATCCAAATCATAGTCTAATTAAACAATTTTTCTTATGCTTGATCAAAATTATTTTTTCATGAAAGACTTATTTCATAACAATATCAATTTAATTTTTATATATTTTAAAAGAGCAATAAAAATTTTTTTATTCAAAATTTTTTGCATCAAAGGATAAATAGAATTTTTTTTTCAACTACCATGCAATTTTAAGAAAAGACCATATAATTTTTAAGAAAATCTTCTCTTTTGAAATTATAATATGTAATAATGACATTATGCTTGATCCAATTTTTTTCAATACTTTTTATAAATAAATTTTTAATTTTTAATTTTATTAATTTTTTAAATATTTTATATACCAAAATTTAATTTTTAAATATATAAATATATAAATAAATTTAGAGATAAAAGAAAACTTACTTGTTGATTAGATCTAAAATTTTTATAATCAACTCGAATTGATCTCTAGATCCGATATTCTTTCAGCATTGAAAACTCTAACATATTAAATAATTTTAATTAATATTTAATTATAAAAAAATAAAATAACTAGAAATCTCATAATCTAATCTGGATGTAATCTAAATTGATTTCTAAATTGGATCCACGAGATCTGATTTGACCTAGATTTAATTGAATTAGGTCCAAACCAACCAAACCACCCCTAATTAATTAAACCCACTCTTTTCCTCTCTCTCTCTCTCTCTCTCCTCTTTCTTTCTTTCTCGTATCCTTCTTTTCTCCGATTCTTTCTTCTTTTTTTTATTTTCCTTCAAGATTGAAACTCATGGTCTTTCTCTCGGTTGTCATAGGGGATGATCGGAGAAAGAAAGGAAGCTGATAGTGAGGCAGGCAGATCAAAGGGTGGTAGTCGGCCAAAGATGGCTAGCAACTCCACCATATATAGAAGAAGATAAAGCCTTGCCCTAGGATCGAAAAGAAAAAGAAGAGAAAGGGAAGAGGAATTATCGGCAACGATGGTGACAACAATAGCAGCCAACGACCAGAATCGATGATCTTTCCATCGAAAATCCTTCGCCATAGGTATGCTAGGATTTTAGGAATAGAATTAGGGTAGAAAGGTTATAGAGTTTCTTCGTGAGGGTTCTAGGAAGAGATTTAGGGTTTAATTTTATTTTATTTTTTTAATGGGGAAGAGAGAGAAGGCTTCGACCCTTAATATAGAGTTGGAGGGGAGTGAAACTCTTCTCTGAGGTGGATTCCAATTTCATTTAAGAGTTGGTTAGGAGGAAGGAGAAGACTCCTGT
The DNA here is from genome assembly GCA_006176705.1 of Cocos nucifera. Classification (NCBI taxonomy): domain Eukaryota; kingdom Viridiplantae; phylum Streptophyta; class Magnoliopsida; order Arecales; family Arecaceae; genus Cocos; species Cocos nucifera. Next base: position 111,550 of record QRFJ01001522.1, on the reverse strand, counting down.
AAGGAGTCTTCTTCATTTAAGTTTTTTATTATTTATTTATTTATTTTATGGTGAAGTCGGCAAGGGATGTTGTCTTTAAGGTAAACCGGTTCCAAAGGGACCAGTTCTCACAAGGTCAGATTCAAGTCTAAATTTTTAACCTATTTAATAAATAAGTTAGATTTTGGTTGACGATTTTTTGACCCGACCTGCATCGACCTAACTCGTATCCGATCTAATCCGACCCAATTGCCACCCCTAGTTCAGACTCGGAGATGGTCTCAAAGTAGATCAGGTTTGGAGATCTAAAGACCAATATAATGAATATAGCGATGATAACAAAAAAGTATGCATGCTTGGTGTTCTCAGTGTTGTCATTGTCGAGTTCATTATTGCTACCAAATTTTTTTTTGAAAAAGAATAGGTTCATGGACCATGCAACTAAGGATCTCGGACATTTACTCCAACTGGTGTAGCATAAACAAGCCAAGAGAACAAATGAATCAAAAGTAGAATTTATTTTTTCACTTTTTTTATCCTTTTTTCTTTTATCTTTCTTAGGTCTAGATTAAACTTTCTATATTTGCATTATATATATTTATGTCTATTATATACACATGATGTGGTGTTATATAGGAGTCATGATGATATAAATTTTTTTTCTTGCATATATTTATGTCTACCTGATATAAGGTAGGAGGAAAAAGAGGATGTATTAAGAGTATGATTAAAGATGGAGTAATCGATAATATAATAATATATTATTAGAATTTTTTTTTTAGTTTATATATTATTTTTTTTGTATTAGTTTTAACTATCAAAATTATATTAGTTTAAATTAAATCATATTTGAAAATCATGGAACCTAATTAGAGATTTTTTAAACTATATAGTAATGGTTGAGATCCTTTTAGGAGATCTATTCTACTTTAGCTGGAGTAAATGCCGGAGAACCTTAGTTGTATAGTCCATGATTACCGATCTATTCTTTTTTGAAAAAGACCCAGCAACGATAGTGAGCTCGACAATGGTGAAACTAAGAATGCTGAGCCCGCATACTTTTTTGTTGTTGTCATTATATTCACAATAACGATCTTCAGATCTTTAGGTGCAGACCCAACTCCCTGTTTTGAATACTGCTATCATTTTTAATTTTTTAAATGCATTCAATAATTCATCCCACATCAAAATTGTCACCTTCTCTAGCATCATGCTGGAAATATTAAAGTAAATCACACTAAAAAATTAAAGGACCTAATTATATTTTTTTAAAGTACAAGGATCATTTAAGAATATTTGTAAAACTTAGAGGATGTAAAATATAATTTATAATATATGGACGATGATATGGTATATGGGTGCTGATGTGTCATTCGATGATGGGATACTTTTAAAAAAGTTTTATAATAGATGCCATGTCATCACCCATGCCACATCATCTCCGTATATTGATGTATTGCTTGTTGATTGAATATTTTTGAAAAAATTCCATATCAGATGCCATGTTATCACCATGCCATGTCATCTATGCCATATCAAATATGAGTGCAGACATGTCACTCAGTGATTAAACATTTTTAAATAATTTCATAGCAAATGCCATGTCATCACCCACTCCATGTTACCTATGGGTGTTGGTGTCACTCGATGATGGGACACTTTCGAAAAAAGTTTTATAGTAGATGCCACATCAACACCTATGCCATATTATCTATGGGGCTAATATGTCACTCGGTGATTAAATATTTTTGAAAAAAATTTATAGTAGATGCCACATCATCATCTATACCATGTCACTAAAAAAAAATCATCTATTATGCCATGTCATCACTCATATACCCTATCGTCTATGCCATACCATTTTCGTCAAATATTTTTGAGCATGTAAGCACCAGTAATCGCCAGCTAGGATTTTCGGTAAGAGAAAGTTATCAAAATCCAAGAAAAAAATCATATTAAAATGGTTCAGAAAGTATACGAACCAAACTTTAGCTTTTTATAGTTTAGAAATCTTTTAAGAAAATCTGGCTTAGTTCAAAGACTAAAAACATAATTTATCATTGAAATAAAAATTAAGATAATTTTATCCTTCAATATATTTGATTTAAAATTAAAATTTAAAATAAAATAAAATCTAAATATTAAAAGGGAGTAGGAATCGGATTTTGGGGATTGAAATATTTTTTATTCTAAAATCAGAATGAAAATAAATTTTTTTTCAACCAATTGGTTGAAATGAAAGCTACTTATTTTTATTGCAATTCCTAAATTCAGCTTTAAAACTTTTGAATTATATCATGGACATGCTTTTTTTTTTTTTTTTTAGTGTGTGTGTATGACTAGAAACATGTCCTATAAATCCAAAGGAAAGGTGAAGTCGATTGCAATCTCTTCTTACAGGATGAGCCGATCTCCAAAAGAGGAAAATAGCCGTATAACGGGTCCTCATATCCAATTAGTCTAAGGTTAAATAAAAGATATCATGGAAGCTTGGGCGGGAGAGTCCAAGGGATAAACTGGATAAACTTGGAGCAAAGCACCACATCGCTTTGCTGCCTCTAGTTATATGTTTTATGTCATTATGTGATTACTCGGCCAGACCACTAAACGTTTTACTCTTTCGGCCACGCCAGAGTTCAGCAAATACATGTGGAGCAAGATTCTTTTCTGTTTCTTTCTTTCTTCTTCTTCTTCCTTTTTTTTTCTTCTTTCGTTTTGGGGGTGTGTGTGTGGAGCGAGATTCTTTGACAGACTAGAGGTATCCTACAATGAATCTATATCATCAGGTTGATTGGATGTTCGACCAGTTTATACATGTGATAACTACTCTAGAACAAGAGGGGATGAAAAAGTAATTGGAAAATTGGATCACTACATATTCCCATATTGTTTTTAAGCATGCAAATGATTTTTTCAAATATACTTCGGCATATTAAAATTGGTTTTAAGAATTTATTAATTATAATGCATATGGAAGAAAACATGAATAAAAATGATTCTCATTTGATTAAGTTTGTATTATGCAATTGAATGAATACACCCTGTCGATTGGTGCAACTATGTTGTTTTCTATCCACCAAGGAAAAGAGAGTTGAACTAGAGTGTTATTTAAAGAAGCATCAAGCAAGTATATAGGTGAAAGAAATGGGATACCAAACAGAAGTGGTAAAACCAGTTATTCATCAAAGAATTCTACATTTACATTACCATAATTTTTCCTTTCTCTAGGAACGAATCTTTAACGTCGGTGAAGATGAGGCGCGCTTTTAAGATTAATTATTTTATTAAAAAATTATATATATATATATATATGAAGCATCTAATTGTGAGAACCGGCTTGACTGGATCCATTTTGAATCAAGTCAGTAGGCCTGGCCAACTACTATCCAGAATGTACGTAGGAAAAAAATTTGATTGGTGCTGGGGAAGCATGATCCCCCACCCCGATGCCTCACCGTGAGAAGAATAAGGCCATGCGAACGGTTGGATCAAATGTCACGGACAAGTGTGGATCACAGCCATCGGCCATTAGGATGGATTGCCATCGGCAAACAATCGGTCTTATCCACCGTTAAACCAAGTTAATTCTGTCTAATTTCACCGATTTAAACCCCCCCTTGATCGATTTCTTCACCGAAAGCTCTCCTTGCCTCCTCACCCTTCTTCCTCCTCTCTGACAGCCGATGAGGCGCCTTAGCCAAAGCCTGGCTGCCCAAAACTCCCTTTCTCTCTCTTACCCTATTTTGGCTCGATTTTGTGTCTTATGAATCATCGAAGTCCTCCATCATCTTCATGACCAACCGCCGCCACCACCTTCGGTGTCTCCCCCTCCCCTTCTTTTCTTTTTGGTCCTTGAGCGCCGCCTTAGGGGGGTAAGCAACGCCCTTTTCCTCCCTCTTTTCTCGATTTCCCCATGTGCGACTGAGCCATCGACCGCACCTCCATCGCCTAGCCACTCCGGCCGCACCACCATCACCGACCGCTGCCAAACTCTACCTTCCTCTTCTCTCTATCTTCTCTTGAAGAGCCACGGGAAGGCTCTGTTTCAGCATGGGATGGAATAGGGGTGCAATCGAGCCGAGTTGAATCGAGTAACTAAAAGCTCGAGCCTGACTTGATTCAAAATACTCAGACTCGAAACTCGACTCGAGCTCGGCCGAGTCTTAATATTTCAAGCTCGAACTCGGCTCGATAAAAAATAGGTAAGGCTCGAGATCGACTCGACTCGACCCAAATATGAACCGAGCCATACTCGAGCTTAAGTTCGAGCTTGAAATCGAGCCTTATCTTATTAATAATATATATTAGTATATATTATAAATAAAACTAATATTATTAAAAATATATATATTCGAGTAGGCTCGCGAGCTTTCGAGTCGAGTATCCTACTACTCAAGCTCGACTTGAAAAGCTACTCAAGCTCGACTCGAACTCGATAATAATCGAGTCGAGTCGAGCTCGAGTAGCTCGCGAGCAGCTCGACTCATTTGCAGCCCTAGGATGGAAAGAGAAGAAAAGAGAAAGAGAAGAAGAAAAAGAAGAATAGAGAGAGAGAAGGGAATATACTGGCCCTGATTCAATTTAACCCAAGTGCATCAAGTCCAATCAACCCAATTAGCCTACATCTACTATTTCTCTCCTTTTCATATTAGTCAATCAATTTTAAATAGATCAGACTCCTATTTACATTCAAATTGATCCACTTTCTTCACGCTCTATTTTCGATTCTTTCTTTCAATTAAGGGCCGACGATGTTAATTATTTTGACTAGATCCTTTAATTTTAGAGGAGTGTCAGGACTAAGGATCAAGCTACGTGTCTAAGAACGTGAATAGTTTTATTGGATGGATTTTCTTGAATTTGGTTAATCTAGATGGTAAGTTACCTTGACTCTTAATGTATTTTATGGTGTATAAGATTTGATTTCTACATTCATCTATTGCTATAGCATTATATTTAAATTAATTATCTTATATGCTCTATATGAAAATAATTCATGAAATATTTTATTAAATATATAGATTTTAGTGAAAAATAAATTATATTTCTTTACATCAAAATATGTTATATGTTGATTTCACCGCTCTTTAGTCCGACTATGATCACACGAATTTATGATCTAGTTGCCTTTCGGACCTCCAATAGGGCAATCACTAGTACACATCGATGGACGGTGTGTTATAGTCAACAACTAGTTTTTCTTTTCGGTCTAGTCAGATGGGGCTGATTGTTGATATGTGCTAATTATTGAAAATATGTTCCAAAATCAATCGTCAGCCTGTTAATGGTTGGGCTATACATTTATAATTATATATAAATTATAAATTAATAAAAATTATTTGGGTATTTTTTCATCCAAAATTTTGTTGTCTTCTAATGAACTCCTATGTTGTGATGAAGTCTTTAGGACTATCTAGATTTGACAAAGGAGGATTGTCGTTTAGTCCTTAAATTATTCATGATCAAAAGATACATTGTTACTTAGGACGACAACGTTTATCGAGTATAGGTCATTGTGTACCATATAGGTTGGTTATTCTCATAACTAAAAAATGTTGAGACACTGGTATGGCATGCAAGTGAGATATATGGGTTCATCTGCATTGAACATGATCAATTTCGAAGTTTTTCTCCTATTCAGATTAGCTTCGATGGAATATGGGTATAAGTGTTCCTCTAACCAAAAATTATCAAGGTGACTTCTAAGCAACTCATTATGCTTTAGTGTCGGACTACCTGAATTTTTAATTTAGTGATGAAAGGTTTTTGGGCACAGTTAAGTACTTGAGGAGTCGATACATGTATCAAGATGGGATTGACCACTCCTGGTTTTAGGAATTATGTTCAATTATATTTCAATTTAGCAAAGCCTTGATCATGATAGTCTTAGTGAGGAGTCACGGGACTAATTGCTTTGAGACACGACATGGATGTATTTACTAGGGCTGATAGTCTAATCCTGAGTCATCTATTACATAGAGGTCATAGGGATGAATTATACGATAACCATATTTCATAGGTTCATCGATGTTGCATTGCAATAAATTCGACCTATCCAGATATTGGGTACCATTGCTACATAATCACATCAATTGATATAGAAAATTAGTTTCTATGCTATCGACTTAAAATTTGAACCTATGGGGTCATACACAATAGGAGTTACTACCTAATCTGATGGTTGATCTAGAGTTCTGATGGAATGAAACTCTGAGTCTTACTCATCCAAGATTTTTTGATCAAGAGTTTCACTGATCTGGGACTCTATGATCATGAGTTCTATTCATTTAGGATACTGAGTTCAAGAGTCCCACTGGGTTGAAACTCTTCGAGAGTTTTATAGTGATGGGACTCTGTTGCCCAGACTCCCATCTGATTGGAACTCTATATTTATTAGAGAATTAATTAGCAATTTGATTATTGATTAGCTTAATTTAATTGAGCGATGAGGATTTGATCAAGTTTGATCGAATTGGATTCGATTAGATTTGATCCGATTAGATCATGAGTTGACATAATTGCTATGAAAGATTTGATCCTAATTTGATCAGGGATTGGACCAAATTGATTTTTAATTTGATTAGAAATTAAATAGCTTGGGTTAAGCCTAATTTGGTTGGATTTAATCTGGTCTAGTTGGTTTTGAATTAATTTGGTTTGGTTGAAACCAGCTTGGACTAATTCAAATCCTGTTTGAATTCAAACCTCTCCATCACTACTACAAAAAGAGTCTACGATAGTGCATACTATTACAGTAATTTTCAAAACCACTATAATAAAATCTATGGCAGTGGTTATAAAGAACCGCTGCTATAGGATCGATCTATAGTAGCAATTACAAGAAATCGCTACCATAGGTCCAACCTATGGCAGCGGTTCTTTTTAATCGCTGCCATAGGTCTGATCTATGACAGCGGTTCTTTATAATCATTGTCATAGGTTCGATCTATAGTAGCAATGACAACCGCTATCATAGGTCGGACCTATAGTAGCAGTTCTTTATAACCACTGCTATACGTTGATCTATGGCAGCGGTTATTTGTAACTACTGCAATATATTTTTTTTTTATTTTTTTTAAATATTATATAATTTTAAAATTTAATATCCATCTTCACCATTCATTATCTAAATAATTATCATTAGAGTATCATCACAAAAGATCACCTCGATCTGATGGTCCTAGCTTTATCGATCAGAAAAATTTGATTTCGACGACTACGAACGATGATGCGATGATCTGATAGATAAAGATCTTTGATAGATCCAAAATCTACAACGATGATCTCAGTTATGTTTGTAGCATACTATCAAAATTTTATTTCAATCAGATATCATTATCTTGGTTAATTTAGTATAAGTTAATTTCGACCGTTAAATGATAAACGAGTGATCAAAGGATCAGACGGTATCCGATTATGAGATAATTATTTTTATAAATAATCTTGACTACTACTTTAATCATTTTTTATGGTGGTGATTGTAAAATTCAACTCATGAGATAAAGAATGGTCTAAAACTATACGTCGCCTGATAACCATTCTTGAACTTCGTTGGTTGTTATATGCATATGCTTGTGCTTTTGTAATATCTGCTTAATATGAATGATTCATATGAAAATGATTTAAGTTTTACTATCATCATTATATAAAATGATTAAAATTATAATAAAGATCATTTAACTAAAAAATTATCTCGTAATCGGATGCCGTTTAGCCCTTTAATTGCTTGTTTCTAATTTAACGGTCAAAATTATTCCATACTAAATTGACATGATAAAGATATCTGATTGAAGTAAAACTTTGATAGTATGTTATAAATATCATCGAGATCATCATTGCAGATTTTTGAATCAATTGAAGATCTTTATCTATCAGTCATCGCATCATCGTTCGTGATCGTCGAAATTAAATTTTTTTGATCGAAGAAGCTAGTGCCATTGGATCGAGATAATTTTTTGTGATGATACTCTAATAATAATTACCTAGATAACGAACGGTGAAGATAGGCATTAAATTTTAAAATTATATAATATTTAAAAAAATAAAAAAAAATATTTCTAACCTATGACAGCAGTTACTAAAAATTACTGCTATAAATCTATGGCAGCGGTTACGAAACCGCTACCGTAGATCTATTGCAGCGATTTTCAGTAACCACTGCCATAGATTTATGGCAGTGGATCGAAAATCATTGTGGTAGGTTAGGTTAAAAATCCTCAATTTTTCTTTCCTTCCATGCGCGCTCTCTCTCTCCCTCCTCCTCTCTGTCGCTGGTGAGACTCCACACATCCCACCGCTGCCCGTCCTCCGCATCCTTGGCCGCCCCCTGCTCTCCCCATCCCCTGCCGTCGCCCGACCGCCCACCCCTTGTCCTACCCATCCTCGACCGCCGCCGCCGCCCCTCGCCCTCTCCATCCCCGACCGTGGCCGCCTGCCCCCTACCCTCCCTATCCTCGACCACCTGTCTCCCGCCCTCTCCATCCTCGACTGCCGTCACCACCCTCCCATCCCCAACCACCGTCCGACCGCCTACCCTTGCCCTCCCCGATCGCTGCCCTCGCCCTCCCTATCCCGACCACCGCCGCCGCCTCCTGCCTCCCCATCCCCGATTGCGACCGCCTGCCCCTCGCCCTCCCATACCCCACCCTGCCCAACCCCCGACCACCTGCCCTCCCTCGTCCCCCGCCCTCCCCAACCCGGCCGGCCATCGCCCGCCCTCCCCATCCCCGACCATTGCCCCGAACCTCCCCATCCCCAGTGACTGCCCCCCGCCCTCTCCATCCCCAACCCCGATCGTCCGCCCTCCCATCCCTGTCGCCCGTCTCCCATCCTCCTCATCCTCGACCGCCCATCGCCCACCCTCCCCATCCCTGGCCGCCCATCGCCCGCCCTCCCATCCCTGCTGCCCCACCCCTGCCCTCTCCATCCCTTGGCCTTCCCATCATGGCGCCCCTCCGGACCCCTCTCCCTCTCTCTTTCCTCTTTCTCTTTCTCTCTCTTCTCTCTCTATCTCACTATCTTGCTCTTATTTTGTAGGTTACCTCTAGCACCATCGTCTTCCTTTAGCACCGTCGTCGGTGATCCTCGGAGCTTTCGGTGCGATCCTCTTTCTATAGTCGTAGGTATATATTTTATTTTAATTTTATAGTATTATTTATTAATCACTGGACTAGACTTATCAATGGATTGGATTCGGATCAGAATCTGAATATTCAGATTTGGATCTGATTTTAATTATTGATATCGAATCCAAATCTGAATATCCGATGGATCCATACTTGAAGTACCAGACCCGGACCCTAATAGATCTCGGATATTCGGATCCAATTTTGGGATCCAAAACTAAGAATGGAAGAGGGAGAGAGAGAGGGAGGGGGTCCGGCCTCACCGCCATCGTCGGTGAGGGAGATCGAAAAAGAGAGAGAGGGAGGGCCATGTCGTGCCGGTAGGCCATGTCATGGGCCGTGTCGACCGCTAAGAGAACCCCCAGCTACTAAGAGAACCCATGTCTTGTTGCTTTTGTTTATTGCAATGTATAGCGATAGATCCATCAATTGATTAGTATACATAATCTTTGGCATCCGTATATTTATATATAATTGTATGGATAGTACCTAGGCAATATATTTGATTATTATTCAACATGTTATATTGGTTAATGTTCATTAACATTGCAGGTCACAATGGTACCAAAACATCATCTAGCTTTCACCCTACCTCTCGACGGGTTATGCGGAGTTTTGCATCTTAGGAGCTATCGGAGCATACTCTATCCACGTCCGCATCAACTGCTCAGAGACCTCCACCGTCGGCATCTACTCTACTGACGATATCTACTCCATTGACATCTGAGCCTCCATCGTCACCCACATCTCCGACATATGCTATTCCACCGATATCTGAGTGTATATTTTTATTATATTATTTATTTATTTTTTATATAATATTTGTATACTTATATATTTGCATAACGTATTTTTATTGTAGGTGCATCATTAAGTAGGATATTTCACAGTCCCACATGTATGGCGCATGTGTGAAACCGCCAGCATCAGATGATGGTACAGTATGATGTGGAGGAAAGGTCGGTAGGAAAGACTGCATGGGAGATGCATTCTTTTTTTAGAGTGCTTGTGAGGCGGTCAGACATTATTCCCATAGAGCCCAGAGACTGGCGATTAATAGATGATACTGTCAGGGATCGGGTGTGGGAGAAGATATGGATAAGTGCATCTTAATTATATTTATGCATTTTATATGTTTACATGATGTTTGATTAGAATAATTTTATAACTGACTTTTGATAACTTTGTACAGAGGAGGTACAACTTTTCTGATCACAAGAGGACTCGAGATGTCCGACTGAAGAAGATCAGAGAGTTATACCGAGGTTACAAAGTTAAGCTCCATAAAGGATGGCTCGAGCATCGATGAGACACTCTAGAGGAGCTTATTCCATGGATAAAGGATTGTCCTCCGAGTCAGTGGGAGAGGATGGTTACACATTGGAGGAGCCAGAAGTTCGAGATAAAATTACTAACTTTTAAATTTTTTAATATGCTTAAAATTATATTTAAATATTTTTAAAATATTTATTATTTATTTGAATACTTGTTAGGCTACTTTCCATCAGAATCGAAAGAATCGGACAGTCCAGGAGTATACGCACACTCTCGGCCATAAGTCTATGGCCAATCATGCGCATAGAGAGATAATGAATTCTAAATCTTAGTAGATAAATTAAATTAATATTTTTTTATATTTTTGATAAATTGATCTATTGTTATAGCTGATGAGAGATAGAGTGATGCCCGACCGTAGCGAGATCTTTCGATCTAGCCATACGGACAAGAAGGATGGGCCGATGAACGCTGCGATCGAAAGGATTTTTATAAGTATTAAATATATTAATATATATGATTAGTATTATAGCATTTGTTATAAAATTTTATTTATACTTATAATTACAGGATCAGTTAGATGCACTCACGAGGGAGGGCCTGGATACCTCTGGCCTCCATGACCATCTATCTCAGGTCTTAGGGCCTGAGCACTCTAGGAGGATCCGATGCAGGCCTGGACATATGTCGACCAACTATTAGTCTGAGGTGAGCGTCTCTTCACAGGCTTCTGATATCATCAATTGGGAGGAGCTTGAGGCAGCGTTGGCACGGATAGATCATACTGCGATGCGGGCAGATTGGGCTAAGGAGCACTAATCTCATCTAAAGGGCATCGTGAGAGATATGGTGTCGATGCTCAGCACGCATTTTGAAGGTGCCTTCACGAGCTTTGAGGATATGTTGGTGCACATTCCAGCTTTAGCTCCTCCAGCTCTGGCTCCGGCTCCAGCTCCAGCTGTAGCTTCACCTTCAGCTCGTGCTCCATCTTCCGAGGACGACGATGATGTAGGTTTAGAAGACTTTTGATGTATTTTTTTTAAAAAATATGGTAATAAATTTTATTCGATAATAAATTTTTAGCATTAGAAATATTTTTATGTTTATAATATTTTTTTGTATTATATATCTCAAAATTTGTTAGGTAAAATATATAAAAAATTAAAAATTTTATATATTTTTAATTATTCAAAAATTACGGCAGTAATTTTACAACCGCTATCGTAGACATGCCAACCGCTGCCATAAGTAATGTATCAACCGCTGCATTAGACCTATAGCAGCGGTTACATAACTGCTTTCATAGATAAGGCTATAGCAGTAGTTTCATAATCGCTACTATAGACTGTCTATAACAATAATTTTATAACTGCTATTATAGACAAACCTATGGCAGCGGTTTAAAAACCGCTACAATAGGATCTATATAGCAGTGATTTAAATAACCGCTACAACAACCACTGCCATAAACCTACGGCGATGGCTACAGTGGCAGCGGTTAGCTAACTACTGTCATAGCCTATAGCAGCAGTTTTTTGGACTACGACAGCGGTTACAAATCACTGCCATAGTCCGATTCTGTAGTAGTGCATGCGCCACCTCATTTTTGACTTTTCTATCTTGCCCATGCCCATCTTTATTTTTTTATGAAAGTTTCTCTCACGAAGAGAAGAAATTTATGTCTCCTTTCTTTATCTCTTTAACCTGGTCAAGTGTTAGACCGGTTCAATTTTTTTTTGAATTTTGAATTCATAGAGGTTGGTATGGTTGAAACCTCTCTTTCCCTCTTATCCTTATCTCCACGCCCTTCTCTCATTTTTGTCATCAATTTTTTTTAAAAAAATGGGCATGCATGTAGAAGAAAAGTCCTTCTGTATGTAAAATAGGTGGTATGGGCATTGGAATTGGATAGGCTTGCATTTGAATTCAAATACTAGAAGTTGATTGAAACCAGTTCAACCAATCTTAATCTATCCACTCCACATGGCACTTCCACTTATTTTTCATGCAATAAATTATGTGAATTTTTATCCATGAACCTAGAGAGGTTACCACTTCGTGGTAAAAATTTGAAAGTGATTGGGCATTGATTTTGGATAAAAAAAATCCTAGAGTAAAGGTGAGCAGGGTCCTATAGCACTTTATTTTTTCTTCATGCCTCTATTCTCTTCTGATTTTTAGATCTAAGGACATTCAATTTTTAGAAATAATCTTAATAGAGTTTATAGATTTAAAAGTCATCTTTTCATGAAAACTTATTTCATAGAAAAACTCCATACAGAGAGGGCATGAGAGGGTTTTCAGTGCATTAGAATTTTTGGGCTGAGTGAAATATAAGATTTGGGAATATGGATTCGAATGGAGAGATTGAGTACTGTGAGCATCGGATCACTACCAAACTTTGTACATCATCTCATTATCCTTCAAAGAATGAGTTTTGATTTTTTAGAGCATCCAAAAAATTAAAAAAATAGATGATCGATCATGATCAACTATCAAAGGCCCCATCGAGGAGCTAGCACTCCAGTAGGACTAATCGGGATCAGAAGCTCCATGTGGACCAACCATAGAGGTTGGACACATGTGCGGCCATGGTGTGACATTAGAGCTTTATCTGGTGAATTCAGATTATGGTGATCAGCTATCTGCAAAAAGATATTATATCCTGAATAAATAAATATAGTAAAGAGTTTGCTGCATAGTTTTATCATTCAGATCTATATAAATGCATGCATATTATGTTTAGATCCTTAGATAATTAATTAGATTAATTACTTCTTTTGCTGCATCTTTGTTATTTTCGAAAGTAGTACTGCAAACCTACACTGCATCCATCAAATGGTATCAAAGCAAGGATTCGCTAAAGATGATATGCTTGCATATTTAGATTGATAATTTAGATTTGATCTAAATATTAATCTAATAATCTAATTAATTAGATCTAAAAATTAAAATCAAGATATCATGAACTAAAAGTTGTTATGCTGTAGGGTTTACCTCTATAGTGAAAAGATTATCCTAGTACGTTGCTGATCTAAATCGTTAATCATAAAATTTTAGATATGATCTAATATTTTTATGATCTAATTAAACAAGATTTTAATCTAATTTTTTATCATGAATGCATGTTTAGATAGAATCTAAAGTTTGATTCATGATTTAGTATTATGTAGTGTACATAGTTTCAGATTAAATCCTATAATTAATATTATTTATGAATTTAGGCGATTCAATTTTAAAGTGAGTCGACTCAATTGGTGAATAATACTAAATTATAAAGAATTTTTGAAAATTTTAAAAAATATTTTTGAAATGTCAAACCCTAACCCTCAGCCCATAAACTTAATTAAAATTAAGTATAATGATTTAGTGTCTAGAATTATGAATGAAGACTCTAAGTCATCAATCATAAAACATGGGTGATTGGGTTAGTTGAATTAGGTCCATTAATTAGATTAAACCTAAGGTTAGTTAAAGAATGGACTAATTTAAAGTAATTGATCAAATCTAATTAAATGTTAATTTAGATTAGGTCAAGGACTCTATAGAATCAATTATAATAGTTGTAGTTGGTCAAATCCATGTCTTTAATGAGGATCAAATGGACTTGATTCATGATTACATAGTCAAACCCATAATTATTAGGTTGATTAAATTAAAATTAATTAATCGGATGGTGTCTAAGGTAAGTCTAGCAGTTTGACTAGTGGTTTTTAATTGGGAGCTACTCGCATTGATTCGGTCTTTGACGAGTTAGGTCTTTGACGAGTTAATGACATATCCCTTTCACTGATCTCATTTATCTGACCATTCTGGTAAATTAGATTTTGGTTAGATCACTTGGTGATTTGGGCTCATCCATATCAATTAGGTAAATCAGTTTGACTGATTTAGATGCTCCTAATGCTAGCTTAGATTAGATCCTTTTTAATCTAACTTTGTGAAGTCAATGAAAGGATCGAAATTGGCTCGCTGAATTTTTTTTTCTTCTTAAAATATGTTAATTAAATTTTTTATAATTATTAGATTTTTAAAAATAAAATAGTTATATAGATAACTAAATCATAGCCTTCTATTAAGTTGAGTGATAATGGATTTATTAGTATAATGATCATTGGAGGCTCAAAGGCCTGGTGATTATTGACTAATGAAATTATTATTCATCAAATGATAATTTGGTGAAGTCTTTCTGATAGCGGTTAGGTTGGTCGACCAAAGTTGGATTTGATCATTTATTGGTTAGATAAGATTAAATATGGTCATGTTAATGGTTGGACCTAACTAAACTTTTTCAGTGGAGATCAAAGCCTACTGATTAGGTCTCTGGGGTAAAATCAAAATTACTAGAAGTTGTTTAGAGAAATAATTAATTTTGAATCTACCCATAGATGCACATGGGTTGACCACCCAAAGATGGACTCATGTGTAGTCTATGTGGATCCTAATACCTACTAAGAAATTAAAGTAATTCCTAGAATTAGAGGTAGAGGCTATCAATTCGTATAAAATAATGGAAAAATCTTTAGACTAAAATCCAAGTCTTTAGGATAATTGATTCATATACTAATTAGATTTAGTTTTTCTTTTTATGCAGAAATGGCCACTAATCTATCACTCCGATCATTGTTAGATAATGATAAATTAATGAGATCTAACTTTGATAGCTGATATCATAAGTTGAAAAATATCTTGGAGTATGAGTGGATCCTTTATATAGTAACAGATCCAGCACTTAAGGAGCCAGCTCTAGAAGCGGTACGAGATACTTATCAGAAGTGACTCAATGACCATATCACCATTCGGTGTATAATGCTGGCAGCAATAAACGATGAGTTCAGCCATAGATTCAAAAATATCCAGTCACAGGAAATGCTTCAAATGTTGAATGAATCTTTTGGCATGCTTGACGATGTTGAAAGGCATAAAACAAGTTGTGCCATTTTCAACGCTTGGATAAGGGACGGGGCTTCAATCACCAATCATATATTGCACTTGATCGAGGTGATTGAGCGCCTTAGTAAGCTGGGCTTTCTCCTACATGAGCAGCTTGATAAGGATGCGATCCTTAATTTCTTGCTCTCAAGTCCTTCCTCCCTTTCCTGACTCATTTTAGAATGATAAAGCCTGCGGTCAACTATCATGGCTTGTTGGGGTTGCTGCAGAACTTTAAGAAGGATTACCAACTCTACAAGAAAAGGTGAATGTAGTGGGAGGGTCTTCTTCTGATCATCGATCTTTTAAGAAAGGAAAGAAGAACAAGAAGAAGAAAATAAGAAGGTGCAATTGCATGCTAGGATGACTGCACAGGGTCAGACCAAGAAGCGCAAGTCCGATCAGAGCCAGGCAGAGTGCTTTTTTTGCAAGAAGCAGGGACATTGAAAGAGAAACTATCCTCTATACATTGCCTCCCTGGATCCAAATAGGCCAAGAAAAAAGCAAGTGATTGCTGGGCTAGGTAATTATATAATAATATCTTATAATTTTTTTTATTTGATTCTATTATCTGGGTATTAGATACTGAAAGCCCTTATCATGTTTGTAATTCTATGCAGGACTTGTAGGTCAGTAGGAGATTTGATCAAGACGAGAGGTTCTTGAACGTTGGAGATAGAAGACAAGTTCCAATTCTAGCTTTAGGAATCATAAACCTTATAATCAATTCAAATAAAGTTATTCTTAATGAATATCATTTTTGTCCAACTTTCTTATTGAATGTCATTTTTGTAGACCTTTTGGCCATGAATGATTTTAAAATATTAATAAAAAATTTTTTATAATATCATTTTGAATGGTGTTATAATTTTTATTGGATAATTGAATAATGATATTTATTTATTAACTTTATCTATTAACGTGGTTCAATCCTCTAGTAAATGTCCTAGAATTAGTGATGTATCTGAAGTCTACCTTTGGCACTATAGGCTGGGTCATATTAACAAGAATAGAATAAACATGTTAGCTTAAGAAGAAATTTTTGAGATTAGTGATTGTGAATCACTTCCGACCTATGAGTTTTGTCTTCTTGGTAAGAAGACCAAGTCATCTTTTACTAGAAAAGATGAATGAGCTACTGAACTCCTGAGTCTAGTACATTCAGATGTATATAGATCTATAAACTCAAGTACCAAAGGTGGATATTTCTACTTCATAACCTTCACAGATTACCTATCAAGGTATGGGTACATCGATTTAATGAAGCATAAGTCGAAGTCGTTTAAAATATTCAAACTATTTCGAAATGAGGTAGAGAAGCAAACTAGAAAGAGTATTAAAACTTTTCAATCTAACCGAGGGGATGAGTATCTTTTCAATGAATTTTTGACATATCTAGAGGAGAATAAAATTCTCTCCCAATGGATCCCTCCTGGAATACCATAATATAATGATGTGTCTGAAAAAAGGAATCGGATCCTGTTGGACATGGTTCGATCAATGATGAGATTTGCTGATCTTTCTATGAAAATATGCACTCGAGTTAGCTTGTTACATTCTAAATAGGGTTTCGAGTAAATTTGTTAATAAAACACCATATGAGATATGGACAGAGCCTAAGCCAGTGCTCTCACACCTTAGGATTTGGGGGTGTCCGACTTATGTCAAATATTTAATGATAGATAAGCTTGTACCTAGGTCTGATAAGTATAGTTTTATAAGTTATCCAAAAGAAATCAAAGGATATTACTTCTATCTTGCTGACGAGCAAAAAGTATTTGTCAGGCTTAAGGTAGTCTTTTTGGAAAAGAAGTTTCTTGGTGAAGGAACTAATGCCTCTAAGATCAAACTTAATGAAGTTCGGTAGGTGGAAGAACAGACATAAGTTGTTGAACCTGAGCTGGATCTAATTAGATCAAAATCAGAGTCCATTATAGATGCACCCTTAAGACGATTTGGTAGAGTACCATATTAATCGAACAGATACTATGATTTTTTGATCCGGAATGAAGATCCTATCGAACTTAATGAGAACAATCAGGATTCAATCACCTATATGGATGTAATGCAGAGATCCAATTTTGAAAAATGGCTTGAGGCAATGAAATTTAAAATAAAATTTATGAAAGTCAATGATGTATGGACATTAGTTGATCCATCTGAAGGGGTTAAATTCATAGGATGTAAGTGGGTCATCAAAAGAAAAAGAAACACAGATGAAAAGGTGAAGACCTATAAAGCCCTTCTGATTGCAAAGAGGTATTGTCAACGTTATGATATTAATTGACTATGATGGGACATTCTCTCCTGTGGCAATGCTCAAAATCATTCAGATTATGCTTGCCATCGTTGCCCATCTAGACTATGAAATCTGATAGATGGATGTAAAAATGATTTTTCTAAATGGAGAGCTGGATAAAAAGGTGTATATAATACAGCCTGAAGAATTTATATCCGTAGATGAGTTTAAGGTGTGTAGGCTTCAGAGGTCCATTTATGGACTGAAACATGCATCTCAGAGCTGGAACATATGATTTGATAGAACAATCAAAACGTATGGCTTCGTTAAGAACAAAAAGGAGCCCTGCATATACAAGTGGACTAATGGTCCAGCAATAGTATTCCAAGTATTGTATGTGGATGACATTCTCTTAATTAGAAATGATGTCCCTACATTATAAGGAATAAAAATTTGGTTGTCATCATAGTTCTACATGAAAGATCTGGAAGAAGCTTCCTACATTCTAAGGATGAAGATCTATAGAGATAGATCTAATGGTTTGCTTTGATTGTCCTAATCTACATACATTGATACTGTACTGAAATAGTTCAGTATGGAGAATTTCAAGAAAGGTTATCTACCGATAGGTCATAAAATTTTTCTTTCAAAGAGAAATTGTCCGATAACACTTATAGAAAGAGAGCTATGAGTAGAATACCATATGCTCCGATAGTAGATTCTATAATATACGTCATGACATGTATGCGATCAGATGTGGCATACTTTCTAAGGATAGTGAATAGATACCAATCTGATTCAGAGGAGAACCACTGGAAGGTTGTTAAAACCATCCTAAAGTATTTAAGAAATACTAAGAACTAGTGGCTTGTATATGATGAATCGAATTTGAAACTTATGGGGTTCACAGACTCTAATTTTTAGTCTGATCATGATGATAGCAAGAGTGTGTCGGGATATATATTCACCCTTAATGGTGGGATAGTCTGCTGGAAGAGTTCTAAGCAGCACACTATGGTCGATTCAGTTTGTGAGGTAGAGTATGTCATTGCATTAGATGCTGCCAAAGAAGTGATGTGGCTAAAAAAATTCATCACCGAGCTTGGAGTAGTATCCTTCCCTGATGGTCTAGTTCTGTTCTATTGCAACAGCTCTAGAGCCATTGCTCAGGCGAAGAAACTAAAGGCACACCAGCGGACGAAGCATATTTTGCACCGCTACCATCTTGTCCAAAAAATTATGGATCGAGGTGATGTCGACCTTCAGAAGATCGATGAAAAGAAAAATTTGGTCGACCCATTCACTAAAGCTATTGCGGTGAAGGAGTTCAACAACTTCAAGCCGAAGATGGATATTAGATACTGCACCGATTGGCTTTAGTTCAAATGAAAGATTATTAAAAATATGTTTCAAAGCCAATCATCAGCCTATTGAAGGTTGGACTATATATTTATAATTATATATAAATTATAAATTAATAAAAATTATTTTGATATTTTTTCATCATAAATTCTGTTATTTTCTAATGAACTCTTGTATTGTGATAAAGTTTTTAGGACTATTTAGATTCGATAAAGGAGAATTTATCATTTAATCCTCAAATTATTCACGATCAAAAGATATGTTATTACTTAGGATGACAATGTTTATCAAGTATAGATCGTTGTATGCCATATAGGTTGGTTGTTCTCGTAATCAAAGAGTGTTGAGATACTGGTATGGCATGCAAGTGAGAAGTATGGGTATATCTGCATTGAACATGACCAACTCTGGAGCTTTTCTTCTATCAAGATT
The DNA here is from genome assembly GCA_006176705.1 of Cocos nucifera. NCBI lineage: Eukaryota > Viridiplantae > Streptophyta > Magnoliopsida > Arecales > Arecaceae > Cocos > Cocos nucifera. Next base: position 92,206 of record QRFJ01001522.1, on the reverse strand, counting down.
AGCTCCGATAAAATATGATTATAAGTGTTCCTCTAACTTGAGATCACCACGGTGACTTCTAAGCAACTCACTATGCTTTAGTGCCGGACTACCTAAATTTTTAATTCAGTGATAGAAGGTTTTTGGGCATAGTCAAGTACTTGAGGAGTCTGTGCGTGTGTTAAGATGAGATTGACTACTCCTGATTTTGGGAGCTGTGTTCAATTGTATTTTAATTTAGCAAAGCTTTAGTCAGGATAATCTTAGTGAGGAGTCATGAGATTAATTGCTTTGAGATATGACATAGATATATTTACTAGGGTTGACAGTCTAACCCTAAGTCATCTATTACATAGAGGTCATGGGAGTGAATTATACGGTAACCATATTCCACAGGTTTGTCAATGTTGCATTGCGATAAATTTGACCTATTCAAACATTGGATATCATTGCTAGATGGTCACATCAATTGGTATAGAAAATCAGTTTCTATGCTACCGACTTAGGATTCGAACCTATGGGATCACACACAATAGGAGTTACTACCTGATATGATGGCTGATCTAGAGTCTTGATGGACTGGGACTCTGAGTCCCATACTACTATAAAAAGAGTCTACGATAGCGCATACTATTACAGCAATTTTCGAAACTGCTGCAATAGAGTCTACGATAGTGGTTACAAAGAACCGCTGCTATAAGACCGACCTATAGCAGCAGTTACAAGAAACCACCGCTATAGGATCGATCTATGTAACCACTGCTATACGTTGATCTGTGGTAGCGATTATTTATAACTGTTGTAATATATATATTTTAAATATTATATAATTTTAAAATTTAATGCTCATCTTCATTGTTCATTATCTAAATAATTATCATGGAGTATCATCGCAAAAGATCACCTCAATCTGATGGTCCTAGCCTCATCGATCAAAAAAATTTGATTTTGAGGATTACGAACGACGATACAATGATCTAATAGATGAAGATCTTTGATAGGTTCAAAAATCTATAATGATGATCTCAGTTATGTTTATAGCGTACTATCATAGTTTCACTTCAATCAGATATCATTATCTTGGTCAATTTAGTATAGATTAATTTCGATCGTTAAATGATAAACGAGTGATCAAAGGATCAGATGGTGTCCGGTTATGAGATATTTTTTTTATAAATGATCATGGCTACTACTTTAATCATTTTTTATGTTGATGATTATAAAATTCAACTCATGAGACTAAAAATGATCTAAAACTATACGTCGCTTGATAACCATTATTGAACTCCATTGGTTGTTATATGCATGTGCTCGTGCTTTTGCAATATCTGCTTAACGTAAATTCATATGAAAGTAATTTAAATTTTATTATCATCATCATATAAAATAATTAAAATTATAATAAAAATTATTTAACTAAAAAATTATCTCATAATCGGACGTCGTTTAGTCCTTTGATCGTTTATTTCTAATTTAACGGTCGAAATCATTCCATACTAAATTAACATGATAACGATATCCGATTGAAGTAAAATTTTGGTAGTATGCTACAAATATCATCAAGATCATCATTGTAGATTTTTGGATCGATCAAAAATTTTCATCTATCAGTCATCACATCATCATTTGTGATCATCCAAATCAAATTTTTCTGATCGATGAAGCTAGGGCTATTGGATCGAGGTGATTTTTTGTGACGATACTCTAATGATAATTATTTAGATAATGAACAGTGAAAATAGATATTAAATTTTAAAATTATATAATATTAAAAAAAAAATAAAAAAAATTTATTTTCAATCTATGACAATAATTACTAAAAATCATTGCTATAAATCTATGGCAGCGGTTTGATCTATTGCAATGGTTTTCAGTAACCACTGCTATAGATCTATGGCAGTGGGATGAAAATCGCTGTCATAGGTTAAGTTAAAAATTTTTAATTTTTTTTTTCTTTCGTGCGCTTTCTCTCTTTCCCTCCTCTCCATCATCGATGAGACTCCACGCATCCCGCCACTGCCCGCCCCCCACATCCCTGGTCGCCCACCCCTTGCCCTCCCTGGCTGCCGCCCCCAGCCCTCTCCATCCCCTGCCGCCGCCCGGCAGCCCACCCCTTGCCCTCTCCATCTTCGATCGCCGCCGTTGCCCCCCACCCTCCCCATCCTTGGTCGTGCTTGCCTACCCCCCGCCCTCCCAATCCCCGGCCGCCCATCCCCCGCCCTCCCCATCCCCAGCCGTCGCTCGATCGCCCAGCCCTTGCCCTCCCGATTGCGACCCCACCTTCCCATCCGCTGACCGCCCACCCCTTGCCCTTCTCGACGTCGCCCTCCGCCCTTCCCTGCCCATCCGTCCCCCACCCTCCCCATCCCCGGACGCCTGTTGCCCGGCCTCCCATCCCCGACGCCCCCCTTCTGCCCTCCCCATCCCTTGACCTTCCCATCACGATGACCCTCTGGACCCCTCCCCCTCTCTCTTTCCTCTTTCTCTTTCTCTTTCTTCTCTCTCTATCTCACTATCTTGCTCTTATTTCATAGGTTACCTCTAGCATTGTCGTCTTCCTCTAGCGTCGTAATCGATGACCCTCAGAGCTTTCGATGTGACCTTCTTTCTATAATCGAAGATATATTTTTTATTTTAATTTTATAATATTATTTATTAATCACTGGACTAGACCTATCAATGGATCGAGTTTGGATCAGAATCTAGATATTTAGATCCAATCCCAATTTTAATTACTGATACCAGATCTAAATCCGAATACCCGATGGATCCGTACTTGAAGTACCTGACCCAAATTCTAATAGATCTTGGGTATCTGGATCTAATTTTGGGACCCAAAACTAAGAAAGGAAGAAGGAGAGAGGGAGGGAGGGGGTTCGGCCTCGCCGTCATCGTCGGCGAGGAAGACCAAGAGAGAGAGGGAGGAAGGAAGGGAGGGGGTTCGGTCTCATCGGCATCACTGGAAAGGAGGGGGTTTATTGTAGAATTTATTGGATAACATTTTTTGGATGTTTATATCTTATTGCTTTTATTTATTGCATTGCATAACGATAGACCCGTCAATTGATTAGTGTACATAATCTCCGGCATTCGTATAATTATATATAATTATATGGATGATAGAATTATGTACAATGATCAATTGATTGTTCAATTTGGATAATTTGAAAATTACACATAATTCTATAGGATAGGCCATGCCATGCTGTGGGCCATGCCGGTAGGCACGCCCCTCGAATGACTATGCGGAGCTCTGCATCTGAGCTATGCCGTGCCATGCCGTGGGCCATGCCGTGCCGTATCGGTAGGTCGTGCCGTACCATATCGTATCATGTCGTGTCAGTAGGCCATGCCTTGGACCATGCCATGCCGGTAGATACCATAAATATCATATATAGAATGTTATCATAAGTGCTAAAGATTAAAATGTGTAACTTGGCAGATGGATTAGAAAAATCAACCAAGACTCAAATGAAACAAAAAATCTAGACACGAGTCAAAATCATCCAAATTGAGCACCAACCCTCAACTGATTTATTAATAATCAGTAAAACAAAAGCTAGATTCAATGCATATAAATATTCCATAAGCCTAACCTAAATGCTCTTAAAAGTTTATTCCTTGGCCTTAAAGTTTAAATTTAACCTAATATTGAATGAAAATATAACCTTACCGTGCCATATTGGTAGGCCGTGCCGTACCGTGCCTTGGGTCGTGCCGTGTAGAAAGGCTATGCCATACCGTGCCATGTCGGTAGTTCATGCCTTGGGTTGTGTCGTACCGATAGGCCATGTCGTGGGCCTTGTCGATCGCTAAGAGAATCCCTATCTTGTTGCTTTTGTTTATTGCATTACATAGTGATAGATCCGTCAATTGATTAGTGTACATAATCTTTGGCATCCGTATATTTATATGTAATTGTATGGATGGTACCTTTGTAATATCTTTGATTATTATTCAACATGTTATATTGGTTAATGTTCATTAACGTTGTAGATCACGATGGCACCGAAATACCATCTAGCTTTCACCCCTGCCTCTCGATGGATTATGTGGAGTTCAGCATTTGAGGAGCAGTAGGAGCATACTCCATCCACCTCCGCATCGACTGCTCAAAAACCTCCACCGCTGGCATCTACTCTACCGACGATATCTACTCCACCGACATCTGAGCCTCCATCGTCATCCACATCTCCAACACATGCCACTCCACCAGCATCTTAGTGTATATTTTTATTATATTATTTATTTATTTTTTATATAGTATTTGTATACTTATATATTTGCATAATATATTTTCATTGTAGGTGTATCATTCGGTAGGATATTTTGCGATCCCACGCATATGGTGCATGTGTGGAACCACTAGTATCAGATGATGGTACAGTATAATGTGGAGGAAAGGCTAAAAGGGGAGACCGCATGGGAGATGCATTCCTTTTTTGGAGTGCTTATGAGGTGGTCAGACATTATTCCCATAGAGCCCAGAGACTGACGATTAATGGATGATACTATCAGGGACCGAATGTGGAAGGAGATATGGATAAGTGCATCTTAATTATATTTATGCATTTTACATGTTTACATGATGTTTGATTAGAATAATTTTGTAACTGATTTTTGATAACTTTGTGCAGAGGAGGTATGACTTTTCTGATCACGAGAGGGCTCGAGATGCCCGAATGAAGAAGATCGAGGAGCTATATTGGGGCTATAAGATCAAACTCCATAGAGGATGGCTCGAGCACCAATGAGACACTCCAAAGGAGCTTATTCCATAGATACAGGACTGTCCTCCGAGTCAGTGGGAGAAGATGGTTACACATTAGAGGAGCCAGGAGTTCGAGGTAAAATTACTAACTTTTAAATTTTTCAATATGCTTAAAATTATATTAAATATTTTTTAAATATTTATTATTTATTTGAATACTTGTTAGGCTATTTTCCATCAAAATCAAGAGAATCGGGCAGCCCAAGAGTATATGCACACTCTCAGCCATGAGTCTATGGCCAATCGTGTGCATAGAGAGGTAATAAATTTTAAATCTTAGTAGATAAATTAAATTTATATTTTTTTCATATTTTTGATAAACTGATCCATTGTTATAGCTGATGAGAGATGGAGTGATGCCTAGTCGTAGCAAGATTTTTCGATCCAATCGTATGGACAAGAAGGGCAGGCCGATGAATGCCGTGATCAAAAAAATTTTTATAAGTATTAAATATATTAGTATATATGATTAGTATTATAGCATCTATTATAAAATTTTATTTGCACTTATAATTATAGGATCAGTTAGATGCGCTCGCAAGCGAGGGCCCAGATACCTCTGGCCCTTATGACCATCTATCTCAGGTCTTGGGGCCTGAGCACTTTGGAAGGATCTGATGCAGACCCAAATATTCATCGCCTAGTTATTGGTCTGAGATGAGCATCTCTTCACAGGCTTTTGATGTCGTTAATCGGGAGGAGCTTGAGGCAGCGTTGGCACGAGCAGATCATGCTGTGATGTGGGCAGATCGGGCTAAGGAGCATGCATCTCATCTGAAGGGCATCATGAGAGATATGATGTCGATGCTCAACACGTATTTTGAAGATGCCTTCACGGACTTTGAGGATATGTTGGCACGTATTTCAGCTCCAGTTCGTGCTCCATCTTTCGAGGATGACAACGATGTAGATTTAAGAGACTTTTGATATTTTTTTTAAAAAAATATTATAATAAATTTTATTTGATAATAAAATTTTAGTATTTTAAAAATATTTTTATGTTTATAATATTTTTTTGTGTTATATATCTCTTCATTTATTAGGTAAAATATATAAAAAATTAAAAATTTTATATTTTTTTAATTATTCAGAAGCTACGGTAGCAATTTTATAATCGCTGCCATAGACGAGCCAACCGCTACCGTAGGTAATGTATCAACCACTGCATTAGATCTATAGCAGCATTTTTTAAACCACTGCCATAGGCTTATCTATAGTAGCGATTCCATAACCGTTGCCATAGACTATCTATAACAGCGATTTTATAACCGCTGCTATAGACAAGCCTATGATAATGATTTAAAAACCGCTACAATATGGTCTATATAGCAGCGATTTCAATAATCACTATAACAACCACTGCTATAGACCTACGGTGATGGCTACAGTGGTAGCAATTAGCTAACCGATGCCACAGCCTATAGCAGTAATTTTTTGGATTACGATAGTGATTACAAACCACTGTCATAGCCTGGTTCTATAGTAGTACCACTCATCTAGGACTCTTTGATAAAGAGTCCCACTGGTCTGGGACTCTATGATCACGAGTTTCATTCGTTTGGGATACTGAATTCAAGAGTTCCATTGGATTGGGATACTTCGAGAGTTTCATAGTGATGGAACTCTATTGCCCAGACTCCCATCTGATTGAGACTCTATGTTTATTGAAGGATTAATTAGCAATTTAATTATTGATTAGCTCAATTTGATTGAGCGATAAGGATTTGATTAAGTTTGATCGAATTGGATTCGATTGGGTTTGACCCGATTAGGTCATGAGTTAACCTAATTGCTGTGGAAGATTTGATCCTGATTTGATCAAGAGCTAGATCAAATTAATTTTTAATTTAATTAAAAATTAAATAGGTTGGGTTAAGTCTAATTTGGTTGGGTTTAATCTAGTCTAATTGGTTTTGAATTAATTTGGTTTGGTTAAAACCAACTTGGACTAATTCAAATCTTATTTGAATTCAAACCTCCCCATGTGCCACCTCATGTTTGACTTTTCTACCTTGCCCATGCCCATCTTTATTTTTTTACGTAAGTTTCTCTCATGAAGAGAAGAAATTTGTGCTCCCTTTCTTCCTCTCTTTGACCTGGTCAAGTGTTGGACCAGTTCAATTTTTTTTTGAATTTTGAATTCATAGAGGTTGGTTTGGTTGAAATCTCTTTCTCCCTTTTATCCTTATCTCCACACCCTTCTCTCTTTTTTATCGCCACTTTTTTTTCTGAAAAATGGATGTGCATGTAGAAGGAAAGTCATTCTGCATGTGAAATAGGTGGTATGGGTGTTGGAATTGGATAGGCTTGCATTTAAATTTAAATACTAGAAGTTAGTTGAAACTAGTTTAACCAATCTTAACCTATCCACTCTACACAGCATTTTTACTTATTTTTCATGCAATAAATTATGAAGATTTTTGTGCATGAAACCAAAGGTGTTACCATTCTGTGATGAAAATTTGAAAGTGATGGGGCAAAAAAAATCTTGGAGTGAAGGTGAGCAGGGTCCTACAACACTTTATTTTTTCTTCATGCCTCTATTCTCTTCTGATTTTTATCTCTAAGGACACTTAATTTTTAGATATAATCTAAATAGAGTTTATAGATTTGAAAGTCATCTTTCTATGAAAATTTGTTTTATGAAAAAACTCCACACAAAGAGGGCATGAGAGGATTTTTAGTGCGTCAGAATTTTTGGGCCGAGTGAAATCTAAGATTTGAGAATCTGGGTTCGAGTGGAGAGATCGAGTGCTATGAGCATCGGATCACCACCAAACTTTGTACACCATCTCATCATCCTTCAAAGAATGAGTTTTAATTTTTTGGAGTATCAAAAAAATCAAAAAATAAATGATCGATTAGATCGATCATGATCAGCCATCGAAGATTCTGTCGAGGAGCTAGCACTCCAGTAGGGCTGATCGAGATCAAAAGCTCCTTATGGATCAACCGTAGAGGTCGGACACTTGTACGGCTATGGTATGACACCAGAGATTTATTTGATGGATTTAGATTGCGGTGATCAGCTATCCATAAAAAGGTATTATGTCCTGAATAGATAGATGTAGTAAAGTGTTTGCTGCATAGTTTTATCATTCAGATCTATATAAATGTATGCATATTATGTTTAGATCCTTAGTGTTGGGTTTAATATTCTGATATGATTAGCAGATAATTAATTAGATTAATTACTTCTTTCGCTGCATCTTTGCTATTTTTAAAATTTTTTTTCAAAAGTAGCACTGCAAATCCTGCACTGCATCCATAGAGTTAGTTTTCTTTTCGAGCCTCCAGTGAAATGATCACTGGTGCATGACTAACGAACAATGTATTATGGTCAAGATCTAGTTTCTTTCGAGACTAGCCATGGGTTGATCGTGGCCATAGTCAGAGGAATTAGGAGAATAAGAGTGAAAAGCCAACCATTGATTGATTGAAAAATTTATTTTGAACAAAATGCATATTTCGAATATATGTTGATTGATATGGTATGCTTTTATACTTATTTAAAATATTTTTATAAAAAATCATGAAACTAAAATTTATTTTTTTATAAATATTTAAATAAATTAGAGATTTCTTGATAACTTACTAGGTTTATAAAACTCATTACCTTTTTTTTATTTTTTATTTTTAGATGCAGTGGAATAATCGAGGCTAGAGATTGAGCTGTGAGGAGGTAGGACATAAAAGAAGCTAAATTAATTTTTTAAAATAAATTATTAAATATTTATATATGAAATTTTGATGTTATAAATTCTATTGTTATAATTATGGCAAGTTGATTGTTACTTATCTATCACTGTCTAAGTTTGTAATAATGTAATTACATATATATATATATATATATATATATATGAATGAAAAAGCAGTCATCCTATGGGATCAAACCCTAAGGATACGTGCCGTTTGTCATGCATCTGGCTTGGGCCTTGGGCTGGGGCGTGGGACTAATATATGTCAATGCTTCAATTCGGGCAAAAGGCTTAGGGACCAAAGCTAAAAACTCGAGTAATTTGCACTTTAATGGTAGGTATACATTCGACCCTGTTGGGGATAAATTTCACTTTCGTCGAAGTTTAGTCTGAAGCTTAGCCTAATGCAGCTGGTAATCACGGAAGAGCTTCAATTAAAAATTCTCTCCCTAGCAGCCGGATTCATTCAGTGGCCGAACTACCCAGCGGACAAACCTAGTCGAACTTCTCATCGATCGAGCTCCAGCCGAACCTCTTCAGCCGGCCAAACTTCTCAGCAGCCGAACTTCTTTCGGACTCTTCTAGCAACCGAGCTTCTACGAAAGTCGAACTCCTTCTGGACTCCTCCAGTAGCTGGGCATCTACGGAAGTCAAACTCCTTTTGAACTTCTCTAGCAGTCAGGCTTCTACGGAAGCCGAACTCCTTCTAACTCCTCCAGCAACCGAGCTTCTATGAAAGCCGAACTCCTTCCGGACTTCTCTAGCGGTTGGATTTCTATAGGAGCCGAACTTCTTTCGAATCATTCCTTCAGACGAATTTCTACAGACGATCCCACTACTGAATAGTTATAATTATTAAGATAATTATGATTATCATTTATCAAGACAATCACGATTGGCATTTATCAAGATAATCACGATCGGTATTTATCAGGATGATTATGACAGTCATTAATCAATACAGTTACAATAGGTTCCGTATATAAAAAGAACCTCTAGATATGTTTTCAAAGGACTTTTCTTTTCCTTTCCGAAACTCTACCGAACTCCTCTCTGAGCACTCCATTTTTGTTGGCCAGAGCTAATTTGATCGTCAGAGGGTTCTATCGGAGCCACCACCACTAACTCTGAATGAAATTTTATTTTATAGGTCACCGACGGCGATCTCATCTTCTTCAACTCCAGCTCGATCCGGCATCAATCAAATTCTGCACCAATAGACCCCAATTAGAAGCTAACCTTCATGTGCACCACCAACTTCGTTCTGGTGTTCTTGTTTCTTTGAATAATCCTCCCTCCTTTGTTTCAATTACCCTACTGCATCGGTTCTCTAAATCACCAAAAAAAAAAAAAGGAGGGGAAAGGTAGGCAGGTAAAAACTTTATGTTGATTGCTGAAAACAGGAATGCCAATGGGCAAGAGGCCTGAGAGTAAGTCCAAAGGTGAATGTCCAACCCTGGCCCGAATCTTATTGGGTTGGAATCAGACTCGACAGCCGAGGTAGAATATGACCTAACATTTCTTGAGTAATTCTTTCTACACCATATGTGGTGTAGAAAAATTGACATGGAGTGCACCAAATGCAATGTAGAAAAATTAATATAGAGTACACCAGATGATCCCATTGAAACACGTAGCCATGCTTCCCAACGTGCATTTAATATCCTATAGTGCTTGAAATTTTGAATGATGAAAATACTTCTTTTCAAAAATTATGACCCTCTTCTCAAAAACTATGACACCCTATAGAAAATATTACTTTTTATTTAGGGTATCATAATTTTTGTGAATGGATGTCATAATTTTTGTAAAGAAATATCATAATACGATATGAAGAAAAAATAATAAATATATAGAAAGAATATTATGATATTCTTTCACAAAAATTATGATATCTCTTCACAAAAATTACGACATTCTGAATAAAATGCTATATTTTAGTGTCATAATTAATTTTTATGAAGGGATGTCATAATTTTTGTAAAAAGATGTCATAATATGGTACGAAGAAAAAAATAATAAATATATATATATAAAGAGTATTATGACATCTTTTCATAAAAATTATAATATTTTTTCATAAAAATTATGATATTCGAAATAAAATGCTATATTTTTTATAAAAATATCATAATTTTTGTACATGAGTATCATAATTTTTAGAAAAAAATATTTTTATTATTTAAGATTTTAAATACTATAAAATATTAAATATATATTAAAAAATAGAGCTACGTGTTTTTTAATAAGATCATCCGGGGTACTCGCATCAATTTTTCTCCACCGACATTCCTTTTTAGGCTTTTAGGCCCAGCCTGGCGTAACAACATTCCTCCATCACGAGGACCGAGAATTAAATGGCACTCAAAGCTATGAAACAGAGGATCAGATGTCAAGGATCCATCCCTTAATAAAACTCTAGCTTTAAGGTCGATCATTAACATGCAAGTACTGTCGTGGGCTTGCCATCAATTTATAATGAATTAATATATGCATCTGATTGAAGTTTCATAAACAAATAATATTTGTCCATTGCTTACCATCTACGTAAATTTTGGAGAGCAAGGGTTGCTGTTGAATGGAAATAGATTTTTGTTCTGATATTGCAATAATAAATCCTGCAATTCTCTCACCGATGCACCCTTCCCGCTTACTCCAAACGAAAACATCCGTACAAAATCACCGAACAACAATGCGGGAAGATGCCAAACGCAAGATACCATCATATTGATTTTTAACCCCAGTTGCCCAGGAGTTCGACCCTTGGACGCCATCACTGAAACCGTTGACCGCCACCTTACTTGCAAGGCGGTAGCTGGGCACCGCAGAGGCACTTGTTGAGGAATACCAGCCCCGCTAGTGGCGGTCATGCTGCCCACAGCTTACGTTGAATTGAACCACTGGATCTGTCAGCTGGTTGATCTGGCCCGATATCTCGCCGTAGATCCTGCTGTGGCTCAAGTCCAATATGGTCAGGTTCTCCGAGTTGAACATGTTAATTGAGAGCTCGATCACAATGGCCGGTTTTGACGACACCAAATCCAAAAGGAAGGACGCATCTTCGGTGAGCTGGTTCATGAAGAGGTGGAGGATGCTCCACTCGGGCTTGCCGAAGGACGTGGGGAGCGGACCGGAGAGGGCGTCGTGCGAGACGTGGAGCTCGAGCTTGAGGATTTTGCCAAAAGAACCGTAGGAGTCGGGAATGGAACCGGTGAGCAGGTTGTGGTCGAGGTGAATGTAATGGAGGTTGGGGGCTTTGGAGAGGGTGGGAGATATATATGGAGCTGGAGAGCCAGTTGAAGGAGAGGTCGAGGAGGATGAGGATGGTGAGCTGACCGAGGAAGGCGGAGATGGTACCAGAGATGCTAGTATTCTGGACACCAAGGAGCAGGATATTCCTGAGCTTGGCGAAGGCCTGAGGAATATTATAATTGGGCCGACCAAGTTGGGGAGGTCATACGATTCGAGGTTCTGGAGGTAGCGGATGTCAGCGATGGGGGAGACGGTGACGCCGCCGACATGGCCTCGCAGTCGACGCCGAGCCAGGTGCAGTAGAGGTTGAGTTATTTGACCGGTTGTCACTGTATATTTTGATATCAGCAATTCGACTTCTAAAAGGTAATTGATTGATTTGGATGATGGTTCACAGCAGGTTTGCTGGCTATTTTAGATGTGGAAGGTTTTTAATAGATTTATGTAGAAGATTAGAATATAAAAAATAGATATATTTATGTTCGTTATTGATTTTTTAAAAATAATAATAATAAATATTTAGATGAATATTGAGAATCAAGCTCTTCTTTATCAGCTACATCTTAATAGGTGACTATTCAATGGGATAAGTCTGAGAACTAGTTTGATAATATTTATAAAAAATAGAAAAAAAAAATAGCCATATAAAATAAAATACTAACAGGCTAATCCATCATGAGCTTATATTGAACCAAAGCGTACACCATGCTGCCCTAACCACACCAACCCAATATAAGATGCACATAATCCAAAACAAAAATATCACTAACATTATTGGACTTACATACATGTCTATTAACCCAGATCAAATAATCAACCTATTTTTAATAAAATAAAATAATTAATTAATTGTAGCCTATAATTAGAGAAAATTTTTACATTCTTCTATTTGGGCAATATTAATTATAATTTTAAAATTTTGAAAATATTTTACTTTTAAAAATGACTCTTGGGCTGAATAATAAAAAATATAGTATATGGTCATAATTTTGAAAAAAATATATGGTCCATAGACGATACCTCAGAATTGACTCAGTCTAATAGTATTAATTATGCTGAATTATGAGAGTCATTGCATTCTTTATTTGATATAAGACTTATCCATGGTTATAAATATAATTAATACTATCGATATGAGTCTTGGTATGGTAGTATAGCAAAAAAACAAGCATCCAAAAGTGATCCAAATACATGCAATTTTTATTATCAATTCATCAATTTCTCTTCAACATGCTTGGGTATAAAATAAATAATAAAAATTCTAATAATTTTAACAACAAGCTATTCTATCTCACATACTCAATATGATATCAATGACGAGATAGCACAACATATCTGAGACTCGATAACTACTCTTATATTTCATATAAAATATACATAAACAAGAGATATCTCTAAGTATACTAAAATAAATATGTACATATAAATAAAAAAAATTAAAATAAACATACCATTAATTTATCATGCCAATAATGTATATCAAAAGTGCATGAGATAAAAAGGTCAATAATAATAAAGCATCAATAAAACATAAATATAAAATCATTCTCACTAACCAAGTACATTAAAAAAAATTCAGTATGCCCATATTTTTAACAAATCTTGTAAAGCATATGGGCCTCAAATATTTAGTTATTGATCAGCCAACATTGACTTTGTATCTATGTACTCAATAGTTATGTCTCCTTTCTTTATAAGATCTTTTACTGTTAGATACTTCAGCTTCAAATATTTAAATTCACTGAAAGATTTATTATTCTTTATGAAGAACACAATATCACTATTATCATAATAGATTATTAGTGATTTAGAGATATAATTAACAATCTGAAGTTTAGCAATAAAATTTCTTAGTCAAATAGCTTGAGTAACAGCTCCATAAAAATAAATTCAGCTTACATAGTAGAAGAAGCTGTCATGGTCTGTTTAATTCTCCTCTAGAATACTGTACCTCCAATTAATATAAAAATATATTCTAAAGTTTATTTCAAATCGTCAGGACATCCAGCAAGATCTGAATCTGAATACTCCAATAACTATAGATCATCAATTCTTCTATACACAAGCATATGATTCTTAATTTTCTGCAAATACCTCATTGCTTTCTTTGCTACCATCCAACGTTGAAGATCTGGATTTGATAGATACCTATCAAGAACTCCCACTATGAAGGTAATGTTAGGTCTGGTGCAAATCTGAGCATACATCAGACTCCCTATAGCACTGGCATGAGAGATATTCTTTATCTAATCTTTTTTAAGCTCATTCTTAGGGCACTGATCTTTACTAAACTTATCATCTTTGGCAATAGACATATTACATGGTTTGCAATTCTGCATATTAAATCTTTCAAAAATTCTACTAATGTATGCCTTCTATGATAAACCTAATAAATGATGTGATCTATTATGAATTTTAATACCTAGAACAAAAGTTGCCTCTCCAAGATCTTTCATATCAAATATCTTAGATAATATTTATTTGATCTCATTGAGCAAACCATAATCACTACTGGCAAGCAAGATATCATGAATATATAAAATAAGAAAGATAAACTGGCTCCTACTAATTTTGAGATAGATGCATCAATCAATCTTATTTTTCTCAAAGCCAAAAGAGGTTATCATTTCATCAAATTTTAAGTACTATTATCGAGATGCTTGTTTCAAGATATAAATGGACTTCTTTGATCTATAGACTAAATATTCTCTTTCATTTTTCTGAAAATTCTCAGGCTATTTCATGTATACTTTCTCGCTGAGATTACTATTTGAAAAGCAATTTTAACATCCATTTGATGAAGCTTCGAGTCATAATGAGTCACTAAAGATATAATGATTTTGAAAAATCTTTTTGAGGATACTAGAGAGAAAGTTTCAGTAAAGTTAATTTTTTCTCTCTGAGTAAATTCTTTAGCCATCAATCTAGCTTTGAAATGCTCAACCATTTCTTTAGAATCCTTCTTAGTCTTATATACCCACTTACATCTAATAGGTTTATAATTTTCTATAGGCTCAATAAGCTTTCATACTTTATTATTAGCCATAGACTGCATCTCTTTCTGTATAATATTTATCCATAAATCAGACTGAGATAAGTTACAGCATCATGATATATTACTAAATCAACCACATGCCCAATGTTATAATCATTTTCCCTAAGGTAGATAAAGAAATAATCAAAAATGGCAAACCTCCTCTGTCAGACATATCTCCTTGATATCACCTCATAGAACTGAAAATGGATCAAATTTTATCTAACTATATCCGCATCTATATCTGATTTGGGTCGGATTTGGATATATTTTATTAGCTCCGATCGGATTCGGATATGGATTCGGATAGCTAGAGAGCAAAATGTTCGGATACAGATTCAAATATGGATTTTACTTATTTTTTTGGATTAATATCTTCTAGTTTGCTCAATGATCCGCATCCATGAACTCGTCAATTAAAAATCTCGTTTTCTTCCCATCGCAATAATTCCTTCGATCCTTTTCAGCTCTTTGATTTCGTCTTTTTTTTTTTCCCATCCCGATCGATGATTAGGGTTTTGTTTCCCTCTTTCCCACTGCCCCATGCCACCATAAGGAATCTCAACCAACGATCAATAGCCGACGATCAGCATCCTTCTTAATGGGTGACTGGTGATGATAAAATCCTTTTCAATCATCATTCGGCACTTCGGCGATAAATATCATTCCCAAATCCCAACTAAAGTCCGACGATGGAGTTCTTCTTCTTGGCTTCTTGATCGGCTTTTTGGGACATTCTTCACAAAAAAATTGCAAGTTTTGGAGAGTAGCCAGATACTTGATTTAACCTTTTGGGCCTCTGTCTCTTTGCTTTTTTTTTTTATTTGAGGCCGGATGGCTTGTTATAAAATAAACTTCTTCAAAACCCAGCATCACCTGCATCCATCCCTATTCTCTCACCTTTCCATCCCAAAGGACAGAAATTATTGCATGTACCAAGTGGTCTAGGTCCAAGTGAACCAGGCTAAATTTGAGAGTATATGCACGATGGATAATGTGCAATTGGCAATTGGCGAAATACAAGAGGTAACGTGGTGTATTATCCACCATGGGATTTGGTACGGTTCAATTACACTTGGTGCATGCAATACCGAGTCGCCAAAGAACATCTCCCATTGGCCACAAGGTGTATCATCCACCATGAAATTTGGTGCAGTTCAATTACACCTAACATCTCCCACAGGCTACAAGCCACAATGCTTATAGATACTTGGTTCAATTTCTGACTTGAAACAACTAAATGAAATTATATATTGACATGTTAGTAGGACCTTTCCTTCTTATTTTATGAATTATTGAGTTGTTGGTTTGTTTATAGATTATCATCAATTTATTGAGTTGTTGTTGGTTGGCTTATAAATTGTTGAGTTGTTGGTTGGTTTATAGATCATCATTATATGTTGGTTTGTTTAAAATTTGATTAATATCTAAAATAGTATCCGATTTGTATTCATATCCGTTCATAACTAATATAATTATACTTGATGTTCGATTCATATCCGTATTTATTTATAATAAATATGGATATGCTTGATATCCGATTTATATCTGTATCCATTTATAACAAATATGGATATACTTAATATCCGATTTGTATCCATATCCATTTAGAATAAATATGGATATTAATTTTGATATCTATTTAATATCCATATTTGTATTCATATTCGTTAAAAAATATGGATACAAATATGGATATACCACTATCCGCTCCATATCCGATCCATTTTCACCCCTATCACCTCATCAACAGGCTGAACATGTTGAGGATTCATAATAGGAGCAAGAGGATCAAGAACTTGAATATCCATTCTATCAATAGGTGTAGAAACTATATTCTCATGTAATGCAGTCACAAAAATGGGGACAGTCTCAATCTGATTATTATCAATATCAATAGCTCGAGAAGATTCCATATCAGCCATATCAAGTTCTAAAAAATTTAGCAATCTGTGACTCTACAATTCTATTACATCTTCTAGAACTATAGAATCTATATTCTTTAGATATTTTGGATATCCAATGAAATAACAACGACTAGTTCTAGAGTCAGTTTTTTCTCTATAGGATTATATATTCTTACCTATAGGACAATTCCAAATCCAAAAATGATTCAAACTAGATTTTTTGCCAGTCCATATTTCAAAAGATATTTTAAGTATAGATTTACTAGAAACTCTATTAAGAATATACAAAGTAGTTTTAATACCCTCACCCCATAGATATTCTAGTAAGTTTGACCAACTTATTATGCTTCTCATCATATTTTTAAGGATGCGATTGCATCTTTCGGCCACATCATTTTGCTCAGAACTACCAAGCATAGTATATTAGGCAACAATCCCATAATCTTATAAATATTTGGCAAACGGACCCATATGCTATCCTACTACATCATATTTGCTATAACACTCATCCATCTCACAATCTTGATGATCTTTGTTAATTATTTTTCAACTTCTATTTTAAAGATTTTAAATTTTTCAAGAGCATCAAATTTTTCTTTAATCAAATAAAGATAACTATATCAAAAAAATCATCAATAAACATGATAAAGTATTTATTGCCATAAATTATAGAAAAATAAGGTCTACTAATGTCAGTGTGAATTATTTCTAGAAGGTCTGAACTATGAGTTATTTCTTTTTTTAGTCTTAATCAATTTACCTATAATACAGTCAATATAGATCTCTATGTCCATAAAATCTAAGATTGATAAGATGTCATCCTTATTCAATCTATCAATTATTTCTTTAGATATGTGTCCTAAGCACTTGTGCCATAATATAAAGGATCTTTCTTTGATTCTAGAATATTTTACAACCACATTCTTAATATTTAAAGAAGCATAGAGATTATTATAAGATAAATATAATTTATATAATTTATCATTCAAAATGCCATAACCAATAATTTAAGAATTAAATATAAAATTAATTTTTTCATCATAGAAATCAAAACTAAAATCAATCTTATCCAAAAAGGAAACTAAAATCAAATTTCTTCTAAAAGAAGATATATTAAAGGTGTTTTCTAAAAAAGATTCAAATCAAACTCTAAAGACAACTTAATAAGTTCTATGTATTCTACTTCAATTTTAAGATTATTTTCTACTTTCACCTTGGTTCAGGCTTGATTTTCTTTTGTTTATGAATTTCTACAAGAAAATAATAACATGAGTTGTGATACTGCTATCTATCCACCAAAAATCAATAGAGATATTAACTATATTTGACTCATAACAAACAAGCAATAGGGGCTTATTTTCTTATTTTTATTTCTTTTCTTGTAGCACAGACTCGTTATATGGCCTTTTTTTTATAGTAAAAACATCCAACACCCTTTTTTATGATAGCTTTAGAATTTTCTATATAATGATTCTAATCAGGATCATTACCATGTTCTTTAGTATCCTGAGATTATTTAGAAGCAATAGGTTTATTCTTTTTTTCATAAAACCCTTACCAGAAAAGGATTTGGGTTGGAAGGAAAGAGGGGCGGTCTTACTCTTTTCTTTCTTTAGTTTTTCTTCCTCAGCAATATATTTAATGATCAACTCATTAATACTTCAAGTTTCATTCAAAATATTATAGGTAGTTTTGATTTGGAAGAATTCAGTAGATAAAAAATTCAAAGCATGAGGTACTAGAAAAGAGTTAAGCAAATTAATTTTCAGATCCTTAAGTATAGTTTGAAGATGAACCATTTTCAGAATATATTTTCTGATATTTTCAATATTGTCATATCTCATGGTCGTCAATTCTTTCATCAGATATCCAGACTTAGTATTTTCAGATATAAGGTATCTCCATCCTATAACATCAAATAATTTCTTAGTACTATTGATCTTAGACATCCAGACTCAAAAGATGCTTAGAAATTGATCTTTTAATAGCAATTAAGCTAAGCATATTAAACTTTTTTTACTTAGCAAAATAATCTTTCGATTCTGGTGTACTCTGATCATTATGATCATTAGGTTTATTCTCACGTAATATCATATCAATATCAGCAATTCCAAGAGCAAATTTCATATCTTATTTTCACCTCTTATAGTTTGATCTAGTCAAGACTTCAATGATGATATTATTATTATTAACACCAAATAAGACTGTACAAACAAATAATAGAAATACAAAATATTAAATAATGGGTATATATACAAACAACATAGTACTTTAATGACATAAGTCATAAACAAGAGTCCAAATACTATATCACATATTTCTCTTTGAGCAGAATATGCAAAATGCATAAGAGCTCTTTACATGAGACTATAAGAAGAAATATCTTAGCATTCAGAAGTTTATCTCCTTTGGACAGACAGATCCTGAAAGCCAGAGTATCCTTGCAATATAATGCTCTATACAATTTCTAGTTAAAATACACAATAACCCTTTTTGGGCAGTTGATTGTATGTCATAACTAGAAAATATTCCTCTCACACTACTACAAAAAAGAGCTACGATAGTGATTCGTAATCGCTGCCATAGACTATGATAGCAGTTATTTAATCGCTGCTACTGAAGTCATCATCGTAGCTCTATGGCAATAGTTGTTTGAACCGCTATCATAGATAGCCTATTGCAGTAGTTTATAAATCGCTATAATAGATCGACCTATAGTAGCGGTTATGTAACCGCTGCCATAGATTATCTATGGCAGCGATTACATAACCGCTGTCATAGCTAATGTATAGCAGCAGTTTCTTAACCGTTGTCATAGGTCTAATGCAGCGGTTGGCACCATTTACATCAAAAATCTATGGCAGCGATTGGCACGGATATGGCAATGATTATAAAACCATTATCGTAGATCTTGAATAATTAAAAAATTAAAATATTTATTTTTTTATATATTTTATCTGGTAAATATAGATATATAACATGAAAAAATAAAATAAATATAAAAATTATTCTGAAATACTAAAATTTTATTATCGAATAAAATTTATTATAATATTTTTTTTAAAAATAAAATATATCAAAAAATTTTTAAATCTACATCGTCGTCGTCATCATCGAGAGTCGAAGTCGAAGCTAGAGCTGGAGCTGGAATGTGGGCCAACATATTCTCAAAGCCTATGACTCCAAAATACACATTGAGCATCGACATCATGTCTCACAATGCCCTTCAGATGAGATGTGCACTCCTCAGCCTGATTTATCCACGTTGTAGCATGATCTGTCCGTTCCAATGTCTCCTCAAGCTCCTTCCGACTGATGACACTAGAAGTCTATGAGGAGATGCTTGCCTCGGATCAGTAGCTCATCGACATGTGTCCGAGCCTGCATCGGATCCTCTTAGAGTGCTCAGGCCCTAAGACCTAAGATAGATGGTTATGGAGCTCAGAGGTATCCAGGCCCTCACTTGCGAGCGCATCTAACTGATCCTGTAATTATAAATTAAAATAAAATTTTATAAGAAATGATATAATACTAATAATATATACTAATATATTTAATACTTACAAAAATATGCTCGATCGCAGTGTTCATTGGTCTGCTCGTCTTGTCCGTACGGTTGGATTGAAAGATCTCGCTATGACTGGGCATCACTCCATCTCTCATCAGCTATAATAAAGAATAAATTTATCAAAAAGATGATAAAAAATATGAATTTAATTTATCTAGTAAGATTTAGAATTAATTATCTCTCTATGCATATGACTAGCCATACACTCATGACCTTGAGTGTCCGTATACTCCTAGACTGCACGGTTCTCCCAATTTTGATGGAAGATAGCCTAACAAATATTCAAATAAATAATAAATATTTAAAAAAATATTTAAATAAAATTTTAAGCATATTAAAAAATTTAAAAGTTAAAAATTTTACCTCAAACTCTTGGCTCCTCTAGTGTCTAACCATTCTCTCCCACTGACTTAGAGAACAGTCCTATATCCAGTGAACAAGCTCTTCCAGAGTGTCTCATCGGTGCTTGAGCCATCCTCTGTGGAGCTTGATCTTATAACCTCGGTATAACTCTCCGAGCTTCTTCAGTTGGGCAGCTCGAGCCCTCTCATGATCGAGGAAGTCATACCTTCTCTGCATAAATTTATCAAAAATCAATTACAAAATTATTCTAATCAAACATATATAGTGTAAACATATAAAATGCATAATACAACTAAGATGTGCGTACTTATCCATATCTCCTCCCATACCCGATCCCTGACGGCAGCATCCATCAAATGCCAGTCTTTAGGCTCTACAGGAATGATGTCTAACCGTCTCATAAGTACTCCAAAAAAAAAATGCATCTCTTGTGCGGTCTCTCCTACCGACGTTCCTTCTGCATCATACTGCACCATCACCTGATGCTGACGATTCTACACGTGTGCCATACATGTGGGATCGTAAAATATCTGGCTGGATGATGCACCTACAATGCAAATACATTATGCAAATATATAAGTATACAAATACTATATAAAAAATAAAGTTATACTAATATAATAAAAATATACACTTAGATGCCTGCGATGGTAGAAGCTCAGCTGTCGGTGGAGTAGATGCCGTCGATGGAGTAAATACCGATGGTGAAGATCCTTGAGCAGTCGATGCTGAGGTGGATGGAGTATGCTCCGACTGCTCCTCGGATGTGGAATTGCACATAACCTGCCAAGAGGTAAGGGTGAAAGCTAGATGGCATTTCGGTGCCATCGTGACCTGCAACGTTAATAAACATTAATTAATATAACATCATGACATATCAAATTTTATTCGCTCGGAAGTCGAGCCGACTCTGTGCTTGAGACAGTCAGCTCCATGCCTGAGACATTCGATTAGGGTCCTCCCCCAGTCGGCTCGATTATGGCCTGAGCTAGCTCGATTGCGTATTCGAGTCGGCTCGACTGTGTGCCATCCCCTTGATCACTCCCTCTCTTCCTCTCTCCCTCTCTTGATCTCTCTCGCCGACAACGATGGCGAGGCCGAACCCCTTCCTCATAGCTTTTCCATCTCTCGATCTTCCTCTCTCCCTCTCTCGATCTCCTTCACCAGCAAGATCGGATCCCATCCCTCTCTCTCTCTCTCACTCTCTCAATCTCCCTCGTCGGTAAGGCCAAACCCCATCCCTCCCAGTGATGCCGGCGAGATCGAACCCCCTCCCTCCCTCTCTCGCTCTCTCGATCTCCCACTCTCCCTCTCTCGATCTCCCTCTTGTCGGTGAGGCCAAACCCCCTCCCTCCTAATGATGGTGGCGAGGCTGAACCCCCTCCCTCCTAATGATGGTGGCGAGGCCGAATCCCTCTCTTTTTTTCTCAAGTACAGATCCATCAGGTAATCAAATTCGGATCCCATATCAGTAATTAAAATTGAATTCGAATTTGAATATCTAAATTTTGATCCGAACCCAACCCATTGATAGATCTAGTCCACAGCCGCCGCCATGGCACAACCCAAGGCTACCGTCACGATACAGCCCAAAAACTACGACATGCAGATAATTATATTATTTATAATAAATATTTATAATATTTATTATAAATATTTTATAAATTATTATAAATATACATAACTAATAAATAATACTATAAAATTTAAAAAAATTATACTTACGGCTATATAGAGTGAGTCGCACCAAAAGCTCCGAGGATTGCCGACGACGATGCTAGAGGAGGATGACGGTACTAGAGGTAACCTACGAAATAAAAGTAAGATAGTGAGATAGAGAAGAGAAAAAAGGAGAAAAAAGAGAGAGAGCAGGGGCGACCGGGGATGGAGGGTCAGAGGAGGATGGCATATGACGAGAAGCGAAGAAGCTTCACTTGTTGGAAGGTCAAATAATGTGGTGGTGGGGGGGGGTTTCGCGGATAAGGAAGGTCGGATGGGGGTTCGCCAGAGGGGTTCGTGGGGATGAGGGATGGGGACGGAGGAGGGGAGGGGTTTTGTGGGGGCCGAGCGAGGGCGGAGGGAGGCTCGTCGAGGGGGATTTTTGGGGGCAGGAGGGTCAGTGGAAGGTGGGGAAGTGGCGGGTGATAGGGAGGGGGTGGGATGGGTGGTTGGAGAGGGAGGGGAAAGGAGGTGGTCCGATCGAGGGTAAGGAGGGCGACGTCGGTGGGGGAGGAGGAGGGTCGATGCCAACCTAGGGGAGATGAGGGGCGATGTCGGTCAGAAGGGAGGAGCCTCACCAACGACGAAGAAGAGGGGAGAGAAAGCGAGAGAGATTGAGCGTGCATGAAAGAAAAAAAAAAATTGAAGATTTTTAACCTAAACTACGGAGCGGTTTCAAACTACTGCCATATACTATCGAACTGCTGCATAATCTATGACAGCGGTTAACCAAAATCACTGTCATAGATCTACAGCAGCTAACCGTAGCATCTATGGCAGTGATTTTTGATAAACTGCTACCATAGGTAATGTTAGGGATAAATCCTACTTCCATCGAAGTCTGGTCTGAAGCTTAGCCTAATACAGCTGATAATCATGGAAGAGCTTTAACCAAAAATTCTCTCTCTAGCAATCGAATTCATTCAGTGGTCGAACTATCCAGCAGACAAATCTAGCAGAACTTCTCATCAGTCGAGCTCCAGTTGAACCTCTTCAGTCAGTTGAACTTCTTAGCAGCCGAACTCCTTTTGGACTCTTCCAACAGTCAAGCTTCTATGGAAGTCAAACTTCTTTCGAACTCCTCCAACAATCGAGCTTCTATGGAAGTCGAACTCTTTCCGGACTCCTCCAGCAACCGAACTTCTACAGAAGTCGAACTTTTTTCGGACTCCTCCAGTAGCTGGGCTTGTACGGAAGTTGAACTCCTTCCAGACTCCTCCAGTAGTCGAACTTCTACGAAAGCCAAACTCCTTCTGACTCCTCCAGCAATCGAGTTTCTACGAAAGTCGAACTCCTTCTGGACTCCTCTAGCGGTTGGATTTCTATAGGAGCCGAACTTCTTTCAGACCATTTCTTCAGATGGATTTCTACAGGCAATCCCACTATTGAATGGTTATAATTATTACGATAATTATGATTATCATTTATCAAAAAAATCATGATCGATATTTATCAAGACAATCACGATCGGCATTTATCAGGATGGTTATATCAGTCATTAATTAAGGCAATTACAACAGGCTCCTATAAAAAGGACCTCCAGATATGTTTTCAAAGGGTTTTTCTTTTTCTTCCTAAAATTTTGCCAAACTCCTCTCTGAGCACTCCATTTCTGTTGGCTAGAGCTAACTTGACCATCAGAGGATCCTACCAGGAGCCACCACCATCGACTCCGAGATGAAACTTTATTTTGTAGATCACTGGTGGTGACCTCATTCTTCCTCCAACTCCAGCTCGATCCGGACGTCAACCAGATTCTGCACCAACAGGATTGGCGCTAGAAGGAGGGGCTCTCTATTCCTGAGGTATTCCTTGATTCTTAAAGGAGTGCTCAGTCGACCTTGTTGATCTTCTTCTTTAAGGTTCAGTCATATCCTCTCCCTCAGATCCTAAAAAATGCCTTCCAGAAGAAGGTTCGACTACCCAGACGATCTACCAGCTTCTATCGTCAGATTTAAGCCAGATCCAGTCAGTTCCTACTCCATCGTCGATGCTTCAACCTCAGGCTCCTCCATCGGCAGACCATAGGTAGATTCAGAGTAGTTTAACCTACTGATGCAGTAGGTTTAGGGCCTCACCGAAATGGTGTAGGCTATGTAGCAACCTTCGATGATGGCAGTTCCGCTAGGAAACCCGCCATCAGGAATATCAGAAACTCAGTACCAAGGAGGAGCACTTGGGCTAGCATGCTCCGTCATCACGTGGGAAAGGAGAAACATAGAGCAGAGAGATTCTAAGTTCGGATCATGATTCTTCTCTAGAAAGAGACCTTCTCCCATCTACAGTCAGAAGCCTTCCAAAGATCTGTGATCGAGATGACATCCTCGATCAAAAAACTATGGAAGATGGATCCGATGGATTTAGGAACTCCTCCATATCATCCCCAGCTTCACCATGACGACGTCCGCACTGATCCCTTCTTTTCTCTCTCCGAATTATGTAAGAGGCCCGTTCTGTCGAACTTTAAGCTCTTTCCAACTTTGAAAGCTATGATGGAACCTCTGATCTAGTCGATTATCTGAAGGCCTTTCAAACCATGATACTAGCTTCCATGGCACACCAGACGCCATCTTATGTCAAGCTTTCCCATCTACCTTAAAGGGAGCAACAAAAAACTGGTACTCAGTACATTGAAGTCGAGGTACGATCTTCTCCTTTGATCAGATGAGCCATTAGTTTGTGGCTCACTTCATCAGCAATTGACATCCCCATCGAGGTTCAGATTCCTCTGATGAATATTAAGTAGAAGGAGGAAGAATCTATCCAGAACTTATGTCATCTTGGTTTAATGCTACGGTATTGGAGATCCGAAACCTGGACTCAGTCTGTTGCAATGGTGGCCGCACTCAAGGATGACCTTCACAAGAATGATTTATTATTCTTCTCTGAAGAAAGAAGTATCCTAAGAAACTTTGCTGATCTGCTAGCTCGGGTCTGAAAGGATATGCCCGTATGCGGAAGAAGCCTTCAAATTGAAGGACGAAGGAAGTCACAAGGAGAGTGGTGAGTGCAGACGAAGTCTAATAAACCCATGCATCGATGGGAGGGCTGAGTGAAAATTCGATCCATGCTCATGGACTCCTCCCTGGGTGCAAGCGAAGCTCCGAACTCCTCGAGCTTGTCATCAAAGAATCTCGATGGAAGGGCGCCAAGAAGTTCTCCTCCCGAAAGGTTCCACAACTACGCCCCCTTTAGTGCTTTTAAAGCTTAAGTTCTGACGAAAATTAGAAACCAGCTACCAAGATCAGAAGAATTATGATCTCCCCCAAACAAGCACGATCGAAGCAAGTACTGCCTCTACCATCACGACCATGGCCACGATACTAAAGAATGTATTCAACTCCGAGATAAAATCGAGGAGCTCGTTAGGAGAGGCCAACTGGATCGATTCCTCAGATGCCAGTCTGAAGTAGGAGAAGATCGATCGAGGATGCTGCCATAGCTAGAACCACCAATGATGTAGGTACAATAGAAAGATCGATCGCCTCCCATATCATCGATTTCACATTTGGGAAGAGCTTGGTATTTCGACGATCCATCATCTCCAATGTCAAAGCCAAAAGGAGCTCGCTCCAAATTATGTGATGACAGAAAAAAAGTAAAAACTATGTGATGATAGGGAAAACTATGTAAAAACTATGCAAAAAATAATGCAAAAATTATGTGATGATAAGGAAGAAGCAGTCAATAGTGGTCGTATTAAAAATAGGAGGAGAACCTCGTCCTAACATGAGTCGGTCAAAGTCCTTCAATCTCGACTAGAGATGGGATCTCTTTCGAGCGACCGTGACAACCACGGCTAGAGATAAGATCTCTCCCGAGCGATCGAGTCAATCTCAGCTAGAGATAAGCCTTTCGAGCGATCGAGTCAACCTCGATCAGAGATAAGATCTCTTCCGAGCGATCGAGTCAACCTCGACTAGAGATAAGATCTCTTTCGAGTGATCGAGTCAACCACGGCCAGAGATAAGATCTCTTCCGAGCGCCTGAGCTTCAACCTCGGTAGGAGATAAGATCTCTTCTGAGCGACTGTGACAACCTGACTAGAGATAAGATCTCTCTTAAGCATCCGAGTCAACTTCGGCTAGAGATAAGATCTCTTCCGAGCGATCGAGTCAACCTCGACTAGAGATAAGATCTCTCTCGAGCGCCCAAGCTTCAACCTCGACTAAGATAAGATCTCTCTCGAGCGATCGGACAACCTCAACTAGAGATAAAATCTCTGTCGAGCGCCTGAGCTTCAACCTCGGCTAGAGATAAGATCTCTTCCGAGCGGTCGGGCTAACTTCGGCTAGAGATAAGATCTCTCTCGAGCTTCGAAGGCCTCATTTATTTAGGATGAGATAGGGGGAGAGGCCCTGTCAACGGCCCTTATGTGCCCCCATAGTCCGTTAGGAATAGGAGGAGAACCTTATCCTAACGTGAGCAAAATTAAAGGCCTCGTTCATTTTAGACGAGATAGGGGGCGAGGCCCTGACAACGGCCATTATGTGCCTCTACAGTCTATTAGGAACAAGAGGAGAACCTCATCCTAACGTGAGCAAGATTGAAGATCTCATTCATTTTAGACGAGATGGGGGAGAGGCCCTGACAACGGCCCTTATGTACTCCCACGGCTTGTTAGAAATAGGAGGAGAACCTCGTCCTAACGTGAGCAAAGTCGAAGACCTCATTTATTTTAGATGAGATAGGAGGAGAGGCCCTATCAACCGCCCTTATGTACCCCACAGCTCGTTAAAAATAGGAGGAGAACCTCGTCCTAATGTGAGCAAAGTCGAAGACCTCATCCATTTTGATCATTTTAGATGGGATGAGAGGAAAGGCCTCGAAGATGGCCCCATTGTGCTCGACAATAATAGGAGACAAGATCTCCTCCAAGCATCAACTACACTTTCAACCTCGACTAGAGACAAGGTGCATAATCTTGAAGAGGACTTCGGCAATCGTTCTTTTTGTACTTCCTTCCTTCGAGTTTCAAACTCAGAAGTAGGAGGACTATTGTTGGGGATAAATTCTGCTCCCATCGAAGTCCAGTCTAAAGCTTAGCCTAATGCAGTTGGTAATCACGAAAGAGCTTCAATCAAAAATTTTTTTCCTAACAGTTGAATTCATTCAGTGGCCGAACTACCCAGCAGACAAATCTAGCTGAACTTCTCATCGATCGAGCTTCAGTCGAACCTGTTCAGTCGGTTGAACTTCTTAGTAGTCGAACTTCTTTCGGACTCTTCCAGCAGCCAAGCTTGTATGAAAGCCGAACTTCTTTCGAACTCCTCCAGCAACCGAGCTTCTATGAAAGCTGAACTCCTTTCGGACTCCTCTAATAGTTGGGCTTCTACGAAAGCCGAACTTCTTTCGGACTCCTCCAGCAGTCGAATTTTTAGGAAAGTCGAACTCTTTTTGGACTCCTCCAGCAGTCGGGCTTCTACGAAAGTCAAACTCCTTCTGACTCCTCCAGCAATCGAGCTTCTATGGAAGCCAAACTTCTTTTGGACTCTTTTAGCGATTGGATTCCTATAGGAGCCGAACTCCTTTTGGATTGTTTTTTCAGACAGATTCCTACAGGCAATCCCACTACTAAATGGTTACAATTATTATGACAATTATGATTGTCATTTATCAAGGCAATCACGATCGACGTTTATCAAGACAATCATGATCGACATTTATTAGGACGATTATGATAGGCATTAATCAAAGTAGTTACAACAGACTTCATCTATAAAAAAGAACCCCAGATATGTTTTCAAAGGGCTTTTTTTTTCTTTTCAAAACTCTATTGAACTTCTCTCCGAGTACTCCATTTCTATTGGCCAGAGCTAACTTGACCATCAGAGTGTTCTACTGGAGCCACCACCACCGACTCTGGATGAGACTTTATTTTATAGGTTATTGATGGCGACCTCGTCTTCCTCGACTCTAGCTCGATTCGATGTCAATCAAATTTTGCATCAATAGAATTGGCGCTAGAGGAAGGGCCCTCTGTTCTTGAGGTTTTCTTGATCTTAAAGGAGTGCTCAGTAGCGATTTAGAGTTCTTTTTAGAAAAAAAATGCCTTTCAGAAAAGCTTCGACCCAGTGATCAACGGCTTCTACAGTCAGATCCCATCCAGATATATCAGTTCTCACTCTACCTCTGGTAACTCAAGCTCCACCTACAGCCATAGTGAATTTGGAGCAGTTTAACCTACTGATGCAGTGGATTCAGGACCTCACCGAGATGGTGCAGGCCATGCGGCAGCCCCCGACGATGACTCCACCAAGAAACCCACCATCAGGTTGTTGGAAATTGATTTCAAGGAAGAGCATTTGGGCTAGCATGTCTATCATCATAGAAAAGAAAAAATAGAGAGCAAAGGATCTAAGTTTGGATCATGGTTCTCCTCTAGAGGAGACCTTCTCCATCTGTAGTCGGAAGCCCTCCAAAATCTGTGATCGAGACGACTTTCTCAATCACAAACTATGGAAGATGGACTGACAAATTGAGGAGCTCGACCACGTCACCCCAGCTCACCATGACGACGTCCGCATCGATCCTTCTTTCTCTCCAAATTATGCAAGAGCCTGTTCAACCGAACTTCAAGCTCCCTCAACTTGAAAGCTACGATGGAACCTTTGATCTGGTTGATCAGCTGGAGGCCTTCCGAACCATGATGCTGCTTCATGGTGCACCAGATGCCATGTTATACCGAGCTTTCCCATCTCCTTAAAGGAAGCAGTAAGAAGTTGGTACTCAGCATTGAAGCCAAGTACGATATTCTCTTTTGATTAGATGAGCCATCAGTTCGTAGCTCATTTCGTCAGCAGCCGACTTCCGCATCGAAGTTTAAATTCCTTGATGAATGTCAAGCAGAAGAAGGTGGAATCCATCCGAGCTTATGTCACCCAATTTAACACTGCGGCATTAGAGGTTTGGGACTTGGACCAATCTATTGCAATGACTGTGCTCAAGAACGGCTTTTAGAAGAATGATTTGCTATTTTCTCTGAAAAAAAAGTACCCCAGGGACTTTACCAATCTACTAGCTCAGGCCAAGAGATATGCCCGTGCGAAAGAAGCCTTCAAATTGAAGGACGAAGAAGTCGCAGGAGAGCGGTGAGTGGACGAGTCTAATAAACCCACCATCGATGGAGGGTCGAGTGAAGTTCGACCGTGCTCACGGACTCCTCCCGGACATAAGCGAGCCCGAACTCCTCGAGCTCGTCATCAAGGAACCTCGACTGAAGGATGCCAAGAAGTACTCCTCCCAAAAGGTTCCACAACTATGCCCCCTTAATGCTTCTAAAGCTCAAGTTCTGATGGAAATTAGGAACCAGCTGCCAAGATTAGAAGAATTACGATTTTCCTCAAACAAGCACAATCGAAGCAAGTACTGCCTCTACCATGGCGACCACGACTATGATACTAAAGAATGTGTTCAGCTCCGAGACGAAATTAAAGAGCTCATCAGGAGAGGTCAGCTGGGTTGGTTCCTCGGATGCCGGTCTGAAGCAGAAGAAGATCGACCGAGGGCACTGCCATAGTCAGAACCACCAATGATGGAGGAACAACAGAAAGGTCTGTCGCCTCCCATATCATCGATGCCACGTCTGGGAAGAGTTTGGTACTTTGTCGATCCATCATCTCCAGCATCAAAGCCAAGAGAAGCTCGCTCCAAATTATGTGATGATAGAGAAGAAGCAAAAACTATGTGATGACAGGAAAAACTATATAAAAACTATGCAAAAAATTATGCAAAAACTATGTGATAATAGGAAAGAAGCAGTCAATAGTGGGCATGTTAAGAACAGGAGGAGAACCTCGTCCTAACATGAGTCGGTCAAAGTCCTTCAACCTCGGCTAGAGATGAGATCTCTCCCGAGCGATGTGACATCCTCGCTTAGAGATAAGATCTTTTCTGAGCGATCGAGTCAATCTCGACTAGAGATAAGATCTCTCTCGAGCGATCAAGTCAATTTCGGTCAGAGATAAGATCTCTCTCGAGTGCTTGAGCTTCACCTATCTAGATAAGATCCTCTTGAGCGTCGTGACAATCTCGACTAGAGATAAGATCTCTCCCGAGCATCCAAGTCAACCTCGGCTAGAGAT
Organism: Cocos nucifera; assembly: GCA_006176705.1. Lineage (NCBI taxonomy): Eukaryota > Viridiplantae > Streptophyta > Magnoliopsida > Arecales > Arecaceae > Cocos > Cocos nucifera. Next base: position 61,831 of record QRFJ01001522.1, on the reverse strand, counting down.
AAGATCTCTTTCGAGTGATCGAGTCAACTCGAGAGATAAGATCTCTCCTGAGCGTTCGAGCTTAAATCTCGACTAGAGATAAGATCTTTTTCGAGCGGTCGGACCAACCTCGGCTAGAGATAAGATCTCTCCCGAGCGCCCGAGCTTCAACCTCGATTAGAGATAAGATCTCTCCTAAGCGGTCGGGCCAATCTCGATTAGAGATAAGATCTCTTTCGAGCGACCGAGCCAACCTCGGCTAGAGATAAAATCTCTTCCGAGCTTTGAAGGCCTTGTTCATTTAGGATAAGATGGGAGGAGAGACCCTATCAACGGCCCTTATGTGCCCCCACAGTTCATTAGGAACAGGAGGTGAACCTCATCCTAACGTGAGCAAAGTCGAAGGTCTCGTTCATTATAGATGAGATGGGGGGAGAGGCCCTGACAATGGCTCTTATGTATCCCCATAGCCTATTAGGAATAGGAGGAGAACCTCGTCATAACATGAGCAAAGTTGAAGGTCTTGTTCATTTTAGACGAGATGAGGGGAGAGGCCTTGACAACGGTCCTTATGTGCCCCTACAGTCCATTAGGAATAGGAGGAGAACTTCGTCCTAACATGAGCAAAGTCGAAGATCTTTGGTTATTTAAGATAGGAGGAGGAGAGAGGTCCATTCAATGGCCTGTCTGTGTCCCTATTGCCATGTTAGGAATAGAAGGAGAATCTCATCCTAACATGAGCAAGTTGAAGGTCTCCATTTCAGTTCATTTTAGATGGGGTGAGAGGAAAGACCTTGAATGGTCCCATTGTGCTCGACAACAATAGGAGATAAGATCTTCCCCAAGCTTCAACAACACTTTCAACCTCGACTGGAGACAAGGTGCATAGTCTTGAAGAGGACTTCGACAGTCATCCTTTTTGTACTTCCTTCCTTCGAATTTCGAACTTGAGAGTGGGGGGACTATTGTTGGAGATAAATTTTGCTCCCACTAAAGTCTAGTCTAAAGCTTAGCCTAATACAGCTGGTAATCATAGAAGAGCTTCAATCAAAAATTCTCTTTCTAGCAGCCAGATTCATTCAGTGGCCAAACTATCCAGTGGATAAATCTAGCCGAACTTTTCATCGGTCGAGCTCCAGCCGAATCTCTTCAGCCGATCGAACTTCTTAGCAGCTGAACTCCTTCCAGACTCTTCTAGTAGCCGAGCTTCTATGAAAGCCAAACTCCATCCGAACTCCTTCAGCAACCGAGCTTCTATGAAAGTTGAACTTCATCTAGACTTCTCCAACAGTCGGACTTCTATGGAAGTCGAACTCCTCCAACAGTCGGGCTTCTATGAAAGCCGAACTCCTTCCGGACTCCTCCAGTAGTCGAACTTTTATGAAAGCTGAACTCCTTCTGACTCCTCCAGCAATCGAGCTTCTACAGAAGCCAAACTCCTTCTGGACTCCTTTAGCGGTTGGATTTCTATAGGAGTCGAACTCCTTCTGGACCGTTCCTTCGGACGAATTCCTACAGACGATCCCACTACTGAATGATTATAATTATTATGATAATTATAATTATTATTTATCAAGATAATCATGATCGATATTTATCAAGATAATCACGATCGATATTTATCAGGATGGTTACGACAGTCATTAATCAAGGTAGTTATAATAGGCTCCGTTTATAAAAAGAATTCTCAGATACATTTTCAAAGGGCGTTTCTTTTTCTTTCTAAAACTCTACCAAACTTCTCTCTGAGCACTCCATTTCTGTTAGTCAGAGCTAATTGACCATCGGAGGATCCTACCAGAGCCACCACCATCGACTCCAGATGGAACTTTATTTTGTAGGTCACCGATGGTGACCTTGTCTTCCTCAACTTCAGCTCGATCTGACGTCAACTAAATTTTGCACTAATAGATGAAAAATAATTTTTTTTATCATTTTTCTCTAAATATTATATAATTTTAAAATTTAATACCTATATTCATCATTCATTAGAGTATCATCGTAAAAAATTGCCTCGATCTGATGGCTCTTGCTTCATCGATCAAAAAAATTTGATTTTGACGATCACAAACGATGATGCGATGATCTGATAGATGGAGATCTTCGATGGATTTAAAAATCTATAATGATGATCTCGATAATGTTTGTAGCATACTATCAAAGTTTTACTTCAATTGGATATCATTATCATGGTTAATTTAGTATGAAATGATATCGACCGTTAAATTAGAAATAAGTGATTAAAGGGTTAAACGGCATTCGATTATGAGATAATTTTTTAGTTAAATGATCTTTGTTATAATTTTAAATATTTTATATGATGATGATAGTAAAATTTAAATCATTTTCATATAAACTGTACATGTTAAGCAGATATTGCAAAAGTACGAGCATAACAACCAATAAAGTTTCAGAATGGTTATCAGGAGACGTATAGTTTTAAATCGTTCTTCATCTCACGAGTTGAATTTTATAATCACCATCATAAAAAATAATTAAAGTAGTAGTCAAGATCATTTATAAAAAAAATTATCTCATAATCGAACATCGTTTGGTCCTTTGATCAAGCATTTATCATTTAACGATCGAAACTAGCCTATATAATTGTCAAACGATATCCGATTGAAGTGAACTTTAATAGTATGCTTACAAATAATCACTAAAATCATCGTTGTAGATTTTTGGATCCATCGAAGATCTCTATCTATTAGATCATCGCATCATTGTTCATGATCATCGAAATTAAATTTTTCTGATTGATGAAGCTAGGGCCATCGAATTAAGGTGACCTTTTACGATGACGCTCTAATGATAATTATTTAGATAATAAACAATGAAGATGACATTATCTTAAATTATAATTAATTTATATATATATATATATATGGCAGTGGTTATAATTATCGGCTAAATCAAATTATAGCAGTGGTTCCTACTAACCACTGCTATAGGTCCGACTTATGGCAGCGGTTACAACTGCTATAGATTGATCTATGATAGTGATTTTTTATAACCACTCTATAGGTTCGACCTACGATAGTGATTTTCATTAACCGCTGCTATATATCGGACTTATAGCAGCGGTTACAAAAATCGCTGTCAACCACTACTATAGATGCTATGGCAGTGGTTAACGAGAACCGCTGCCATAGGTGCTATGGCAGCGATTATGGAATCGCTGTCATAGTACTATGACAGCAGTTAACGAGAACCACGCCTAGGCCATTTTGTAGAGGATATTAATCTAGAAATCTGAAGAGAAATAAAGTAGAGATGTGGATCTTAGGGCTAAAGTGGAACCTTAAAGCATATCAAATTCATTCATCAGAAGCTGAGCCGGCTCCGTGCCTGAGACATCGGCTTTGGTCCTCCCCTAGCCAGCTTGATCACAGCTGAGCCAGGCGTATCGCCGCTTGTGTGCATTCTCTCAATCACTCCTCTCTCCCTCTCTCTCTCTCATCGGCGGCAAGATTGAATCTTCCCTTCCAGCTTTTTCATCTCTCGATCTTTCTCTTCCTCTCTCAATCTCCCTCATCAATGAGGTCGAACCCCATCCCTCCCTCTCTCACTCTCTCGATCTTCCTCACTGCAAGGCGGACCCCATCCCTCCCAGTGATGCGACAGGCCAGACCCTCTCCCTCTTCTCTCGTCTCTCAATCTCCCACTCTCCCTCTCTCGATCTTTCCTCGGCGAGAGCTGAACCCCCTCCCTTCCAATGATGGCGGCGAGGCGGATTCTCTTCCTTTCCTCTCCCTCTCTCGATCTTCCTCGCCGACACCGGCGAGGTCGACCCCCTCCTCCCTCCCCTCCCACTCTCGGTCTCCCTTGTCCGTGGCCGACGAGCGACCGACCCTCCCTCTCTCAATCTATCGATCCTCCTCTCAGTCTCTCCATTTCTTAATTTTGGATCTCGAAATCGGGTCCGACCTTTCAGAATCTATTAGGGTCCGGGTTTGGTACTTTAAGTATAGATCCATCGGATATTCGGATTCGGATCCAGTACCGATAATTAAAATTAGATCCGAATCCGAATATTCAGGTTTCGATCCAAAAACTATGACAGACAGTTAATTATAATATTTATAATAAATATTTATAATATTTATTATAAATATTTTATAAATTATTATAAATATACATGATTAATAAATAATATTATAAAATTAAAAAAAATTATACCTGTGAATATAGAGAATGGGTCGCACCGAAAGCTTGGAGGGTCGCCAGCGACGTACTAGAAGAAGATGACGACACTAGAGGTAACCTGCGAAATAAAAGCAAGATAGTAAGATAGAGAAGAAGAGAAAGAGGAAAGAGAGAGGCAGGGGAGGCTGGGGATGGGGCCAAGGGGGGGTACAGTGACGAGGAGGCCCAAGAGCATAGTGATGAAAGAATCGATGATCGGGAGGAAGAGTGTGGGGGTGTGGGGTGGCGGGGAGGGGTGGCCGGGGATGGGGGAAGGAGGGGCGGTCGGGGGGAGGGTGGGGGGGCTGGTGGAGGGTGGCGAGGAGGGGGCCGAGGATGGAGGGAAGGAGGGGTGGCGGGGGGAGGGGTGGGTGGGGGTCGGGTGGGGGTGGCGGAAAGGAGCGGCCAGGGATGGGGAGAAGGAGGGGCGCCGGGGGGGGGTGGGGGTGGCGAGGGGGCGGCCGGAGATGGGAGGCTGGAGGTGGTAGGGTGGCAGGGAGGGGCGGCCGGGGAGGTGGGGGGGCCAGGTGGGGGCTGACGGATGGCGAGGAGGAGCGGTCGGGGATGGGGGAAGGAGGGGCGGTCGGGGAGTGGGGGGCGAGTGGCGGGGAGGGGCGGCCGGAGATGGGGGGCCGGAGGGGGAGGGGAAGGAGGGCGACGCCAGTCGAGGGGGAAGGAGGGGCGACACTGGCCGAGGGGGAAGGAGGGGCGGTGCCGGTCAGAGGGGAAGGAGGGGCGGTGCCGGCCTGGGGGGAAGAAGCCTCACCGACAACGGAGAGGAGGGAGAGAGATAAAGAGAGATTGAGCATTCATGAGAGAAAAGCAGAAAAAATTTAAAAATTTTTAACCTAACCTATGGCAGCGGTTATTGAACCACTGCCATAGATCTACAGCAGTGGTTACCCAAAATTGCTGCTATAGATCTATGACAGCGATTTTTGATAACCACTGCCGTAGGTTGAAAATAATTTTTTTCTTATTTTTTTTAAATATTATATAATTTTAAAATTTAATATCCATCTTCATCATTTATTATCTAAATAATTATTATTAGAGTGTCTTCACAAAAGGTCGCCTCGATCTGATGGCCCTAGCTTCATCGATTAGAAAAATTTGATTTCGATGATCATGAATGACGATGCGATAATCTGATAGATGGAGATCTTCGATGAGTCTAAAAATCTGCAATGATGATCTCGATGATGTTTGTAGCATATTATCAAAGTTTGACTTCAATCAGATATTGTTATCATGGTCAATTTAGTACGGAATGATTTCGACCATTAAATTAGAAACAAGCGATCAAAGGGTTAAACGGCATTCAATTATGAGATAATTTTTTAGTTAAATAATCTTTATTATAATTTTAAATATTTTATATGGTGATGATAGTAAAATTTAAATTATTTTTATATAAATTATTCATGTTAAGCAGATATTGCAAAAGCACGAGCATAATAACCAGTGAAGTTTCAGAATGGTTATTAAGAGACGTATAGTTTTAGATCGTTCTTCATCTCACGAGTTAAATTTTATAATCACCACTATAAAAAATGATTAAAATAGTATCCAAGATCATTTATAAAAAAATTATCTCATAATCGGATACCGTTTGGTCCTTTGATCACTCATTTATCATTTAACGGTCAAAACTAACCTATACTAAATTGATTAAGATAACAATATTCGATTGAAGTAAAACTTTGATAGTACATTACAAACATCATCGAAATCATCGTTGTAGATTTTTGAATCTATCGAAGATCTTCATCTATCAGATCATCATATCGTCGTTCGTGCTCATCGAAATCAAATTTTTCTGATCGATAAAGCTAGGGCCATCGGATCAAGGCGATCTTTTGCGATGATACTTAATGATAATTATTTAGATAATAAACGATGAAGATGAATATTAAATTTTAAAATTATATAATATTTAATATATATATATATATATATATATATATATATATATATATATATATATATGGCAGTAATTATAATTAACAGCTGCCATAAATATGCTTATAGTAGTGGTTCATACTAACTACTGCTATAGATCCGACTTATGACAGTGGTTTCACTAACCGCTGCTATAGGTTGATCTATGGTAGTGATTTTTTATAACCGCCACTATAAATCTGACCTACGGCAGTGATTTTCGTTAACTGCTGCTATATGTCGAATCTATAGCAGCGGTTACAAAAATTACTGTCATAGGTCCAACCAATAGTAGTGGTTAACGAAAACCACTACCGTAGGATCTATGACAGTAGTTTCGAAAATCGCTGCCATGGTATGCACTGTTATAGATCATTTTTATAGTAGTGATGATAAAAAATTTTATGAACTGACATAAATAAACCACTTTAATGATAAATATTCATGTTAATTTATAAAATTATTAATATAAAAAATTAAATGCTCAAAATGATTAAGTTCAATATAGAATACTTAATAACATGCATCCCAGTAATCATAACACAACATAATATTGCATTCTAAAACTACAGTAACATGTTTGTATAGTTCAAAATATATATTATGCTAAAAAAAATATCAAATATAAATTTTTTAAAGAGTATTATCAAAAATAAATTTTTTAGGAAGCAAACTTAAATTTTTAAAGGACTATTATAAAACAATAACCTTAGAGGCTTAACTATAAAATAGAGATTTCAAACAATAAATTATATTAAAAGGACTAAAATATAATTTTGTTAGATTGAAATCAAATTTTTATAATTATAGGGACTAGACTATAATTTTTTTTTGTACTTAGATCAAATATTGAATTTGACAGGGATTAAAGTGCAAAATTATAATATAATAGCTTAAACACCAAACCGGGTTTGGATTTTGGGTTAAAACCCAAAACTCGAAACCCGTTTGGCCATCTTCTCCCTCATGGTGGCCCTTCCTTCTTTTTTTTTTTTTTCAATGTTTTGGGCAGTGGAGAGGAGGGCTTACTGGCACCTCCTCTCCGCCTCAAATTTGGATCCAGCAACAGTCAAAAAAGCTCCAACCAGCAGACCGCTACCATCAGCTGCCGATGAGGTGCCCTTAGTCGACCATGGCATGGAAGAGGGAGGAGAAGAAGGGCATGGAGGCTTGAACCCCTGTCCCTCGCATTCTCTTTCCATTTTTTTTTATTGGAGGATGGCGCCTGTCATCGTCGGTGCTTGGATGAGGCCACCGGCCATGTGCCCATAGGCGATGATGACATGGGAGGAGGAAAAGTAGGGTATGGTGGAAATCGCCGCCCCTCCTTCCCTTTTCTCTATTTTTTTAATAAGATCCCAGTGGTTGCCGCCCTCGGTCCCACCACACTGGCAAGAAGAAGGATCGATGGCTGCCTGCCTTGGTCTTGTCACACCGGCAAGAAGAAAAAAGAGAAGAGCGGCAAGATCCGTCCTAAAACCTTTTTTTCAATTATAATTGGATCCTTAAATCCGAACAGAAATTAATGTCCCCTTAATGCCGGCGCATTCCGGTTGCCGCCGAATCTTGATCCAGCTAGAGAGAGGCCCAATCGGCAAGAAGAAATGGTTAAAGAGAAGGGCATGGGAAGATCCGTGCATTTTTTTTCTTCTTTTTTTTTTTGATTCTAATCCTCTACAAAACTAGCTTTGATACCATATGTAAAAAAATTTTCATGAATTTATGTAGAAGATTAGTACATAAAAGATAGATGCATACTTGTGTTCGCCATTGATTTTTCAAGAATAATAGCAACGGATGCTCAGACGAATGTCGAGTACCAAGCCCTTCTCTACCAGCTTCCTCTTAACGGCGGCTATTCGATGGGACAAGTCTGAGAACTAGTCTCATAATATTTATAGAAAGTGGAGAGGAGATTTGACTATATAAAATAAAATCCTAACATACCTATCCATCATAAGCTTATGTTGGATCAAAGCCTATACTGTACCTTTTCAATCACACCAATCCAATATAAGATGTACTTAACCCAAAATAAAAGAATCACCAACATTATTGGGCTTACATGCATGTCTATTAATCCGAATCATATAATCAATTTATTTTTAATAAAATAAAATAATTAATTAATAATAATTCATAATTAGAAAAAATTTTCATAGAAGAGTACATACTGCATGCAATTTTAGAAATCACAAAATCAAAATCAAGATGTATTTTCTTTTCATGGTTGAAGAAACTATCATATATCATACAATATCCGGTTTAGGTCATCTTCACAAATATCCAGGCTAGACTGGTCCAGAAAGATGAAAAGTTAGATGGAATGGCCGATATTATATTTGAAGAATTTTTTTTATTTAAGGATTAAATTATTTAAAAAAATTATATTCTACACTACAGCCAATCATGGTGATGAATATATAGAGCTTATGGAAATGAGATGAGATAATTGATAAAGTACAACTATAAGAAAATATAAAATTTTTGTATCTGTGATCTGTGCCCTTAACATCTCGTGTGTTTAGCATAACGTATCAGATAAAAGACGGAGTTGAAACTCATATTTTGCAATGATCATGAGTTCTTTTGTTGATAATTTCTACACTGACAATCGGTAGGACCTGTCAGGCCTAGGCAAGGGCTGAAATCTTAAAACCCCGTTTGGGATAAGTTTAAAAGGAGTTTATCCCCGGATAAAATGCCAAATGCTATTTTTGGTTTGGTTGAGATTCTCTATGCCGGTCGCATGGGCTTCTAAGAGAGTTGGTTGTCATCCTTCTAGCCGTCTTGGAGTCAATGTTTTTTTATTTAATTGGAATTGATAGAGAAAAATGACAGATGCTGCCGTTTGTCCCATCCTTCCGGTCCTTCCTGTATTAATGCAAGATGGACCATGCTTCTCTTTTTATTTCCTTTTAAAAAAATCATCTACTTTTATCAATTTCAAAATTTCAAAATTTAAAATTTTTAAAAATATATATTTAGAAAATCTGTAATCTGTTCTTCAATCTGAACTTTCGATCATTAGTTTTGGACTATAAAGGAGATAATACCCTCTCCTCTCCGTAAAAATATAATCCATCTCTAATATATTAATTATGTTACATCTAATTATATTATTTTAAAAACTAATTCATTCTGAGCATGTCGTATTGCCGATAGGCAATCGCACGGCAAACAGGATTTGAAAAGCATCCATGCACGGCAGGAGTCAATAGCCGCACTTAATGGTAACTAAACTAGGCATTAATTTTTTTTGGATGATAATCATTAAATTTTTTATTCAAAGGAGACCTCGAAAATCTTATTACTTGGAACTTAATCCCAGCTTCTTGAGTTATTCTCTCGAACGCTTCCTTATTGATTGACGAACCCACCGCCACAACACAATCCGACATAAAACAAACGTCACCTAAAGTTCATATATGGAGTCCAAGCTGCCGTCCACCATATTTCTTTATCACTTGCAAGGCGGGAGTGGCGTTCCGCAGAGGCACTTGTTGTGCAGGTAGCAGTACTCGTCGAACCGCCCCATATTTCCTCCAACCGGGATTTCGCCACACAACCTGTTATAACTCACGTTGAAGAACTGCAGGTTCGCCAACTTCGCTATCTGGTTCGGAATGCTCCCATAGATCCGGTTATGGTTCAAGTCCACGGAGTCCAATCCCTCGGGGAACTCCACGTTCGTCAGATCGAACGCGAACTGGTTCCTCGACAGATCGATCTGCTGTGCGGGCTTGGACCGGCCGAAGAGGATCGAGGCGTCACCGGTGAACCGGTTCCGCGACAGGTCTATGACCTCGAAGCCCACCTTCCCGAAAGCCGGGGGGATCTCGCCGGTTAGATTGTTGTGAGAGAGATGGAGATATGGCCCCTGCGTGGATCCCTGGAAAAGCGTGGACGGGAGGGGCCCGGTGAGGTGGTTGCGACTAATGTCGATGGAGGATAGATTGGGGAGGTCGCCAAGGGAGGCCGGGATGGAGCCGGAGAGCCGGTTGAAGGAGAGGTCGAGTTGAGTGAGGGATGTGATCTCGGAAAGGAAGGCGGGGACGGGGCCGGAGACGTTGGTCCAGCTGATGTCGAGGTACTCGAGGTTTTTAAGCTTGGTGAGAGCCGGAGGGATGGAGCCGACGAGGTTGGGGAGGTGGTGAAAGACGAGGTTCTGGAGGTAAGGGAGATCTCCGACGGCATCGGGGATGGTGCCGGGGAAGTCATCCTGGAAGAGGGAGAGGCCGACGACGCGGTCGGTCTTGGGGTCGCAGTCGACGTCGTACCAGTCGCAGCAGCCGGTGTCGTTCGTCCAGGAGGCGAAATGGTAGGCATTATTGAAGGCGGCCTTGATGGCGAGCAGGGCCTTCTTGTCGTCTTTGTTGCAGCGGGCGGAGGAGACTGGGTGAGGGGTGGAGGACAGCAGAAGGAAGAGGGAGAGAGTGAGGAAAGAAGGGAGGGTACGTTTTGAAGCCATTCTTGAAGAACTTTTCTTTCTTTCGTGACGGAGTTTGTAGACTAGTGGCTCCGTTTATAAGGTGGGGCTGGATGATGAGTTTATCATGCGTTCCAGCTCATTTAGGATCGTTCGACTTCTGTTGGTTTTGGTCAGTAACAGCGTGCTGGTAGTCTGGTACACGGTCAATTCCTTCGAGAAGGGAACGGTAAAGGCAGCTGATTCACGCGCCGGCAATCGGTGCGACGGTGCCGAACTTCTTCTAAGGTTCAGATGCCGTTCATAGCATACATTTGTGAGGGTTCATGTGCCGCATAAAATAAATCTAACATGTCATAAAAAATTAAAAAATACATCATTAACAACGTTAAAGTACAATAAAGATAGATTTTTATCATGAAAATATTTTATTTCTGCTATTTCTGTAAAAAATGAGAAAGAACGTTATTTTCCCGGCACAAGACCCAGCTTCAGCGCAAAAATCGCCGCGTTTAGTTGTGCCAGCACCGAGCAAGACCAGTACAACTTGTCTGCATCCAGAGATTTTAAATGATGCACAAGATCGTGTACCATGCATACATGCGCAGATGGATGATGCAGGTCAATCATGGTGGGCACGATGCGAGGGCCCACTGCCGGTGCTAGCTTAGCTCGAATTGGATAATGTCGTGTGACAGCCCTTAACAAGACAGGCTGGAGAGTTTTCATTTTCCGACATGCACATCAGCGCTTCTAGTTTTTTTTTTTTTTTTTGGATAAAAAGCTCTTTAGCATCACGGTCAATGAGGTCAGGTGCTACCGTCCAGATCTTGTCATATTGGATGGTCTGTGTCTAAATTTTGACCTGATTGTTATCCATCCATGATTTGGATTAGCTCTACTTCTAAATAGTAGAGATGGAATAAGATTTGTCAAGTCCATGGCGTGAGGCCAGAGATGTTGAAATCGGGAACCTATTTGACTCTAATTAGGTTTAAGAATGGATGAGGATAGAATTGGAGTCCCTGATGGAAAGCGACGTCTAATAAATTGAATTCCCTTCACGCCCCTACGCACAATTTACTAATAACATTTTTTTTCCTACCAAAAGAAAATAACATTTTTTTTTTGGGCAAAGACTAATAACATAGTTTCAAATAACAAGCCTATGCTGATATATTTGGTAAATTATCAGGTCGAGCCCATGTTGGATCAGAGAGTTTCAGTCAATCAGATTGATAAAAATCAGTCCCGTATCTAATATGCTGTATGATCTTGAATACGATCCAGATCAAGTGCAGTCCCATATCTAGTATGTTGTAATGATGTAGTTGAGTAAGATCCAGATCAAGCGCACTTTCACTAGATGCAAATGTGTATCTGGAGTTTTGATGAGTTTGTTTTTGTATGGATTCTTGGATTCAATATTTTTTTAAAATAGATGCAAACGTACAAAGTTTTTCATTAAAAAAAAATTATGAGTTGAGCGACGTACGCATTCATGATGAGGGGACCTATATACTATAAGTAGATGCTACACCTCAAACTAGCATATATATATATATATATATATATATATATATATATATATATATATATTCTATCAAAGAGCTTCATATATCAAGCATAAGAAAAAATATGTAAAATTAAAAATTAATTTAGGCTAGATGTATTACTTAGGGTTTTTTAAAGATAATTATTTTTTTACTATAAAATATGTAAAATAAAAAAAATAATTTAGATTAGACATATCATTTAGAGTTTCTTAAAGATAATTATTTTTCTACCATGATTTTGTCTCTAGAATATAAAGCCCATGCTTCCTATACTTTAGGCTACACTCCAAATATAGTACAATAATATCCATATTTGCTAATTTACAAGAGAAAAAGTATGATTGTAAGTAGGGATGAAAATGGGTCGGATCGGACCGAATCATGAGTAATCCTAACCTGATCCAATTCTTTGATTAGGTCTTGATATTGGACCCACACCCAATTCAATAAAAGATCGGATCAGATCGGTTCGGATTCATGATCAAATTTTTTGATCCAATGGATCATTCAGATCAAATCGGGTCCATGTATAACCTGTCATAATCCATGAAAGACAGATCCGATTCGAATTTTGATTAGTTTTGGATTGGATCATGGATTAAATTAACTAACAGGCAACAACTATAGCTATTCAATTGATTTTCATGAGTGTAATTGAAGTTGATTCATAAGTTGACCATCCAATGATATTTGTGATATAGAATGATTTTTGAAATGATCATTAATATGTGATAATTATATCTAAGAAAAAATATCAAGATATACCTTATATACATATGAAAGACAAATAAATATGACCTCTCAAGGTTGGTTGAAGGATACAACTGGAAGTGAAATTTTAATTTCTTACTTATCCTCTAAATTTTTTGAGTTGAAAATATTGTGCAGTTTTGATGCTAAGAATTTCTCATGAAGGTGGAAAGAGAAGAAAATAATATTTATTGAGAATTTTATTGGCTTGAACCAATAAGTGTCACTCAATTATGGGGATGGAAAAAGAAGAAGATGATGCTGTATAGATGAGCAGCTCACCGCAATTTATGTCAAGTCCATACTAGCATATAATGAATTCGGATTCGATCAGGTCGTTAAGTATAAGATCTATATAAACTTAAAAATTTAAGTCGACCGGGTCGGATCGAATCGGATCAAAATTTAGTAAATTTAGATTCGACTCGAAAAATAAAACGGATCTAATTTTAGAATCCAATCCGATCCATGGATCTTTTTAAATGATTCGGGTCGCGTCTTCACGGGTTGGGTCAGGTCAGATCATGGGTCAACTTAATTCATTTACAACCTTAATAATAAGAAAGAAGAGATATGTTGCAAGAATCAAGATATGATGTAAAAAGAGATATATTGTAACAATAATATCATATATTCTCTTTATTGATGGTTGTCTTCTAATTGTAAAAGCTATCCCTAAAGATGTTATTTGTCTGAAGGCCACCATTGATGCTAGCTTACCGTCTAAATTTTGGGCAAGCTGTAAATCTCTCTAAATCCTACATCTCCTTCTGCCCAAGTACTTCTAGCAGAATCAATGCTAATATTTGTAGACTCTTTCATATTTCCGAACAAAGAAGCACTTGGTGCTACTTGGGTGTGCCTCTATCTGGTGCACCTCTAAAACAAGCTGATTTCAATTATTTATTGAACAAATTAGAGTCTCGTATCTCAAGTTGGAAGTGGAGAGCATTATCCTTTATGGATCGTGCCACTTTTCTTCAATCGGTGCTATCCTCAATCCTCCTATACTGTATGTCATGCACCTCTATCCTTATATCTATTATAGAGAAAATTGAAAGAGATTTTTGAGCTTTTATATGGGGCCATCACTCTGATTGAGAGGGGCTTCATTTGGTCTTTTGGAGCACCTATGCTCACATAATTCTAGAGGAGTGGGACTTCAATCTCTCTATCAAAGAAGATAGGACTTCTTCTGCAAACTGGCCACCAAAGCTATGCTAAATCCAAGTTCCTCGGGCTAAACTTGTAGTTGCCAAATACAAATTCACTAGTACTTGGTCCTCTTACAGAAAACCTCTAAAGGTGTCCCCTATTTGGGCCAAAATTTGTCACTTTGGTTCTCAAATACAATATAGCTTCATCTGGTCCATTGGTGATGGTTCATCCATCCGACTGCTCTACGACCCTTGGCCCTCAAATATTCTTATAAACATGTGGCCCACTTTTATCAATATTGAAGCCATCGTGCAGGAGGATGTGAAGATTGAGAATCTTCTATATCAGCCCCGGGCACTTGGGATGCTCAAAAACTTGCTGCCCTTTTCTCCCCCGAGATGATGACCCTAATACGCTACATTCCTCTAGTGCAGGGTTCTTGGTCTAATCAGGCATGTTGGGCAGCTAATAGACTCCCTCAAGTCTCCTTAAAGGATATGTATCACATCTTTCCCTCAACTTAAGACATCCAAATATACATCTCAGCTCGTTGTGGAAGTTACCTATCCCATTAAGAGTTAAAACTTTTTGGTAGAAGCTTGCCAAGCTCCGGATTTCTTGTAAAACTCTTCTTCATCGTCGGGGTATTCTTAACCAACATCATCAACAATGAGATTTCTGTGGCAGTCAAGAGGAAGACCGTGATCATGTTATCATCATATGTCCCTTTCCTTCTAGCTGTTGGGATGAATTCTCTGATCTCTGTCATGCTCAGCTTAGGCCTTGCTATTTACCAAATTTAGTCCATATGGTATTAAGCCCCAATGTTGAAAAACGAATTCAAGCTGGTTTGGGCTTATCTGGAGAGCAAGGAATGAACGCATATTCCAATCCTCCTTCACATTGCCTACCTAGGTTGCCAGGTAGGCCTGGCACTGGGATACCATTAATTCATCATGTCATTCCTCTCTTAATACCATAGTTGCTTGGCGTCCTCCCCTTTTGGAGTCGTCAAACTAAATTTTGATGTGGCAGTTCATGAAACTAAAGCGGCTGCTGGCTTTCTAATCCGGGATCACACAGGAATTGTGTTGGTTGCTGGTGGTAAATTACTCCTTCACTCCTCTATGCCTTTTGCAGAACTCACTGCTGCCTGGCTTGCATTTCATTATGCTGTAACAATGTTTAATGCTCCAAAGATCTGGCTCAAGGGAGACTCCACTCTTGTTATCAAATGGATTAATACTCCTCACTGCAGGCACCACAGTTCTTCATTGTTTTGTGATATTCTCACTTGGAAGGCAAGTTGCACCTCATTTCAAGCATCACATGCTTTTAGAGAGGCCAATTTCTTGGCCAATTATACTCCGAGGGGTGATTTTATCTTATCTCCAGGTGATCAATTTTCTCCCCTTCTCACAGTCAATTTGTCAGCTGACACTGCTGGCGTACACTTTATCCATGAAAAGTGACCACTTCTCCAAGATTCTTAAGGACGATGCCTGCCGTACCATGCAGCATACGGCATATCCTTTATTTTTTCAGTATGGTGATGACGCTTGCCATGGCTTCTGCCTATCCTTTAACATATTATCCTGCTGTTATTTTATATCTGTGCTGCCTCTCATGTTCTGAACCAAAGCTTACAGGGGTCGAAACTTGAAGGCACTTCGATTGCTTCTCTAGGGATGAGGGTTTTTTTCATTCTCTTGTTATGATTGCTTCCATGTTGCACCTGAACACATTTTATGCTTTTCTAGATTCATATGGAAGCTACTCGAATCTGATGAATCTCTTCTCCTTGATTTGAAATGGCTCGACCCTAAGTATCTACTGCAGGAAAACAGCAACAGGGCTCACCCTAGATTATTGGCTCCGGTAGCGCTGGGCAAATACTGATGGTGCATTCTTGATGCTGCTCACATTGCTCAGCTTGAAAACTATTATCATCTGGCACTTTAGCTCGGTCCCACAGTCTTCAAGAAAGTTTGTTTTCTTCAGATTGGGGACTACTGCAATCAAGAATATATATTGAGATCCAGTATCTTCAGGGGCCCCTAATTGGAACTCACAAGTCAGAGTTCATCACACGGGATGGAACTTCTGCTCTTCTAGTCCTCCTATCAATAATCTTTTGGTGCATTGGCTTCACGTGATTGAATGCTGCCGCCAGTTGCAGGTTCTGGATCAATGGGGTCCTTCTTGGCACGTTATTTATCAGCAGCTCTTTCTTGTCTCACTTCAATATTTGCAGCTATCCTTTTTTCCTTCAATCAACTGGGAAGCTTCTCACAAGCATTCTCGCCTACTGCATGTTATCTTCATTCATCTCAGTCATCTGTATCGATCTTCCTCTGTTTTAATTCAAAGTCCATGAGGATCCTTAGTTTGTATTATACTGCACAACTCCACACCCCCACCCCACCCCAACCCCCCTACCCCCACCCTTTTTCTCTTGTTTGCTTTGGGCTCTATTCGGCCCTAGGCTGGGTGCTCCTTATTTGTCCTATAATTGAACTTTGATTAATCTATTGCATCTGCTGTCCTTTTCAAAAAAAAATAAAAATAAAAAGATAAAAGTGATCAAAGTTATTATAAGTGCACTATATTATATAGAAGTGGAAAAATATAATCTTTTATAAAAAAAAATGCAGTCGATGAAAATTACACTATACAGGAGAAGAAAATGAGATAAGAAAATTAAATAGTCAGAAATTCAAAAAAAATAACTACCTCAATCTAATGGATAAAAGAAAATAAAATTATTTTAAAAATAATTAAGATACGTCCTTTTCTTTCCAATGCCTACGTATGCGATGGCCCAACCCTGGTCCTATCAATCCCTCGTATATGTATTAATCATTGCATAGTGATAATGATAACATGTAAAAGAAATCAAGAATTGGACTCGTAAGACATTATGATCGAGGTGGAGAAAGCTGAGGAAGAGCGAGCTGCAAAAGGCTAGGATGGAGCTAGAGACCTGGTTGAAAGAGAGGTTGAGGTAGGCGAGAGAAAAAACTAGGGATGGGGATGGAGAGCTAGTTCCTAATTGAAGCTGAGGAAGGCAAGGTGGGTAAAGAAAGATGGCTGTTGATGCAGAAACTAGTCATCGTCGGAGTCTGCTGGAGTGGAGGCCGATGAGATCACCGTCGAGGACCTGCAAAATAAAGTTCCGTCCGGAGTCGGTGGAGGGGTGGCTTCGATAGGATCCTCCGACGATCAAGTCAGCTCTGGCCAACAGAAATGTAGTGCTCGAAATAAGTTCCGAAGCTTGGAGAAGAAGAGGAGAGTTTAGAGATCAGAGAGATTAGAGTTAGAGTATCTGGAGGGTCCTTTATAGGCGGAGCTTAGTTGATGGTGACGGCCATACCACCGCATGGAGTTCGGCATGGAGAGGAAGGCATTATCAGATGGATGGTGATAGCCATACTGGCAAGTCATGGGCCGCATGGAGTTCGATACGGAGAGGAAGGCACCATCAGGCGGATGCTGACAGCCATACTGACAGGTCGTGGGCCGTATGGGGCTGGTTATGGAGAGAGTGGTGTCATCAGTAGTGGCGGCCATACCGTCCGGTCTCGTTGTTTGTCTAGAGAAGTTCGGGCTTGTAGGAGAGTTCGGCTAAAGGAAAAGCTCGGGAGGAGTTCGGCTGTAGAGAAGTTCGAAGGAGCTCGGCTGGCTGAAGGGATGGCCGCTTGGGGAGTTCGACCGAGGGACGACCGCTGAGGAGTTCGGGCGTTGGGGGATTTCGTTAAAGTCCGGCCACTTGGAGTCCAAGGAGCTCGGCCGCTAAGCAGTTCGGCCGACTGGAGGGGTTCGGTCCTGACGAAGGGAGTCCGAAAAAGCTCGACGGCTGAGGAGTCCGAAGAAGCTCGACGACTGAGGAGTCCGAAGGAGCTCGACGGTTGAAGAGTTCGAAGGAGCTCGACGGTCGAGGAGTCCGAAGGAGCTCAGCAGCTAAGTAGCTCGACCGACTGAATGGGTTAGAAGAAGCTCGACCGTTGGGGGTTCGACTGAAGCCCATCTGCTGAAACTCTTCTGCGGCTACTGGTTGCATTAGGCTGAGCATCGAGCTAGACTTTGGCGGGAGCGGAATTTATCCCCAACACTAGCCTCCCCACTCCCGAGTTCGAAAATCGAAGGAAGAGAGTGCAGGAAAGGCGACTGCCGAAGTCTTCCTCTGAGCTCCGTGCTGGTCTAGGTCGAAGCTCGAGGGAGATCTCACCTCCAGCTAAAGTTGATATCGAAGTTGAAGCCCAGAGAAGATCTCATCTCCAGCCGAGGTTGAGGGGGGCTTCGTCCGCTGCGATCGAAGCCGAAGGTTGTGCTCCTCGGAGGTGACATTGTCTCCTACAGTCGAGGTCGATGCAGACGCTCGGAAGAGATCTGATCTCAGGGCGAGGTTGTCTCCGATCTTATCTCTGGCTGAGGTGGAAGTTGAAGCTCTCCAGCCGAGGTTGACACGATTGCTTTCTCTAGCCGAGATCGAAGTTGAAGCTCTCCAGCCGAGGTTAACACGGTAGCTTTCTCTAGCCAAGGTTATATCGGACACTCGGGGGAGATCTTATCTCCTGCGGTCGAGCTTTCCTCGGAGGAGATCTTATCTCTAGCCGAGGTTGTCCATGGTCGCTCGGAAGAGATCTTACCTCTAGCCGAGGTTGTTGCTCGCATTAGGATGAGGTCCTCCTCCTGTTCCTAACGAGCTGTGGGGGCACGTGCGGACCATCGTTTGAGCCTCTCCCCCCATCTTGTCTAAGGTGAATGAGGCCTTCGACTTTGCTCGCATTAGGACGAGGTTCCTCCTCCTATTCCTAACGGGCTGTGGGGGCACATGCAGACCGTCGTCCGAGCCTCTCCCCCATCTCGTCTAAGATGAACGAGGCCTTCGACTTTGCTCGCGTTAGGAATGAGGTCCTCCTCCTATTCCTAACGGGCTATGGGGGCACATGCGGACCGTCGTCCGAGCCTCTCCCCCCATCTCATCTAAGGTGAACGAGGCCTTCGACTTTGCTCGCGTTAGGACGAGGTCCTCCTCCTGTTTCTAACGGGACTGTGGGGGCACATGCGGACCGTCGTCCGAGCCTCTCCCCCCATCTCGTCTAAGGTGAACGAGGCCTTCGACTTTGCTCGCGTTAGGACGAGGTCCTCCTCCTGTTCCTAACGGACTATGGGGGCACATGCACATGCGGACCATCGTCCGAGCCTCTCCTCCCATCTCGTCTAAGGTGAACGAGGCCTTCGACTTTGCTCGCGTTAGGACGAGGTCCTCATCCTATTCCTAACGGACTACTTTTGCTCATTCCTTTTCTTTTCTTTATTGCCAGAAATCAATAATGCAGAGCAAAAGAGTTTTTTTTTTTTTTTTTAAAAGAAGTCTACTGATAATACATTCTCAAATTTTCTAAGTTCTATGGTCGGAAAAGCACTATCCCTCCAAGTTTCTTCAGACGATAAGTTTCGGATCGAACGACCTCCGTCACCTCATACGGGCCTTCCTAGTTTGGGGCGAGCTTCCCTCAATTCTGAGGCTGAGCGACCGTGGCTCGTCGCAGCACTAAGTCCCCCACTCTGAACGTCTTATTTTTAACCTTGAAGTTATAGTACCGAGCCACCTTCTGTTTGTAGGCTGCCATCCGGACGCGGGCTTCTTTCCTCTTTTCTTCCAGAAGGTCAAGGTTGACTCTGAGGTCTTAGGGGTTGTGCCGCTCGTTGAAGCCCATGACTCACGCAGATGGGAGCTTAAGCTCGACCGGGATAACTGCCTCAGTACCGAAGGCCAAGGCGAAGGGCGTTTCTCCGATTGGCATCCTCTGGGTAGTCCGGTATGCCCAGAGGACGTGGTAGAGTTCATCCATCCAGACCCATTTTGCTCTATCGAGTCTTGCTTTGATTCCTTGTAGCAGGGTCCGGTTGGTTATCTCAGCTTCTCCATTGGCCTGCGGGTGAGCCACCGATGTAAAGTGATGGAAGATGTTTAGTCCTTCGCAGAACTCAACGAACCTAGCCCCGGCGAACTACCGTCCATTGTCGGTTATGAGGGTTCGGGGCAGGCCGAACCGACAGACTAGTGACCTCCAGACGAAGTCCTGCACCTTGACCTCGATAATCTTCGTGAGTGGTTCGACTTCGATCCACTTGGTGAAGTAGTCGATCGTGACCAAGAGGAACTTCTGCTGCCCAGATGTCGTTGGGAAGGGGCCGAGTATATCCATCCCCCACTGCACAAATGGCCAGGATGAGCTGAGCGGAGTGAGTTCGGATGCCGGCTACCTTTGTACGCTGGTATTCTTCTGATAGCGGTCGCACCTCTTTACGTATTCCACAGAATCGCGAAACAAGGTCAATCAATAGTATCCCTATCGGAGCAGTTTTTTCGATAGGAACCTGGCTCCTACATAACTTCCGTAGAGTCCTTTGTGCACATCCTGTAGTGTGAGGACGGCCTTCGAAGGTCAGAGACATCTTAGTAATGGGAGGGAGTACGGCCTCTTATACAACCTGCCTTCGTATAGGATGTAGCGGGAGACCTGATTCCTGAGCTTCCGAACTTCTTTTGGATCGTGAGGAAGGACCCCCTCCCTGAGGTAGGCGACCAACGGATCGATTCAGCTTGGCTCGAATTCTATCTGCAGGATGACTTGAGGCTCCTCCGGGGTTGGGTACTTCAGGGTCTCCAGAAATACTCCTTTGGGCAGTTCGAACGGGGCAGAGGTGGCCAATCTGGAGAGAAGATCGGCTCTTACATTTTTCGCCCTCGAAATATATTGAATGCCGAAGCTGTCGAAGGCCAGAGTCAAATCCCTCACCTTTCCGAGGTATCTCACCATGCTTTCCTCCCGTGCCTCGTAACTGCTGTTGACTTGGTCGACCACCAGTTGGGAATCGCTATAGACTTGAAGCCGATCTACCTTTACTTTTCTTGCTATCTTTAATCCGGCGATCAGCACTTCATATTTGATCCCATTATTGGTCATAGGGAACACAAAGCGTAGTGCGTACTCGGCGATGACTCCCTCAGGGCTGACCAGGACCAGCCCGGCACCAGCTCCAGCGGAGCTGGATGAACCATCCACATGCAGGGCCTAGGAGCCTTTGGGAAGGTCGATGCTTTCCTTGGGGAGGTCCAGCCACGGCAGCTTGACTTCGTCTAGGCCCGGTTTCGCTTTGGTGTCGGTCTCGGTCGGCCCAAGCTCGGCTTCGATCGGAATGGTGCATTCTAGCACGAAATCCACCAGTATCTGGGCCTTGATTGACGGCCTGGGCTGGTAGTTGATGTTGAACTCCGTGAGTTCGATCGCCCACTTTGTGATTCTTCCAGAAGCATTTGCTCGGTGAAGGACTTCTTTTATTGGTTGGTCCGTGAGGACCGTTATGGTGTGCTCCTGAAAATAAGGTCGGAGCCTCCTGACGATAATTAAGAGAGAGTAAGTTAGTTTTTCCAGTCTAGAGTACCTGATCTCCACGTCCCTCAGGACTCGACTGATGTAGTAGATCGGCCGTTGCGCCTTCGCTTCTTTCTTGATCAGCACCACCATCAGGGCCACTGGGGAGATAGCTAGATATAGAAATAATTCTTCCTCAAGTTCGGGCTTTGCCAGCAGCGGGGGTGAGCCGAGGTAGCTTTTGAGCTCTTCGAATGTCTGTTGGCACTCCACCATCCAGGAGAAGTCCTTTGGTCGCCTGAGAACGCAGAAGAAGGGCATGCATTGTTCGACCGATCTTGACACGAAGTGACTTAGGGCTGCCACTTTCTCGGTCAGATGCTGAACCTCCTTGATCGTCCTCGGAGCGGTCATTTTCTGAATGGCTCGAATTTTCTTGGGGTTTGCTTCGATTCCTCATCTCGACACCATGAACTCTAGAAACTTTTCGGAGGTCACGCCGAAGGCGCACTTGGCTAGGTTCAGCTTCATCTTATGCTTCCTGAGTGCACCGAAGGTCTCTTCAAGGTCGGTCAGGTGGTTTATTGAAGCTCGACTTTTGACGAGCATATCATCTACGTACACCTCCATGTTGCGGTCGATCTGCTCCTTGAAGACCTTATTAACCAAATGCTGGTATGTTGCCCCCGCATTCTTGAGTTTAAAAGGCATGACCCTATAGCAATAAAGACCTCGGTCCGTAATGAAGGTGGTCTTCTCTTCGTCCTCGGGCGCCATGCGTATTTGGTTGTAACCAGAAAAGGCATCCATGAAGGTGAGGAGCTCGTGGCCCGAGGTTGCATCCACCAGTTGGTCAATCCTGGGCAGGGGGTAGCTGTCCTTTGGATAAGCCTTATTCAGCTTCTTGAAATCGACGCACATCCTCCACTTGTTATTTGCTTTCTTGACAAGAACCACGTTCGAGACCTAGGTCGGATAGCTAACCTTTTGGATGAGTCCGACTTTGAGGAGCTTGTCTACTTCTTCAACGATCGCTTTTTGCCTCTCCGGGGCGTGGTGGTGCAGCTTTTCTCTTATCGACTGGTGCCTCGGATCGATGGCTAGCCGATGTTCCATGACCTCGGCGTCGATCCCCGGCATATCCATCGGGGTCCAGGCGAAGACGTCTGCGTTTCTTCTGAGGAAAGCGACGAGCTGCTCCAGAACCTCAACCGTCAAGTTGGAGCCAATTTGCACCACGTAATCTGAGCTGCCGTCATTCAAGGGCATAGAGATGAGGTCCTCCGTAGGCTCACCCCATTCCTCAGTGAGGTCGTCGCGAACGTCCAGTCCGTCAATGAGAAAAGGGTCGGGCTGATCTTTCTTATGCAGGGCGATCGAGTAGCAATACCTCACCAGAGCCTGATCTCCTCTGACCTTTCTGACCCCGTGACTCGTCGAAAACTTTATCTTCAAATAATAGATCGACACTACCGCTCAGAGTGCATTTAGACCAAGTCGGCCAAGGATCGCATTATAGACGGACAGGGTTCTTACGACTAGGAAGTCGATCCGAGCTTTCGCCAGCTTCGGGCGTTGCCCTGCCGCTACGGTCAATATTATTATGCCTTCGACTGGTACGGTATTGCCAGCAAACCCTATCAGTGGGGAATTCATCGGCCCTAAACGATCGTTGGGCAGGGACATTTTTGAGAAGGCATCATAAAATAACACATCGGCCGAGCTTCCATTATCTACCAAAATGCGGCGTACATCGTAGTCGGTGAAGGTCATGGGCTCCTTGGTGACCGTCCTCCTTGGTGAAGGTCATGGGCTCCACGATCCTCCGCCTCTTCATCGATCCTTCGGATCCGCTGGTCTTTCCTTGCCGAGGTCCCCCTAAGATAGTATTGATGACGTCAAGGGGCAGTCGATCTTCTTGCTGATTTTTCTCACCTGATGGTGACGCTCTCGGTTGATCCTTAGGCCACCTTCATAGAAATCGGCTAAGTCTGTCTCACCTAACGAGCTCTTCGATCTCATCCTGAAGTTGGATGCACTCTTCAGTGTCATGACCGTGATTGCGGTGGTAAAGACAGAACTTGTTGGGATTGCGCTTGCCAGGATGAGAACTCATTCTCTCCGATATTGAAAGTTGCTCCCGGATCTCCATCAGCACTTGAGTCTTTGGGGCGTTAAGGGGAGCGTAATTATGAAATCATCGTCGTCGGAGAGAACTTCGATGCTGGAGAAAACCTCAGCGTGCCCTTCCATCAGGGCTTCTCCGCCTCCGAGCTTGAGGGGGAGTTCGGGCTCACCGACAGCCTGGGGGAGTCAGGAAATGCGGTCGAGCTTCAGTTTGCTTCTTTTCTTCGACGGGTCTGTCTGGCCCGCCGATTTGCCGCCTGCCATCGGCTTCATCGTCCTTAGCCCCGAAGGCCTCTTCTGCCCGGGCATAACTTTCGGCCCGAGCCAGCATGTCGGCAAAGTCTCTGGGATACTTCTTTTCCAGGGAGAACAGTATGTCATTCTTCTGAAGGCCGCCCTTGAGAGCGATCATGGCGACTGACTGGTCCAGGTCCCGGACTTTCAGTGCAACAGTATTAAATCGGATGACGTAAGTCCAGATGGGTTCCTCCTCCTTCTGTCTGATGGCCATTAAGAAATTCGAACCTCAGCGTGGACGCCGACTACTGATAAAGTGGGCCGCAAACTGTTGACTCATCTGGTCAAATGATAAGATGGTACTCAACTTGAGCACCGAGTACCAGTTTCTAGTGGGTCCTTTAAGGATAGATGGAAAAGCTCGACACAAGATAGCGTCTGGCGCACCATAGAGCAGCATCATCGTCCGGAAGGCTTTCAAGTGGTCGACCAGATCGGTGGTCCCATCGTAGCTCTCAAACTGCGGAAGCTTGAAGTTCGGCAGGACTGGTTTCCACATGATTTTCTACGAAAAAGGAGGGTCAGTGCAGATGTCATTACCATGTGAGGAGGGAGTGTGGCGGAGTTCTTCGATTTGTCGGCTCATTTCTAAGAGCCTTTAATCCAGGAGATCTTCGCAGTCTCTGATCTTCTTGCCGAATGGATGCGAAGCTTCACCCTGGGTCGAGTCGCGGTCCGAGTGGGGGCTCTCCCTCCATTGCCTTTCTCTTTCGGGGATTGAAGGTCGGGTAGCTCATGTCGGTCGCCCCTGGACTGGACCACATGACTCTAGAGAATCCCGCACCGATTGAGCTGGTACTAGGGCCTGCTGGTGCATGACCTGCACCGCCTGCACTGCCTCCATGAGATCACGAACCTGCTGAATGAGCAGGTTGAACTGCTCCGCATCCACCACGGCTACAGAGTGAGCCTGGATCGTCGGGACTGGAGCAGGAGCGGATGGGTCCGAACGGGATCGAGCCGCGGAGGCCGCCGACCGTCGGGTCGAGGCTCTCCTGGGGGGCATCTTTTTTTTTGTGGAAAGGAATTCGAAAGAAGAAGAAGAGAAATCTCTGGAGTGAAAAGAAGAAAATCATCGTCGAGTACTTCTTTAAGAATGAGGAAACCTCGGCTTCTTTTAAGAGAGGAATCATTGCCAGCCCTCCTTCTAGCACCAATCTGTTGATGCAGAAACTGATCATCGTCGGAGTCTGCTAGAGTGGAGGCCGATGAGGTCGCCGTCGGAGACCTGCAAAATAAAGTTCCGTCCGGAGTCGGTGGGAGGGGTGGCTCCGGTAGGACTCTCCGTCGATCAAGTCAACTCTGGCGAATAGGAATGGAGTGCTCAAAATGAGTTCCGGAGCTTGGAGAAGAAGGAGAGAGCTTAGAGATCAGAGAGATTAAAGTTAGCGTATCTGGAGGATCCTTTATAGGCGGAGCTTAGTTGATGGTGATGGCCATACCGTCGCATGGAGTTCTGCATGGAGAAGAAGGCGTTGTCAGATGGATGGTGACAGCTATACTGGCAAGTCGTGGGCCACATGAAGTTCGGTACGGAGAGGAAGGCATTATCAAACGGATGCTGACAGCCATACTGGTAGATCGTGGGCCACATGGGGCTGATTACAGAGAGAGTGGTGTCGCCAGTAGTGGCGGCCATACCGTCCGGTCTCGTTGTTCGTCTAAAGGAGTTCGGACTTATAGGAGAGTTCGGCTGAAGGAAAAGCTCGGGAGGAGTTCGACTGTAGAGAAGTTCGAAGGAGCTCGATCGACTGAAGGGACGGTCGCTTGGGGAGTTCGACCGAGGGACGACCGCTGAGGAGTTCGAGCGCTAGGGGATTCCATTAAAGCCCGACCGCTTGGAGTCCAAGGAGCTCGACCGCTAAGCAGTTCGATCGACTGAACGGGTTCGAAGGAGCTCAGATGCTAGGAGTTTGAGGAGCTCGACCGCTAAGCAGTTCGGTCGGCTGAAGGGGTTCGATCCTGATGAAGGAAGTCCGAAGAAGCTCGACGGCTGAGGAGTCCGAAGAAGCTCGACGGCTGAGGAGTCCGAAGAAGCTCAGCGGCTAAGGAGTTCGAAGGAGCTCGATGGCCGAGGAGTCCGAAGGAGCTCGGCAGCTAAGTAGCTCGACCGACTGAATGGATTAGAAGAAGCTCGACCGCTCGGGGTTCGGTTGAAGCCCGTCTGCTGAAGCTCTTCTGTGGCTACTGGTTGCATTAGGCTGAGCATCGAGCTAGACTTCGGCGGGAGCGAGATTTATCCCCAACAGTGGCGATGGCCAAGGGACTGAAATCGGGGGATGGGCATTCTTATGGACAGCTAGGCTTTAGAGGAAGGGGAGGTTGGTAACAAAGGAGACTTCGATGTGCACAAATGCAAATCTGTCTATTTATATAATAACATAAAAAGGAAATACAAAATTCCTCAAGAGGTGAGAAGTGTTGATCAATGAAAGTGCCACATTTCTTTCTACTCAATCATAGATACTTTCAATCATAGATGTAGAGGTTTTTTATGGGAATGGAAGCTGCAAAACAGCTATCTGAATTTTATTCAGTTAGACATTTATAGAGATGAAGAGGAGAAGCATAGAATATACGAAGGGATAGATGGAAGAAAAATAGAAAAACAAAAAGAGTCTTTTAGAGCTACAAGATAATAAGTCTGATCAAAATAACTAAAAGATCCAAAGAAATTCAAGGGTAAAGAAGTTCTTTGCCAAGCACACAAATGCTTCATGACCAGCAGACCATTCCAAAGAAAAGGGCAATAAGAACCCATATATCCAAAATCAATTGGCTCACCATTTAAGCCTCAAGAATCGACAACAACATGAGAACTGCCATATTCCAAATTAGATAAGGGATTGAAAATTGGAGGCCAAGATAGGAACCATGACAAGAACTTCAGTATCAGTCTTCTCAACTAACAGCAAAATAGAGGAAGAAATCTTAGCAAAAAGCAGATCAATTCAGCAAAATAGAAGGTAACAAGGATTTTAAGGCATTCCATAGTCTCTCATGATTATCAATATGCTTCGAATTGCAAATGTACTTCCAGCTATAATAATATCACAGGATGTTGTACAAGACTGTTAGGATAGATCTATTTTTCTTCAAAAAAAATTGGTTGTTCTTTTTTTCGAAACCTCCCAGAGGAAAGCAGCCACTAATTAGTCCCCTGCTCTTCTCAATAGCTTTGACTTATTTCTCAATCTTCAATATATCCACAACTTAAAGAAGTTGCTTGGTATACACCTCAACTTTAACTAAATTTTAGAAGTAGTTCATAGGCTTCGAACAAAAGAGTATCTTAAAAAAAAAGATGATTTGTTGACTCCAGATTAGCTCCACAAAGAGCACAATCAGAACTGCTATTCTAACTTTTCTTAGCAAGAACATCCCCTCTATGCATTTTATCCTTTGAAGCTAGCCAAAGAAAGACTTTCACACATTGTGGTGAAGGGGCTTTCCAAATGAAATTAACAAAAGGACATCTTAGACCTCTATAATTGAGAAACTTATGATAAGAATTTATCGAAAACACACCATCTTGTGAAAACTTTCAGACTGGAACATCGACGATTCGAGATGGTCTAATCAGGGTAAGGATAGAGTGTAGCAAAGTCAATTGGAACTTCTGCAAAGCTGACAAGGGCCTTCTGACTTCAATATGCTATCTTAAACTTTTCATCTTCAGAAAGAAGAAATTGGCCTATTTAATTTCAAAACACAAGTATGTAAGTCCTCAAAAGTGGAATACAAAGGCATGGGGTCAATCCAAACATTCTTCCAGAAATGGATGGAGTTACCACACCCCACCTGGAAAGCAACATAATTCTAGAATGTGGAATTATTTGAACAAACATCCTTCCAAATTGGTGGCGAGCCTAATAAACTTTTTCTTGATCTCATGCCCAACTTCCTCCTAGAATAATAGGCTCGCCTCACTTGGCTCCACCAAGGGTTTGGAGATCCATACAAGAACTTGCATAACCATTTGGCAAGGAATGATTGATTCAAATGTACAAGATTCTTTACTCCCAATCCTCCTAGATCTTTGGATCTACACATAATATCCCACTTACTGCTAATATTTTCAGACCCTTTTCATAAGCTTCTCTTAACTTATCCAGCCTCTTGACTACCCACGTAGATAATTTAAAAATAGACATGAAATAAGAAGGGATCATAGATGTAGAGTTATGCCCTTCGTTTTGACTCTCACGTTGGGAAAAAACCTTGATGTGACATGGCTCTGGGGTTGGAAAACGATCTTGATGTGCATGCAATCTATAGATCAATGTTCAGCATAAGGGTTTGATGGTGCTTTGAGTGCGATGTGTGATGTATCGGTTTGGGGTAATTGCTAGATTGATCCTTGAGCTCGATTTGTAGGAGGAAAAAAGGATGTTATGTGATGGTTATCAGACCAAAAAAGAAGCAAGAAAAAAGGATAGGGCTGATCTATGGGTGATGTGTCCTGCATCCATGCCCAATTATGCTCATTGGATGGTTGAGGTGTTGGTGATATGAGAGACTGGATATGAACAAGAAGGGTGGATATAAACTGAGAATGGACCGGATAATGTTAGAGGGTGAAATCTAAGGCTATTTAGCAGTGGATCGCTTTGAGATCTAGAGGGATGATCGTTGTTGTCATAGTGTCATCTTAGATAATCTGAAGTTGATCATCTACATGCAACACACATGTCTAGCATTATTTCTTCTCATCGGTGAGGGTGATCAACAAAACATGGTGTTACTCCTAAGACTTATGTAGGGGTTGCTGTGGATAGGATAGCTTTGCGCTTCTTGTGATTGAATTAAGAAAATTAGATAGAAGGAACGGTGAGGCAGTTGCTTTTTAAAACAACCTTCCGCTTTCTCGATCAAGATAAGTAAAAAAAATATAATAAAAAAGGAATATAAAAAAAAGGAAGGATCAGATTTTTTCTTTTCTTTTCTGTTTTTAACTTATGCAGGGCAGAAAGTGGGATGGTTTTTTTTTTCTTTTTTTGAAAAGATAGAGTATTCATACAAATCTAGCATGAATATAACTAAGAGAATCAAAAAATAAAAATATCACGGAAGGATGTTGGATTCACCCCACATCAATCCATAAAATATTCTTTGAGTGCTTTATAATAAAAAAGACGATCCAACCAATGATACTATTTATCTTCTGATAGACATGCTTGACATCTATATATGCATACTCTCTCAACAGACTTCATATATTATGAAGAAGTGGATACATGATCGAGGCCCTTATTTGCTTCTATACCATACCTCTTTATAATATGAGCAGACTCATCCTGATGAATAAGATGAGATTTCTATAAATTTTTTCTCTAAAATTTTTTAATAAAAAAAAAGTATGATGCTTTATTCTTCTTTAGAAAAAAAATTAAAACTTCTTTTTCTCTTATGAATAGGTTGGCTAATTAGGAAACATGTGGCAATAAAAAATTTTGAAATATAACTAAGAGAATCAAAAAATAAAAATATCACGGAAGGATGTTGGATTCACCCCACATCAATCCATAAAATATTCTTTGAGTGCTTTATAATAAAAAAGACGATCCAACCAATGATACTATTTATCTTCTGATAGACATGCTTGACATCTATATAGGCATACTCTCTCAACAGACTTCATATATTATGAAGAAGTGGATACATGATCGAGGCCCTTATTTGCTTCTATACCATACCTCTTTATAATATGAGCAGACTCATCCTGATGAATAAGGTGAGATTTCTATAAATTTTTTCTCTAAAATTTTTTAATAAAAAAAAAGTAGGATGCTTTATTCTTCTTTAGAAAAAAAATTAAAACTTCTTTTTCTCTTATGAATAGGTTGGCTAATTAGGAAACATGTGGCAATAAAAAATTTTGAATTCCAATTTTTCTTCCTATTATATTTTTTCATATTTTTTTAAAAAAAAAAGATAAAGAAAGGATGGATGGATTAGAAAATAAAGATGAAGGATAGACAGATAGATTGGAGCTAGAAAAGAGGTGAAAAAAATTATCATGCAGTTTTCAATTTTCTTTTTTTTTTTTAAAAAATAAATGTTAGAGAAAAAAGAATCAAAAAAAGATTGTAAGGAAAAAAAGAAAAGAATCAAACATACTCTTTTTCTTTTCTTTTTTTTTTGAAAGAAAAAATTGAGGTGAAGGATCAATGTTTGGGAGCAGGACCCAAGAAAGGAGAAGAAAATCTTAAAAAAATCTGAAGAACATTTTAAGAAGAGGAATATATCAACTATTGTGACCGCTAAGGAAAAGCCACTAATTTAGCAAATGTACTAGCTATATTGCACCCACTTCTAGTTGAGTTTTTCAGTATGTAAGCCCGAGCTTTCATTACTCTATGCACTTGACTCCTTTTCTGCAATCATTTCTCAAATTATGCTCAAACTGTTGGACGATGTCTTCGCAACTAGGAAGGAAATTATCAACTTCTTTATACTAGTGCCCATAAGTTATAAAAAATATACCATACACCAGGTGCACTTCGTTGCTGCTGCATCATAGAAATGAAAAATCTAATAGGCGTGGCACACTACTAACTTGGTTCTTCTTAACGTTTTAGATATTGAGCATAGATAAAAAAAAAAAAGGGATCAAAATTGAGTTAGAATTTTTTTTTTATTTTTTTTAAATTTTTTTTAATAAAAGATAGTATAATCTTTGATTACCATCATAACATTCCATTATACAGGCGGACGGCTGTCAAACACTATATAGGCCAGCTACATTGCACTTCAAAAATATTGCTGTATTTAACAACCGCCTGTCTCCAACATGAGGTGATATAGTGGGTTGCATTCGACTAAAGGCCTGCTTGGATGGTTGGACTTAAAATTCTATAAAATTTATAGTCCAGCAATTATAAACATTGAATTATAGGCTGTTAGGATTATATAAATATCTTGAACCACATTTTGAGCAGACGGGCCTGAATCCCATAGGAAGAAAAAAATAATTTCAGTCAAGTTTTTTTTTTTTTTTTTCTTATGAGATTTGGGCTAGTTTATTCAAAAGATGCATGGTTTAGGATACTTATACATATAAACTGAGCTCAGTCCGTAATTTAATTTTTTCAAGATTGTATGGATTTAATCTATGAATTTCATGAGATTTTAGGCCCCACCATTGAAACAGCCCTAAGTGGATTTCGTAATCTGTGGGGACAAGAAGGGTTTTCTTGCATAGCCAGGGTTTTCATAATTTAAATGCCCCTCAGCCCACGTCAATTGCTTAAGCACTCTTGCATGATAAGCTGATATCAAAGATAAAACCGGCCAACGGTTCAGCTGCGTCGAATTCGTTTGCCAATATGACTAGATATGATTGTAACTCACACAAATGCTTTGAATTTTGAAGAGTTTCGTAATGCAAACACCATTTGAGCATAATCTATTGAAAAAATTTCTTATGTAAGCTTCATTAATTAATTAATTATTTTTTTATAAAAATGGGTTGATGGATGGTCTATTAAGTTGTTGGCCCAATTTATTTATAGCCCTTGTTGGATTAGGCAGTAGCATATTTTTATAAAAATCTAGTTGGATGATTAAGTATAGGCTTGGCGCTTATTGAAGATCATAATGAGAGGACTTAGTAAGACACCTATATGTATGCTAAGTCCTTTTTCTAACTTAGGATTGAGTTATTTATCCCATTAAGAGTTGTTATTAAGATACTAGATCATAGAGAGAAAGATCAAATATGGTCAATAATAACAATATCGCACCAACTATGACTCAAACAAGTACATATATTTATTTTTTATTTATAATTTTTGATATTTTATTTAATATATGATTTTATATTTATTAATTATTCATCAAATTATTATTACATGTGGTATTACTGTGGGTACATATGTTTTTTTAGAATTCATGATTTATGCTTGCTGGATGCCTTTTCGCTGACGGCAGTGATTTGCCGCTTTTAAATTTGTTCGTAAATCACAGTCTTTTAGATCTGTTCGTGAATCTTCGTTATCCTTGAAATCCCACATCTGTTAAAATGTTCTTTTCTCCTGGGGTCATAATGTTGGCAATATCAGTGGTTGATTTAAAAAGCCCATATAGTACCATATTGAATAAATAAATAGTTTATACATAATGCATCGCAGGGCATAATAAATTCTTGTGGTTCCCTTGTTCCGTCTGAGTGGTTGACTTTACAGTAACAAAGATGGTGCCGCATGCTCCGAATGGCACCATTCGGACCCTTCCGTTTATTTTTTTTTTTATGAATTAAAAAAAATATTATATGTAATGGGCATTTTGAGTTGTGGTTATTAATGTTGTTCAGTTTATGCAATGATCATTAAAAGTACATATTGTAAAGTACTTTATTTTATTTAATTATATATATATATATTTATTTTTTTTTTTTTCGATCGAGGAACATTGATTGCAAATTATTAGAATTTTCACGTGGTTTAACCATCAAGATTTGCATTGGCAATAAGTTTTTCCTATTGATGAAAAATTTTTTAAATTAATTTGCATAATTGCCAGCCCAAAGGGGGTTACTATGTATGTTAATTTGAAAATTGCATGAAGTATAATGGTTGAGATAAATGATTTAAAAAATATATCTGTCCAAAGAAGATAGATTTTAAAGATTATTTATTTGATAGAGATGTATGGCTTGGAGGATCTATTTGCCCAAAGAAGGTGGATTTTTCAATGGTTACATATTTTCTTGATTTTATTCAACTTCATGTTTAGAGTCTAATTGTATATTATATTCTTCGCCCAAAGGAGAGTTTATGATAGCATAATTGGTTCCATCTATTTGTTTATTGCCCGTGATTGATCTTGTTGTAATATGTGTAAACAATTTCTTTTGCTTTCCAATTATAAAAGATGGAGGTAAGACATTGAGTTTGCTTTGGGTATAGTAGACATGGATTTGGCTCTACATGAAAATGAACCACCGAAACCTATTGAACAAAGTACTAATGATCAGAAAAACCACTATATCAGATGAAAAAAAATCCAACCGCCTATGTCTGATTGCATTGAAGAGATCGATTGTGGAGCACTTTCTTAGTGGTTTACCAAAAACCAACAATGCCAAAGAGTTTCGTAATGCTATGAGAGACAGATATCAGGTATCAGATAAGACAGAGGCTAAACAGTTGATGAGTGAGCTGACTAACATGAAATATGGTGAGACTAAGGGTGTCAAAGAATTCATATTAAAAATGGTGCACGTCCAGTGTAAGCTCAAGACCTATAACATTCCTCTTTCTGATGATTTTATTGTTCATCATGCCCTTAATTCTCTACCATCAAACTTCAGCCAAATCAAGACAGCATATAATACTCACAATCAATCATGGAATGTGATTGATCTAATTTCAAAATGTGTGGCTGAGGAAGAGAAGTTGAGAAAGGAAAAGAGTGAATCATCCCATTTTATTTTCCATGGCAAGCAATATTTTGCTAAGAGAAAGAAAAATTTTAAGAAATCAAACTCTCATGCTCCTAATAAAGATCAACAATTCAAGAAGGGTGAGGATCAGAAATGGCTAATAGTGAATCAAAGGATAAGAGTTTTAGATGTTATCATTGCAAGAAGAAGGATCGCAAAAGAGCTGACTATTATAAATTTAAGGTCTGGATAGAAAAGAAAAACAAGGAACAAGATGAGTCTTATGCTTATGTTTGTTTTGAATCAAATTTGATTGATATTCCTTTAGATTCATGGTAGCTTGATAGTGGTGCTACTGTCCATGTTGCAACTATTTTACAGGGGCTAACAAATTTGAGGGAGCTAAGTCAGAGAAAATTAAAGCTTAAAGTTGGAAGTGATATCGGAGTTAAAGTCGAATGTATGGGAATGGTTGTTTTGCAATAAGATTCTGATTTTCGGCTTGTTTTGAATAATATTTTTTATGTATCTTCTTTTAGAAGAAATTTAGTTTCTCTTTCTTTACTTGACAAAGCTGGATATTATTTTACTTTTGAAAATAAAAAGATTGATTTAATTTATGACTCCAAAGTTATTGGTGGTGGTAATTTATCTGATGGATTATATAAATTATCTTTGTCTCCCAATAGTTTTAATTCTTCTTACAATATTAAGAAAAATGTGACTAAAAGACCTTTGATCAAGGAAAAATCTCAGTTATTGTGGCATAAACGTTTGGGCCATATCTTTAAAGAATGAGTTGAGAGATTAGATGATTTGGAAATCTGTGTAGACTGTGTAAGAGAAAAATT
Organism: Cocos nucifera; assembly: GCA_006176705.1. Lineage (NCBI taxonomy): Eukaryota > Viridiplantae > Streptophyta > Magnoliopsida > Arecales > Arecaceae > Cocos > Cocos nucifera. The sequence continues at coordinate 27,788 of QRFJ01001522.1, read as the reverse complement.
GACAAAAATAAAAAAGAAAGAAGCCACTCATAGTCAAAATCTATTGAAAATAATACATATAGATATCAATGGGCCTTATTCGACTTCTATATATAGAAATAAATATTTTATTATCTTCATTGGTGACTTTTCTCGATATGATTATGTTTACTTGATTAAAGAAAAGACTGATGCTCTTGATGTATTCAAAATATTTCGAACTGAAGCTGAAGAATAATTAGAAAAAGTAATCAAGATAGTAAGATCTATTCAAGATGGTGAGTATTATGGAAAGTATACTGAAATTGGATAATAATTAGAGTCTTTTGCTAAATATTTGTAGGAATGCGGAATTGTCATCCAACATATAAGCCTGAAAGCTCTGAACAGAATAGGATTGTAGAAAGGCACAATCGTACACTCATAAAAATGAAAAGGAGCATGATGGGTAGATCTAACTTGCCTAAGTATTTATGGGGCAAAGCCATTAAAACAGCAGCTTATATCTTGAATCATGTGCCCAGCAAATCAGTATCTAAAACTTTTTTTGAGTTATGGACATGCAGAAAATCTAGTTTGAATCATTTTTATGTATGGGGGTGTCTTGCCGAGGTAAAAATTATGATCCTTCTCAGAAGAAGACAGAATCCAGGACCACTAGATGCTATTTTATTGGATACCCTAGTCTCTCAAAAGGGTATAGATTTTATTGTTCTACTCATAGTACTAGAGTTGTTGAATCTCGAACAACTAAATTCTTAGAACTAGATGTTGCTGAAGAAAGTAGTTCTCAATTCTTTGAAAGGGATGAGCCAAGTAATCTTATTTCAATACCCATGCCTATTTTGAATGACAACTTTATGGAAGCAAGTGACAGATAAGAAAGTCAACAAGAAGTGGAACCTAGCAATTTGTCAATTACTATTGGAGCCCCTATTGTAAATGAGATTCCTCCCATAAATGAGCTAATTATAGAGATACCTTTGAGAAAATCCCAAAAAGAAAGGAGATCAGTGATTTTCAACGAATATTACATCTATCTTGGAGAAGGAGAATATGACATTAGTCATGATGTGGATCCAGCAACTTATAATGAAGCCCTCAATAGTCATCTAGCGGATAAATGGTTAGAGGTAATGAAAGATGAGATAAAGTCAATGTCAAATAATGAAGTTTGGGATCTTATTGATCTTTCTGATGGACACACACCAATTGGCTGTAAATGGTTGTTCAAGATTAAGAAAGACAATAGTGAAAATGTAGAGAGATTCAAGGCTAGATTAGTTGCTAAGGGTTACACTCAGAGAGAAGATATTGATTTTATAGAAACTTTCTCACCAGTTTCTACAAAAGATTCTTTCAAAGTAATTATGGCATTAGTGGTTCATTATGATTTAGAACTTCATTAAATGGATGTTAAAACTGCTTTTTTCAATGGAGATTTGAGTGAGAAAGTTTATATAATGCAGCCCGAGGGATTTAAAAAAAGTGGCAAAGAGCATATGATATGCAAATTAAAGAAGTCCATCTATGGTCTCAAGCAAGCATCCTGTCAATGATATTTGAAGTTTGATAAAATGGTGACATCCTTTAGTTTTGAAGAGAATAACTTTGATCAGTGCATCTACATGAAGATCAGTGGGAGCAAATTTATTATTTTAGTACTTTATATGGATGATATTTTAATTGTCAGTAATAACATAGACCTTCTTAATGATACTAAATATTTTTTGTCTGCAAAATTTGACATGAAAAATCTTGGGGAAGCCTCTTTTATTTTGGATGTCGAGATTCATCAAAATAGATTTCGGAATGTCCTAGGGCTTTCACAAAAGGCATATGTAGATCGTATGCTCAAAAGATTCAATATGCAGACATGTAAGCCTGATGAAGTTCTTATTGTGCAAGAAGATAAATTAAGCAATAAGCAATATCTAAGGAATGATTTTGAGAAGGAAGCAATGAAAAATGTGTGTACGCTAGTATAGTTGGTAGCTTAATGTATGCACAGGTATGCACCAGACCTGATATTGCCTTTACAGTAAATATTCTTAGAAGGTACTTATCAAATTCAGGTCATGACTACTGGGTTGCAACCAAGAAAGTTATGAGGTATCTATAGAGAATAAAAGATTTTATGCTTGTGTACAGAAGGGTCGATAATTTTGAGGTGGTTGGATATTCAAATTTCGATTTTGGTGGTTGTTTAGATGACAGAAAATCCACTTTTGGATATATCTTCATGTTTATTGGTAGAAGCATTTCTTGGAAAAGTGTTAAGCACAGTCTGATTGCATCTTCCACCATGTATGTCGAGTTTGTAGCATGTTATGGCGCATCCTCCCAAGCTGTTTGGCTCAAAAACTTGATTTCATAATTAAGAATTGTTGATTCTATCTCTAAACCGATGGTGAATTATTGTGATAACAATGCAGTTATGTTCTACTCTAAGAATAATAAAATAAGTAGTGGGTCTAAGCATTTAGAAATCAAGTACCTTATGAGCAAAGACTTAGTTAAAAAGGAAGATATTGTGATAGAAAACATCAAAACAAAATCCATGATAGCTGATCCTCTAACCAAAGGTTTAAGACCCATGGTGTTTAAAGAACATGTTGAAAACATGGGAATTTTGGAGTCCTTTGATTCCTTGGGTTAGTGGGAGTTTATATGATTTAAATTTTTTAAATAATTTTATATGCAGACTGCACATTACTGTTATATCATTTGATTAATGGCTATATTATTTGATGATCATCATTATTGTTTATTATATGTTGTGTAATTAAAAATAGAGTACAACATAGTATCTTAAGGCATGCTACCAAGTCTTGAGAACAATAGTTGTATTTGTGATATGTCTCTATGTTGATTGCTTTTGAGACAAACAGGCTTTATGTAGCCATGCAGTTGCATTCAGTTCAGAAACTGCAATGAGGATTGATAAGAAATAGTGCATATTATATTATGAGTACTATTTCTTACTATACTACTAGACTTATGATCCATTTTGATTTAATTATTAACATTTATGACTATGGATGGTCGTGTGTTGATGATGAGAACATATATTGATCGCCATAATTCGATGTTATGATTATATTGGATCGGATCGATTTTAAGATGCTATCTCAGGACTTTTTTTTTTAAATGTGGCCACATGTTGCTTTTCTATGTTATCAATCTGAGAGTTTGTTTTCAAATAAATAAAATTATTTTCAACAATATAATTAATGTAGCCCAAGTGGGAGAATGTTAGAAAAATTTCTTATATGGGCTTCATTAATTAATTAATTTATTTTTTATAAAAATGGGTTGATGGATAGTCTATTGAGTTGTTGGCCCAATTTATTTGTGATCCTATTGGATTGGGCAGTAGCATCTTTTTATAAAAGTCTAATTGGGCGGTTAAGTGTAGGTTTGACTTTTATTGAAGCTCATGATGAGAGGGCCTAATAAGATACCTATTTATATGTATGCTAAGTCCCCTCTCTAATCTAGGGTTGAGTTGCTTGTCCCATTGAGAGCTGCCATTAAGATACTAGGTCATAAAGAGGAAGACTAAGCAGTTACATAGCCAATAACAACAACGTTGCATCAACTATGGCTCAAACAAGTACACATATTTGTTTTCTCTTTATAATTTTTAGTGTTCTATTTAACATATATATACGATCCTATATTTATTTATTATTTGCTAGATTATTTTGCATAATCGCAATAAGAAAATGTGATGGAATATTTAAGATCAATCATCATATTCCATCTACCATCAAATTTAACATAAGCAGCTAATTTATGCACCGGTGTGTTCGTTGTATTGCTGCGACATTGAACTTTTTTCTACGGTTCAGATGACGTTCACTGTATATTTGTAAGGATTCTTGCGCGCGTGTAGATGCCCATCATGCGGGTCAATCACATGGTGTGAGGGCACGAAGCCGAGACCCTGCATTCAGATTTTGTACAGATAAGGAATGCTAGCTTAGCCTGAGTTGGATAACGTATCAAGGCTCAAACCTTATCATGACAGATTGGAGAGTTTGCTTTCTCAGGAATGTAAATCTGCTCTTTTATATTTATATTATCATTAGGTGCCGCTATCCAGATCTGGACTTGTTAATTGAGGGTCTTGTTTGAATCTTAAACCCGATCACCATCCGTTTATAATTTGGATCAGGTTCTCCTCTGAATAGCGTAAATGGTATAAGATTCACCATAAGTCTATGGCTCCAGTTTGGATATGCTAACCTCTTTGCCACTCGCCATGCACGTTCCAAGCCCCAAATTAGATTGCTAGTGAGGGTGATAGCATGTTCAATTTATTTCTGAAAGTATTCAATAGTTGTAAGTGTAAATAAAAGATTTCGCATATATATAATTATGCTGCGAAGCCGCAAGGTCATCTATTTACTTGCCATTGGCAACATCATATAATATTATAATCTCTTGTTGTATCAAAATGCAACTTTTTTGCTACTGATTGATAGGATTCAGAGGCATTGGAATGAATCGGTACTAAGATACAGTACTTTTCCGTATCATCCTGTTTCATTCGCGGCTATTTGTCGGTGCTTTTGTGTTCATAGGGGCGCGTTACCGATCCTAAACTTTTAGCACATGCGTTGGAGCAAGGCTGACTCGAAATGGTATATCTAGTGCTGGTGCTGCAAAGTCTGAAAGAATGGAGATGAAGTCGGTTAATATCATTCTTGCCTCATACCAAGTTTCGCTTTTGAGCTAGCTAGATGCCTATGTATTCTCACGGATGCAAGCGGCATCCATGCAGCATGTTGAGTACCTGGGTTTCCCTGATGCTCCAAACAACATAGGTAACTTGCACGTTGAGTCTTGTTAATATCTAATATGATATGAAAAGTTTTTTAGTTGCCTTTGCAAATGAGTCTCTTGTGAACTAGAAGTTTCTAAACATCAACTTTTGCACCTTCCATATGGTCGAGCTTGAAATCTTGGAAGGGAGGAGAAAAATTACCACCCAAATTTTATTGAAAAAGGAAAGGAACTTGCGGCCGGGTTAAGCTACAGAGGCTAGATAAAAAGTACCGCATTTGGAGGGATGAAAGAGGATAGCTTGAACAGTGATAAGCGAATCAAAACCCAAAACCCCCATTCCCTGAGGCCTTCAACAGGACAAATTAAACCAAAAAAAAAAGAACCCCCGGAAGGCTATCGGGATAAGAAGGAGGCTGAATCCGTTGCTCAGAAGGCTTGTTCCCCTGATCCGCTGACACTTTGTACGGCTACTTCTCCTAAAAGATTATGGTTCTGCTAGCAATCTTTTCGAACCAGATGGCAGGCAGAAAGAGGCTGCGTGCTACTGGTTTCGAGGGGATAAAATCCAAAGGAGAACTCGCCGGAGGGCGAGTGCCAGGAGTTCTTTCGGCCTAGGGGGTGAGCGAAGAGCCCAGACTTATGTTTGAGCATGAGAAGGGCTGATTAAAGCTAGTAGCAGGAGGAGAGGTGGAAGGAAATGGTGGAACAGAGAAGAGGATGCCACACCAAGAAGTGTGATTTGCCCGTAGGATTGTTTTCCAGCCGGAAGATTTTTATGACTGTAGATGGTTCTCAACGTTGGAAGAATCTTGGGACACCGATATCATTTGACCTTTCTTAATTTTCTTCAGTATTAAAACTTGGCGTCAAGCCAAAAAAGATTTGTGGAATTAGTGGTGGACGGTCTTGCTTCTTGCTCCATCGTTTCTTTATGGAATCTGGACTAGAAATACGTATTAAGGACCAGAGAAAAATCTCCCAACGAGTCTCCTGATCCAGGAGGTCTATTATTATTATTATTTTTAGGAGCAAAAAAGGCTGAAATAGATCAGCTACCTATCTTTATTAAAAAAAATATATTTATAAGAAAATTAACTGTGTTGAAAATTACATACCGTTGAAATAATACTCTTTAAAGACTAAAATAGAAATTAAAAAATCATCCGCAGCAGCATCCATATTTACAAGAGAGGTCTATTTCTACTAACCTCCCTTGCCCGTATGCAGACCTAGACCTTAAAGTCTTTTGTTAGTCGTCGAAGTCCTTTGAGTCGGTGCAGTATTAATTGAGGGTTCATATTTGGATCTGGAGCAGCGAATGGTTCCCACTTCCCACTAATGGCATAAGCTATTCCAATCACCACTAATAATTGAGTCTCCATAAGATCTAGTATCTATTCCTTTGCATCATGCGATTCAATATGCTTCTGCTTTAATTGGTTATTGGAAGCTTTGTTAACCGGAACCTAAAAGATCTTTCTTTCTGGTCATTGTCCGGAGTTTTATACCACGATGGATGTGTTATGGTAGATCCACAATCGTAGAACATGGATTATCCGTCCAAGATCATCTATAGGAGATATGGCATCATCTATAGCTATGAAAAGATAGAAGAAGACAAACAAATATAATTATATACGTGGTTCGGTCTAAGTGCCTACATCCATGGGATATGCAATGCTTCACTATCGAGAAAGAATAATAGAGGAGATACAATCTCAACTCACAAACCCTCTTTCAGGATCCAGAAGCACTCACCCATACAATGCTCTCAAAATAATCTCAAGAAGACCCCCCTCACAGATCTACCAGTCCATGGCCCTCGACATTCCTAGACTCTCTGTGATCCTCTCAAACTCTACATCAAGCTCCAGCCTCTGTTCCTAGGCAACCTCGCTGTTCCAGGACACTTCTGGCTTTTTTGATGCTCCTGGTGCTCCCTGAGATCCCTGGCTCTCCCTGAGAACTGGTGCTTGATCTTTCTGAGAAGCCCTTGGCATACTATGTTGAGATACTCTCTTCGGCTGTTGCACCGCCGAGCCTTTCTCAGTCCTCCATGCCTCTAGAAAGGTGCTACTGTAGCACTCTAGCACTCCCTATCTTGTCTCAGTGTCGCCTAAGAGATTTTTTCGAGACTCCTTTCTTCTTAGGTCATCTGATCTTCTTATAAGCCCTGATCAATCTAATAGCCATCTGATTAGCTTCCACGTGCTCTCCTAACCACAAAATAGCACAATAGCTTCATAGATCTCGTGACTAGACTTGGTCCATGAGTCAGGAACTATAGATCCCGTAAAAAAATTTTCGCACGTATGCTTATGCATGCTGTTCATCCGTGCTGTTCGCCTCTGTCGAGCCGGCTCTGTTCACAGTCAAGCCAGCTCGACTGCATCTTATCCGAGCATAACTTTCCATCCACCTAAGAGAGCCGACTCGATCTCATTCCGAGTCAGCTTGGCTGCATATTTGAGTCAGTCCGATTGTATTGACTGATCCTTTTCTCGTGACTTTTGAATATCGTTTTTGACTTATTAAGGACCGAATCTCGAGATGCAAGATTTCAATAGGATGATCATGATGCTACAGCTAGCTAGCTTCATGCAGATGCATAAGCCTTTCTTCATTGGTTCCAACCGGGTTTGATATTTTAGATCACGAGGCTCCTTAGGCTTCCATGGTTAAGAAACGCACACGCTAAAGCATATTTATGTGCATGGTTCCATACCATCAAAAACGTGTGCATGCATGGTTCTTACTGAGAAAAGGGCCGTTAGGTATGCATTAGTCTTTGTTGAGGAAATAATCTATATATATATATTTTTTTTCGATGTGGAAATAACCTATTTCTTAGGTCAAGGCCAAAGACTTTTCTCCCTTTTAAACTAGCAGTAGTGTCCTTACCCTAAGCATGCAAGGGTCTCATACACCATGATGGTCCAAACTGCTCGTTGGTCATGACATTAATAAGAAGAGCAGGGTTGTCCTAAGCTTGCCTATTTGGTCCACTGTGATAACTTTCCTTATCACTGTCGCACTGTGATAAGGGTCTTGGCTCTTGCCTTGCACATATGCCTCTTTGGTCCAGTGTGATATATCCTATATACCTGCTCTGTTTCCTCTTCCAAAATAACCATCCTTTTCTTTCAAAAAAAAAAAAAAAAAAAACATACTTTACGACTTGTCTCGATTTTCCTTTCTTAATACGAAAACATGTTAAGGAAGACGTCTACTTCTCTTTGAATGATTTTAGCAGCCAGCTTTTCTCTCCGTTTTCTTTCTTTCTTTTACGTTTTCGGGTTGGCTAAATTTAGGGGGCTGGACCTGGTATCCTTCATCATATTTTTGTCAAGTCTAATTAGGACCATATGGCTCCTATTACATCATGTCTCACATTGTGAGATCCATCATTCGTTATTTAGAAGCTTGGTCTTGATTTGGAAATCAAGCTTGACCCATGGGTCTAACCTTCAAATGTAAGTTGGGTTTAAGATCATCTCTGGTATAGATTGTGGATGGGGATCTACCTGATCCACTTGCACCCCTACGGCCATGATGATCTAATCTGAATGTACTCATGTCCAGCCTCCGCCAATCCAATGGGTTAGCCATGACAATGTATAAGGTGCAACATATGGGTAATGAGTTCAAATAAATCGCCTTCAAAAAAAGAGTTCAAATAAATAAAAAAACCGAAAACCAGCGTGTACCTCATATTTGTAATGATCATTACTTGTGCCGCTCTGTCTTGGTTTTCTGATTCCTGTTTTGGGACTAAAATGGAATAGCGGGACTGGGTTTTTAAGCCCAGTCTGCTTCTCCTTTGCAAATATCCAAGATAAGACGTGTACTCCCCGCTCTTTCAAAATCCCCAAAATTTGATCTCTTGCAAAGGATGCTATACTTTTATGTCTTCAAGATTATTTTTCATTTTTTATCTTGATTATTTTTTATTTTGCTTACTTTGACTTTATTCTGATATTTGCCACCTCGCTTCTTAATGGTTGAAAGATGGCACTTTCACTGTTATTTTCTTTAAAAAAAAGTTTATTTGGCTAGTTTTTTGATTTCTTAGTCATTAGAACAAGGTTCTATGTCTGAACCTCGAGAGAAATATTTCTTCGAATATTTGAGTCAAGTAATTCTTCGATCATTTTATCTGTCAAGCTATTTATAGCACCAAGTACTATCATTCCAAGTTTTGAAGCTATTGAAAAATGAAATCAGGGACTCAAATTTTTGGTGAAACAAATGCAATTCATCAACCTCTATTAAATGCTGATGCCTCTTTAGTATAAACTGCAGCAAAACCACATTTTATCAGGCTACCCATCAAATAGAAAACATCAAGATAGCTATAACGAAGCATAAGAACAAGGAGAAACAGCACTTTTTTCTTCACATCTCCTTTTATTTTTTCAGAATAACAATACTCTACTAGCAATTCAACATTCATTCACGAGCTAAGACAACTACCAAGCTCAACACACATACAGATCATATACTGAATGTTTAACTCGCTTGAGATTCTTCAGAGAAGCAACAACTTCAATAAAGAGCTATCTGGGGCCATACTTGGTAGAAACTCCTTTTATCACTATAACTCGGATGGTATGGACGCAACTTACTGGATCGAACTGATGTAGGAGGAAGGGTCAGGTGGCACAGGGACAGTAGCCGCTCCATCCAGCATCTGAGTCACCTTCCACATCGTCGGCCTCAGCGATGGCTCCTCTTGGACGCACCAAAGGGCCACCGCCACGAACCTCTCCACCCTCCTCATGTCGAAGAGCACCTCTTCATCGCCTCCTACCACCATATCCAACCTCCCATTTCTATAGCAAGTATTGACCCAATCTGTCAGTCTTGCATCCTGATCGTTCTCCGCCGCTGGTTCCAAAATTTTCCGGCAGCATATAATCTCAAGCAACGTGACACCGAAGCTATACACATCCGCCTTGGCTGTGATCCCCATGTTCTTGAACCACTCCGGTGCAATATACCCGACTGTCCCTCTGACCGCCATGTCTACTCGTGTCTGATCTGCCCTTAGAAGTTTTCCCGATTCAAAGTTGGAAATCTTCGCAACAAAGTCGTCATCCAAGAGGATGTTTCGAGGCTGTATGTCACAGTGGATGATTTGAGTGCCGCACTCTTCATGTAAGTATAGGAGGCCTCTTGCAATTCCCAGGGCGACCTGGACTCGTTGGTTCCATTTCAGCCTGATACTTTTAAAGAGGAAGCTCTTCAGTGGGCCAGTGCTCAGGAACTTGTACACCAGAAATCGCTCTGTTCCTTCATTGCAGAACCCAAGCAATCGGACTAGATTCTTATGGGAGGCCTGGCCAATGGCTTTAACTAGATCGATGAACTCCACCTCCGAGTCTGGCAAGAGATTACCAACTCTTTTTACCGCCACACAAGTACTAGCTTCATCTCTCAAGTAGCCCTTGTAAGCTTCTCCGGAACCTCCATAATCCAGTTGCTCGCTGAAATTGTTGGTGGCTTCTTGGAGCTCTCTGTAAGTGAAGGAACGAAGACCCGTCCCTGTTTCACTCGAATTCGGTTGAAGACTGTGAATCCTTTTCTTGTGGGAGTGGAAGGCAAGAAGAAGAACAGCAGCGATGAGCAAAATATTAATGAGTGCCGAGCCCCCTAGAAGCAGCGATCTAGTCCTTGTCCAGGACTTTTTGTCTTTCTTCTCTCCAGTTGGAATAGGAGGTTGGGACTGGATACTTCTGGGTATTTTGATGAGAGACTTCGTGTTGATATAGCTGCCCATCTTTCCATTAGATAGGGGGGCCTTCATCTTCGAACAATTCAGATCATTATAGGTGGCAGCGACGCAAAAACAATCACTCAAGCATTCCTTTCTGCACTGGTCCTCGTCTATCGGGTAAAGCTGTTCGTAATCGGATAATGGCCAATCCAAACCGATCATCTCTTGGAGTTCATAGAGTGACTCTATCTCCTTCGCATCTGCGTCACAACTTTGGGCCGCGAAATCTGGCATACACCCCTTGTTCTTCCCAATAGGATCGAAGAAGGAATACAGGGGTGGGCACTTGCAGTTGACGTGCTGCCTCTCATCAATTGTGCAGTAGCTGTTGTACCCACAAGCTCCGCTGCCGGTCTTGGCAGTGATTGCTTGGCAGATGTCTGTAGGCTGGAAATCCACAAGAGTCCAGCCATCGTCCCAGCTCCCGTTCCTCATCCCGTTCTTCGGGTAGACGTACTGCCTGAAGACGCCGTCGAAGTCGATAGTCCCCCTCTGGTAGAAATCCTTCATCCGGTCTATCCACCCGAAGGTAAAATTGGTTATGCTACCATTCTTTTCGGCCAAGTAGATTCTACCCGACTCATTGAAGACGAGCTTCGATCCATTTCCGACGGTGTCACTCGTCCAGTAAGGATCATACTGATTGCCAGAAGGAACGGCCACTGTACATAACACCAGATTGCCATCTGCTTCGACCCTGAGCTTAAACCTTCCGCTGGAGTAGTCGGTGGCCGTTAGACGGGCCAGGAGCCCAGTCCCCGGACCCAGGACTTGGGAGGGCAAGATGGTGTCAGTAGGAGTGTCGAAGCTCTGCCAAACGACAGAGGCATGGGTGCCGACAAGCACGAAGTTACCGGTATCCAGCATGGCAGCGTAGGAAGCATCGTTCGTGACGTTCCACACCTCCAGGCCGTTGTGGTCCTTGAGCACGAGCTGCCCGTCGGCGGTGAGCTCCACCATGGACCCGTTCTGCATCGGTTTGCCTCCATTTGCATACCAGACTACAGTCTTCTTTGCTGTCTTCTCGATCCAGATTGCAAGCAAAAAGAGGTTGGGGTCAGTTTCGAGGGGATGAAAGCCAAATGCAAACTCGCCGGAGGGGGAGAGCCAGGAGGGGTTTGGACTGAGGGGGGTAAGGAAAGAGCCCAAGCTTATATTGCGGTGACTTTGAGCGTAAGAAGGGCGAATTAACAGTAGTGGCAGGAGGAGAGGAACAAGGAATTGGAGGAAAAGAGAAGAGGAAGCCATTCTCAGGAGGGTGCAAGCTTCTTTCTATCTGCGAGACTCCGTCTCTTTTGGGGATTAAAAGGAAATGTCACTATGCCCGCAGGTGGAAGAAACATTGGAAGAATGTGGCGTCTTTTCCTCGTTTTCCATTGCATTGACCTCAAGTCAAGCTCGACAGTGGCCGGATGTCTTTGTTTCCCGGTTCGTGGTTTCCACGTTGTTGTGAGTCGTTCGTTGCTTGCGTTCGACGTTTCTACGTGCTGAACAGTCTACGGAAGAAACTGAGCTTGGGGAAAATTTCGAGGCTGGTCTCGCCTTTCGCTAGTTAAAGACTTGTTCAACAAATTGCACCGAGCGATTTTTTCGTTCTTGATAATTATCGCAAGCAAAATTTAAGAAAGAAGAAAAAGAGAGAGAGAGGAGGAGGGGTTGCTATAAAAGAAATAAAAGATAGGGTAGCAATAAAGATCCTTAAGTAATGCGGAGATGTGATGGGCAATAAAAACCATGACCATGTTGGTTGAGATGAGAAGGTTAGAAAAAATAAAATATTAAAGATTTTGATCATTATACACAAGACAACGTTTCCGATATCTTAGTCGTCAAAGTAAAATTGTGATTAGTTATTATCTTAACATTTTGATTTAATATTTATCTATTCAAAAAATATTTAAAAAATAAAAAAAACTCAAAAGATATATTAATATTGTAGTTCCAAATGATATTATATTCGCTGATATTTTAGAAACATTAATTATGTTCGTTTGTTGTGCAATTCAAGCTGCTGAACAATTATCAAACCTCTGGAACATTGACGCGTAAATGTTATGGACGTGTCATGTGCGCTTCAGCTAGGAAGGATCACCGAAAGATTCCACGAGTCGTGAAAGGCTCTTTTGGCATATTTTTCTACGAAGACTTGCCAGGTCGCGAACTTTAATCACAGACCATCCACGCATAGATGCATGTATAACGACACTGGCCGAAGACCCACTTTAGCAATGCTATCCCATTCAATAATGACCAATAATCACAGACCGTCACATTTTGCATGAACAGCTCATAATTATCAACTGGACCTTTTCAACTATAATCCAGTTACAATCCAGAACAGCAAAGTGGATCTTATTACGGCCAATCCACCTAACGTCGAAAAATCTATAAAGTAAGTCTGCACTGATCGAAATTGGCTTCGACGGAGATTCTCCCTTAAGTTAGTAGAATAGATTGTTCAAACATGAATCAAAGTGTAAAATGACAGAGGTTGCTCTAAACAAGATTAGATTCCTTAAACTAATTAGATTATCTTTTTTTTATAAGTATCGGAGTGATAATCGTTGAGCACATGGATCCTTTTTTCGACGTAGTATGATCGTGGGTTGGTAATTAAATTATTTATTAATTATTACCATCCGCTCTTCTCAAGAATGATTTCGTAGACTCGATCGAAAATCAGATAAGTAATTTGGAAAGTTTCCATTAGTCAGTCGGCTGATTTAGGATTGATTGATTGTTGATCGATCAGTTTTGTATCAATGGTTCATCGATCGATTGAATTTATATCGATCGATTGTCGGTCAACTAACTTCGTGCCAATGATCGTCGGTACCAAGTGATCATTGGCAGGATTATTTGGGATCGACTGATCATCGATCGATCGGCCAATCAGATATCAGTCGTTCGGCTTAAAATCTGATTGCCGTTCGTCATGATGACTATTCGTCAAATAATCATGTATCGATGAGTATTGATTTTTCGGCAGTTTTTTTGCATCATCGGTCGTTAGTCGACTGATGATAATTATCGATCGATGATCGGTCGGTTCTTGACTGACGGATCGGATGATAGATCAATTTTCTCCAATAGATCCAAATCTCTTTGGCACAAACTAAGCCGCATTGTTCTGGCATCTAATTTTATTTTTAAGAACTAAGATGGGCGACACTGCAGTCTAATGTCAAGTTGCATCTCTAATCATCACAATCCGTGGATATAGCCCTATGGGTCTTTTTCCGAGAAAATTTTCCATTTGTCTAAAGTGTAAGGTTTGTAGTCTTAAATTGTGCTAAGCTATCTACTTATTAATTTCTAATATAGGTCCACCCAAATATTTCTTTTGCTCAAGTTCCATTGGACTTGGGCCCTTCTGTTATAAATTTTCATTATTGTAAAGATAACTGATTTGCTTTCCAACAAAAATGCAAATTGGTAAGACAGCTTGTGTCCAACTTCTTCCCTCAGTTTGAACCTAACAAGTTCAAATAAATGAGCTGTCAATGAGTTCTGTTTAAAGGTTAAACAGTGCCAAATGCAAAAACCTGACGAAAAGCTTGGGAACGTGCTTGACACGGAATGAGTTGAGCCACTAATTTATCCTATGCAAAGAACCCCAAGTAAATCATGAGAGCTGATTAATTTCGACGATAAAAGAGATGTTTTTCCGAGCTGAAGAAAGGGCAGCCACTCGGTGGCGCTTCCACCACTTCCAGAGAGGAAAGGTGATCGGAGAGAGAGAGACTGGAGCAGTGAGTTGTTCGACAAATTAATGACCGTTGGTTCCTTTTTATTTTTTTTAAAACGTCATGAGAATTTAATTTTTCTTTTTAACCAAAATATTATATAAGTGCTTATTGCCGTCAAAATTGGGCATGATCACAAGGTGGCTGAAGTTTGCTGTTGATGAGGTCCAGGAATGCTGGAGAGATCGGCAAGATCAGCTCGAGCATAAAATGGTTGATTGGTGGTAGTTGTGCATGGACATAGAAACTGGTGCGAGATGTTCTTGCGCTTTTAAAATGAATAAGTTACTATTTCATAAATAATATTTATTTATAAAATAAAAAAATCTTATCTATCGAAGATGATTAAATTATTTTTTTATAATTTAAAAAATAAATATTTAATTTTATCCTTATTTTTAATATCTCCATCATTCAATGCCTAATAATTCAATTGTCTACTTTCTTCAAACCTAAAGCATAAAGAATATTATGAAATATATGGATAAATTTTAGCAACTTACCAAGAGTGGTAATACAAAAAAATATGGATAATAAATTTTGAAGTCACTTTCTCATATGTAAAAGAATGTGTGAAAATTATTTTCTTATCAAAATATTGCAAGAAAAATATTTAGCTAGGAAAATATAGATTCTCAGGTAATTTTTTTTCCATAATAGTGTTGTTGTTGCTAAAAACTATGTGCTTCGAAAGTGGAGTGGTTGGCTGCTCACAGGAGATGCTGGAGTGACCCATAAAATAAAGTTCAAACTAGAGGAGTTGACTCCGATGAGGATCCTCCGACGTTCAAGTCAGCAGAGAATGATCAAGTAACAACGTATTCTTTGAGAAAAATTTTTTACTTATCTGGATCTTCGAAATTTATGATATTTATAAAGGAAAAACATCATAGAAATGTATGGTTCCGCAAGTCTCGAGCCATTAATCATGCTGTTGTAGATGAGATATTCGCTCTGCGAGATCCGGAGATTCAAATATCCTTTTTTTTTTCATAAGCTGGATGAGTGGTGTCACCTCATGGTACATGAGGTGACACCTATTAATTGCATTAGCTGTCATGCCTTTCTGAGATGGGTGAGTTGTTGTCATATAAATCAAGAGACCACTAAACACGTAATGGATGGAATCCAAGTAGAGTCTCAGCTTAGCACATATATAGTCTCAGCTTGGATGTCCTATCCTATACCTCGGATAGCTCATAGCAGTAGAATGTAGCTCTTCCATAGTTCTTCTCAGTGGGACATGAATCCAAGGCATCGAAAATACCTCCATAACATTACCCCCTATTCCTGAGTCTGAGAATCAGACGAAAGAAGTATTGTTGACATGATGCCTCGGATCTAGGGACATCTATCCATGCAACCCTTTAAGACATCTAGTCCTCATTTAATGTGGGCAGTAGAAGTAGCTAAAGAAAAGCTTGAATTTTGAGCCAATCTAAGGCTATTGAGACTTAGGCCGATTAAAGATCATTTTGAGCCAAGACTGATCGAAGGCCATTTTGAATAAAGACCGATTGAAGGCCGTTGAAGCTGAGATCGATCATAGGCCATTGAAACTTAGGCCGATCAAAGGCTCTTGAAGTTGAGGCCGATCATAGGCCGTTGATGTTTAGGCCAATCATAGGCCATTGAGGCTTAGGCCGATCGAAGGCTATTTTGAACCAAGGCCGATCGAAGGCCATTGAAGCTGAGATCGATTATAGGCCATTGAGGCATAGATCGACCAAAGGTTATTTTGAACCAAAGCCGATTGAAGGCCGTTGAAACTAAGTCCGATCATAGGTTGTTGAGGCTTAGGCCGATCATAGGCCATTTTGAACCAAGACCGATCGAAGGCCGTTGAAGCTAAGGCCGATCATAAGCCATTGAGGCTTAGGCCGATCATAGGCCATTTTGAACCAAGGGCGACTGAAGGCCATTAAAGCTGAGATCAATCATAGGCCATTGAGACTTAGGTCGATCAAAGGCCATTTTGAACCAAGACCGATTGAAGGCCGTTTCAAACTGAAATTTTTGCTGACCTCGGCCTTTTGGTAATGTGACCCTTTGAGGCTAGTTTTTGGAGGTTCTCTCCGATGACATAGGCCTTATCTTGGTCCTCACCTCATCTTGGCGGTCTTAGTTCGATCTTCACTTTAGTTTAAGTACTTGAAAATCTATTATTTTACAAAAAAAAAGATATAGAATAATAGATGGGACCTAAAAAATATTTTACCATGAGTGTTGTGAGATCTGTTTGAGAGCTTTTGAGTTCTGCTTGACTCCTCTATTATTTATCTTGACTTAAACTAGAGCTTTGCCTCAATTTGGGCTTGTTTTTTGCTTTGGATTAGCCTGATTTTTCTTCAAATTTGCTTTGAATTTGACCTCAAATTAGTCTTCAGAATGATCTCTAAGCTCGGGTTTTTACTGATTTTAGCATTCTAAGCTCAGATTTCTATTTATTTCAGAATTCTGAGCTCAGATTTGGAAGATCGGCTTCGATCTTTACATTGGCTTATTATGATCCTTACTTCGAAATGGTCTTAGCCTTCACTTCAGCTTGATTTTGGCTTAAAACCCATGATCCTATGGGAAGGAAAGAAAATAAAATGAAGAATATGGGCTTGAGAGCCTTTTACCATGAGAGTTTTGGTTGAGAGCCCCTGAGTTCTATTTGACCCCTCTCTATTATTTGTCTCAGTTTGGAGCTGGAGTTTTGTTTTGGTTCAGCTTTCATTTTGACTTTAGATGAGTTGCATCTTCACCTCAAATGGGTTGGATCTTTACCTCAGATTGGTGTTCATTCTCATCATATAAAGGCTTGAACTTTAGTTCTGACTGGCCTTGATCTTAACCTCAAATTTGCTTGGCCTTGAGCTTGGGACCACTGATCGACGACTTCAAAGTCACTACGGGCCAACCTCGTAAGGATCGGCACAAGTAGGTATTTTGAGGGTGCACTGAGAGGCTTCAGGCTTGTTGATGCTAGCTTTGATGCCTTTAACAGCCTTGACTGCGATGGGAGCATGCAAATTGTGGCATATGAGTGACTTTGGCCATGCTGGGAGTGCGTAGAGCTTCGGCAATGCGGGAGATGCATAGGAGGGATTTTGGCACTGCTACGGGCTGCCTCGGTCATGCAGGAGGCTCCGATGTTGGTAGGAGTTCACATGCTGCATATGCATATGCGGTGGGCTCTAGAGCCTTTTATCCTATGTGTTATGTGTGCAACAATGTGGGGAGTTTGTGGCCCCCGATCCGATGGCTTGGGGGGAGCCAATCCAGTGGGTGCACATGCGGGAGAGGCATCGAGCTCCATTGGGAATGCTTTAGGCCCTCTTCTCTCTCTTGCAAGTTGGAGAAGAGCTTTTAATCCAAGAGTCATGAAAAGACTTTGTGCTTGGAGATGATGAGTCATGAGAGCCAGCTTTTCATAAGAAGAGTATGATCTCAAAAGAAATCTCTCTATCTCTTTATCCTGGCCAATGATGGAGTAAACATCAATCACTATGGGGTGATGGGATGAGCATTATTGCGCCCATACAGTAAGAGAGCCAAGTCAAATCCTGAAAAGAAAAATGCACGGTGACAAGAGCATGGAGGATCATGGGCCCTACCAAGATAGGTTGCTCACAAATGGCTTCGAATAATGTTCTGACTGTATACGCACCTCGGCAGTGGGCGACCTCGGTCGTGCTGAGAGCACAAGAGAGGACCTCAGCATCGCTGCAGTGGGTTCGACTGTGCCTGGGTGCATAAGAGAAGGTCAACATTATTGAAAGTACTTCAACCATGTTGAAAGTGCATGGGGGTGCATGGACTTTGGTGCAAGAGGCTTTAGAATCTCTATTGCTAGTTTCTGCCTCGTCTGAGAGTGCGGGGAGCTTCGGCTAGGGAGCATGCAGACCTCAGTAAGTAGAGAATCACCTGCAAGGGGTCTGCCATGGGTAGACCTACTTTAAGATTGCTCGTGGAGACTTCGACGGTGCATGCTGGCAACTTCAGCTACATGGGAGGCTTTGATCTGATAGCTTTAGGGGCGCTGATTGAAGGAACTGGATCTAGAATTTTATGGATAGATCTTAAATTTTTTTTAAAATTATATAATAAAAAACTTAAATAAATTAAATATTTATTTAAATGAGCATGAAAATACTCTAGATCTAAGATTTATTACATGATTAAGGTATGATATTAAATCAAAAATTAAAAAATATAAAGAAAAAATTAACATATTGATCTCATCAACATGCTACAATACTACATCTAATGTAACTATAAAGTAAATAGATCAGATCTATTACCTGTGCAAGTTAGACATTCTAACTTATTGATCTAAGCTTGAGGATGATGTCACAAGCCGCATACGTATCCGGCCTCTAGGAGTTATCCACACGAGCTCACGAGCATGATCAAAAATCTTGATGCAGAAAATCAACACAGTATGCTAGTACTGTGCTGATCTTTCTTTGATGGTCGATCAGTTACCTTCTTCTTCTGAATTTGGACTCTTCCAAAGAGAAGAAGATGATGAGGAGGTTTCAGATATTAGACTCGCTCGCAAAAACAAGGAAGAGAGGAAGGAAAGAGATGAACACAGCCCCCGCAGAAGAAGACCCTCTTCTTTTTTCTCTTTGCTCTACCTAGACACCTAGTTTTTGTTTCTATTGAAAAACCCAATGCCAAAGGTTCTCTCTTCCTGATTACACACTCAAAGCTCTCTTAAAATGGAATCCTATAAATTTTTTATGAAAAAATCAGGCCAATAATACGTTAGATATATGCCCTAAAGTCAGAATTGGCTGACACTTGTAAACATTCTAGGGCAAAATTTAATTTTGACTAAAATCAATAAATGGGTTATTTCTATCACATATGTGTATTAAGTGTCTGTGATACTCCTTTGAGTTAATGGTAGATAATTCTATTTTTCAAGAGTTGAAAATTTAAGACATGAATAATCATTATTAACTCATAAATTGCTTCCTGACCATAGGATCATCACGAGGATGGTGATTGATCCGGAAGGTTGGTGTACAATCACTTCTCTTTAGTAGATGAGTCTTGAGTCTAAGCGTGTGTGGAGACACTGGAGCGAGAGTATAGGTACTCGTTAGAGAACGAGGCACTGAGCGTGACCACCTCGAGTAGTCCAGAGGGAGTCTACCTTCTCATCAATAACTACCTCGATGCGTAGTAAGTCTGTGTCTGGTTCTTTGACCTGAGATGCATCGATAGTAACTTGAGGGTGTTATAGTTTGACTACACCATTACTCGATCCCTAGCCATATGGAACCTGAGATGTATGTTTGGCATGACATGTTCATTGTAGGAACTGGATTGCATCAAGATGGAATCTATCTACCTCGGTGGTAGAGGAGTAGCCCTTGATGATCATGAGAATCAAGTCGAAAATCCATGGCTATGAGATGAAATAATAGAAGAGTTTTCTATTTAGATTTTCACTTTAGACTCAAATCGAATGATTACATATATTGACAGAGACTAAGGGTTTGACGAGTTCACCTTAACCCTAATTCTGATCGGGCTCAAAAGATATAGAAGAACTGAATCATACAGGTAGCTGCACCAAGAGGTGCATTCAGCTCTGATGATTGCCACCATATACTGCTAGGTGGTCACTGGTGGATTTTGGGAGTAATTGAAATGATTTAGATGATCGATCATTCTACCGCCTATTCGAATCAGAAGAGTTTCTGATTCCGATCGAAGTGAGTTTCGATGATGTCGAGTGATAGAGACAGACAATCCATTACCATACAGAATTGACCTAACTGGATCACACAAACAAGGATTTGAATCTGGTGATCATCAATTGAACTGATCTAGTTTCATTGATCTGATGAGATTAATTAGGTTCCAAGAAATCGTGCCTAGCACTTTGATTGAAACATAACGTTCTCTTTTTGCTCTATCATAAAAAAGTGGTCCTGTTTGAGCCAAAGGAGTTTGTGCCCAAACAGAGGCCTTCATATGGTCTGACAGGAGGTTGTTCAAGTCAAAAAAGGTTTGTCTTATTTGTAACGAACTACATGCCATTTTGGTCACCTGCCATTTTCTTGTTCTTTGACTTTGGTTAAAAGTCTAACCTTTGGACTGGTCAAACATTGACATTGACACTTTGACTTTTGACCACGATGTCATGCACCTATGGAGGGCTGGTGGGGCCTGTCCCCCTACCAGAACCTGGCAAGGAGAAGGGCGCATGCCACCTAGGCGTGTGCCCAAGTTGGAGGTTGCCTGGAGTCTTGTTGGATCAAGGACTCATCTCTGTTTTGGATTTCAATTAGAGTTCTTCTAAGACCAACTTTGACTGGTCTTAGGCACCCTCTAAGGAGGAATCAGGGGTCTCTATTTTTCCACCAATCTAGATTTAGATTCTGATTTCACAAAGGGTTGTGATTGGTTGGGAGGAAGAGGAGTTGGATCACGCTTAGTCTATAAAAGAGACCCTGCGCCGCAACTCAGAACTAGCAATTCAATTGAGAAACCCAGCCCCAAGGCTGCCTCTCCCTCCTTCTCCATGCATAGTCCTTCTCCCCTTGCTCTCCATCAGTCCAAAGGAGTTTGGACCTTGGTTGGTGCGATCAGATCAAAGAAAGAGCGAACAAATATAGAAGCTTGCGCTGTGCAAGGATGACTGCTCATTTCAAAAGAGTTTTGAGAGATCTCTAGGATCACGATCCCGATCTAGATTTTGGAGCGCGTGATAGAGAAAAAAGGATCTCTAGATCCACCTGAAGTGGGATATCGGTAGAGCCAGGCGTTGCGTGGGCTAAGATCCAGAAATTCGTGGCAAATAGGATATCACAGGATAATAGATACCCAGATCAGATAAATTTGAATTTATATTAATTTTTTTAATTTATTTATTAAATAGATAAGCAATCCAGATTTGAAATATATCAAGATCTGATTTGGGATCAAGAAAATTTTTTTTGAATATATTTTGAGTCTGATCAGATCTGCCAGACAGAGAGGGACCGAAATCAAGGGACTTTCTCCTTCAACTTGGTATCCAGAGCCATGGTTCTAACATTATTTAATCTAACTTTTAAAATTAATTTTAATTAAGAAATAATTATATTTAGATATATCGCATGAGATGTGAATCAGATCTAAAATTAGAAAAAGTTAAAATTAATAATTTAGATTAAGATTAGAAGGATATTGCATGATAGTTTAGAATAGCTATAGTTTGATAGAAGTATTTTGCGATATTTTTGATTAATTCTGATTAAATCATATTTTAGATCTTTATATTTACTAGTTTTTTGATATATATGAGATGTATTATAATCACATCTGAAAATAGCAAAATAAATTCATTTAATTTTTGAATATCATAATGAGATAATGATTGATGCATGTCTATGACTAATTGTAGAATAGATTCTAACATATGGTCTAGATTAAAATTTATTTTGATTGACTTAATATTAATCTAATTTTTTAGATTATTATGGATATAATTTAGATCTAAACACCTGCTGATTATGATAATGAGATGTAATGCAAAATATGCCATGATTAAATCTTACTTTATATATGAGTATAAATATAGATCGATATTGTTTTGTAGTATTGAAATGTTCCTGATTAAAGGTTCTCTTGGCGTCGGTCATAAGAATGAAGACAGGGTTTTAAAGGCCTTCTTTTCCATCGATGGGATGTTTCTTATGATGTGTAGGGTGTGCTGGTGTCTGTCCTTAATCAGAAACCCAAAAATTATTCTGCAAAACCCTAGATCCTGAAACCTAGGATTATTCGTGCATCATTTTTTATGAACCTACTTAATTAAGAATTAAGATTATACAAATAGGTTAATTAGAATGCTAAAATTGATGAAATTTCCAGATCTAAGACCATATTCATAAATACGGGTTTTGGCGCTTGGGTAGCTCAATTAGGTCTAGCGGTTTGATCAACCACGATTCAAAGAGTTAGTTAGATGGATCAACAATGCTTAACTTGACCAGCGCTAACAGGATTAAGTCTGGCCTCAGATTGAGTCACGATAAGCAAAACCTAATTGCGCTCAGAGGTTAGAGTCCTGGATTGTAGGCTAAAACCAATTGGTTCTGACTCAACCAACTTAGTGTCTTAAGGTAGTTTGGCATAACCGATCGATTGGTTTTTAATTAGAAGCTACGACTGAATGCGGTTCTTGACGAGCAAAAATTGCCAATTCTCCATAGCCCACTTCTGACATAATGTGTTGATGTACAGTTCGATCTGAGGTGGTCAATAATCAAGCTAACCCCATCGCACTAGGTCGATGCTCTAGTTCCATAATTGTTTGACTAAGCAAGTTAGCTTTAATGAGAACTGAATCAAATTCTCGTCTACGAAAGATTTAGTCTGAGGTCTTCCACCATTCGTAGATGTGGCGGACCTTTTCACAGGCGTTTATATTCTCTCTTTGTGCGCTGGGCTCTTGGCACCCGGGAGACGGCAACTCCTATTAGGCATTGGATTGCTATGGCGCTGGAGGATGAGTTGAGCTCATATTTTGGACTACCGCGGAGAGACTCAATTAGGAACCCAATCTATGCCAATGGTGGATCTGAACCTTAACTAAGGAGTGGATCAATATTTCGGATACGGTGCGAATTCATGAATTAAGAGACACAGTTCGGGTGCACCATGATTAGAGACATTTGAAAAGGAGTTGTTCAACTCATGTGGCTTAACCATCACCAATAACTGTTAGGTGAGGTAGGATCGACGCAGTCCGACATACGAGCTCCCCTGGGGTCCGGCACGTCAGAGGGTTTGTAGAAACGCACACCACCCACCACGAAAGTCATTAAATCGTTGACATTGTTTCGCAATTTACAGAGGGAGTTGTAGGGAATCTGGAGAAAATGTGGGAGCTAATTTGTTTTAAATAAAATCCCTAACAAATTGGTCAAGTCAACATTACAGTATATAACGAATCTTTGAACCTCCTCACAGGAATTATGTCCTGCGTCCACCCACTTGGTAAGGTATCCTGGAACACCACATACCACTGCCGAAAATCCAACATATAAAGATTGCTACAAGAACTACAACAAATTATTTTGGATTCGAGAGTTTACCCATGTTTTGATCACGGATCCTCCACAAATTAGCCAGGCCCGTCAATCTGTGAAGCAGAGAGCGTATTGGAAAAATGGATTTGATGAAGATAATAAGCTAGATATTACAATGGTTGGGCTCGTATGTCTGATGAAGCTCCAGCGCAACATGAGGATCATCGGACGCTCGCCAAATGTTGGCTCACACTGCAGGAGATGTTTGGTGAAGGGAGTCACGCACGCCCAATATAGTCACAAACATGACTTTTTCAGGCCTAAGATGCGTGATGGGGCAGTCAAGGTCCAAATCACCTGTCGACATGATCAAGGATATGAAAGAGCTTGAGAAGCTCAGTGTGGAAGTTGGACTTAGCTGCAGAACGATATAATTCTGCATCCTTACTGATAGCATATGGGAATAATTCTCAATGAAATTACCAAAAGTGTATAAACTCATAAGAATTATCTTGGCCAAGTTACATGATATGCTGGTTACCGCTGAGCTTTCTATGAAATGGGGGGTTCTAAGGCTCAGTTTTGCTATGAACCGCTTCTTCCAAAAGAAATCTTATGAAGAAGAAAGAAGTCTGTGAAAAGTAAAAGGTGGAAGGAAGTCAAGAAGATAGAAGGCAGAATGCGAAGAAAAAGGTCGATGGCAAAGGCAAATGTTTGTTCACATTGACAGGCAGCCATTGGAAGCGAACTGCCTACTTACGCTGGCCAACCCCTGAAAGAACAAAAGGAAGGTCCTTCTGGGAGGTATGCTCGTTATTGAGTCTAACTTAAGATTTCGTTCTGGCATCCAGTTTTGGGTGGCCTTGACTTTGGTTTGGTGGTCATTCTGTGCGACTTCCTATGCAGGGTTTCTTGAGAATACGCAGGAGCGGAGGGATTGGAGATATGACCTACGCTTGGTAATGGAGCAAGAGTTTATGCGTAAAACGCCGGTGGGAACATATCCTTTGCGCCTTAACATTCGGTTTAAGAACTTAGTTTTTGCAAGACTGTTATTTTTGTGCCTGCAGCCAGCAGAAATTTGATTTCTGTTTCATGTCTTAGTCAACAAGAATTTGGTTAGCTGATCACTTCTTTAAGAGCATTGTAAATTCTTTAATGGATAGAAGATAATTCGCAATGAGTTTCTGTATTAAGTGGTCTTTATCAGCTACAGTATTGATTGTTAACCTGTTCTAACTATCTGGCAAAACGTGACATGCAATGAACTACAGGGATATGTCCAAATGCAGATATCTAGGCACCTGAGTTAGGATACTATGCAGGAATAGGATCAAACAAATTAGAAGAAAATGGACTATTTGAGTCCATTGACTTTCGAGTCATTCCAACTTGTAATCCGTCTATCAGGCAAATGACTAACTCTTTGTTTGGACATGGGGAGAGGGCCATAGATCTCCTTGCCTAGTACAGTACTGATGTGTGCAGCCATTGATGTGCGACTAGAGGCATTTTGTCTACTTCTTATCTTTACGATGATTGTCAAGGTATGGTAATGTGTACTCTTATGAGACACAAGTTCTGCCTTTGAAGTTCAAGACAATTTCAGACTGCAGATATAAAACAAACAGAAAGACATTAAGGTTCTTGCGATGAGATCGAGAATGGTGAATACTTAGCAGAAAAATTCTAGACTATTCAAGGATATCGGCATAGTTCTCAATGGATCCACCTAGGAACACCTCAACTCACGGAGTTTCAGATGGAGAAATGATCTATAGATATGGTTCGAATCTGCTGAGGCTTCACAGATCCCTGATTTTCTTGGAGAATCATTGTTAACTTAATCTAATCTACTGACACGAGTTCGCTCTAAAACTGTTTCTACACACCTGTATGAGATAATGGCAGGTAAGAAACCAGTCTGACGTCATCTCGAATTTGGGTTGTCCGGCTCATTCAAAAGACAATAAGCGGGATAAGTTAAAATTTAGGATCCTTAGACTTGGTAGATCACGAGAAGGTTATGTACTACTTGGTATGTAAATGGATCTCAAGAGAAAGTTGGTGAGATGGGAATGTGGAGACAGTTCAAGGCAGATTGTGCAAAAGGTTTATAGTCATACGGAAGGCATAGACTAATAGGAACGGCTTTCCAGTACTTGCTAAAGATCCCATCCGACATTGCTTGCTGTGTGCGCTATTTTGGATTATGAAATATGTGTAAATGCGTGAAATGGCATTCCCTAATGGATATCTTGAGGAAGATATCTATATAGAATAGCCGCTAGGTTTCACATCCAGTTGAATGATCTGAAGGTTTTTGCAAGCTGCAAAGGTCATCATGGACTTAAGCAAGCATCTCGGAGCTGGACACTTCGTTTCAATGACTGTGGATCAATGTTTGGTTTCATCAAAAAAGAAGAGGAATGTGTTTCAAAAGGGTCAGTGGGCGCGCTGTTGTCTCCTCGTATTGGTAGTGGATGACCTCCTCCTCATTGGGAATGAACTTCGCCATATTGACATCATCAGATGTGGTCGTCCAAGAAATTCCTCTATGAAAGACCTAGGTGAAGCTCCTTTAATTCTAAGCAATAAGGTCTACTAGAGATAACCGACATAGGATGCTAGGACTTTCACAGAAGATGTATATAGAGAAAATATAAAGAGTTTAGTAATGGAAAAACCTCTCACAGAGGGGAATTAATAACCCTTAAAAGACATGGTATTTATCTTTCCAAGAAATGTCCCCAAGCACACCTGAGGAAATTAGAACGCCATGAGCAGATCCCTTATACTTCTGCAACAGGGAGCCTCATATATTGCATGCTATGACACACTGATGCCCATACTGTGTGAGTGTCACAAGCAGATATCAGTCAAATCCAGGTGAAGAACTATGGACTTCGGTGAACATATATCCTAAGTCTTGAGAAGAAAACTACAGGATATATGCTCGGTCTTGGTAACTGGAGAACTCCTGGTCGCAGGATACACAGACTCGACTTCAATATGCCGATATAGATGATCGAAAAAGTCGACATCGTGGGACGTTTGTTTTGTGCAATGGTGGAGCTATCAACTGATAAGAGTTTCAAGCCAAAACGTGATAGCAGATTCCACAACGGAAGTAGAAATATGCTGGGCTCAGATAGCTGCAAAGGAAGCATTCTGGTATAGTTGTGTGTTTTATGTAATGTTTGTTTGTCCTTGGCATTTGGAAATTGGAGTAAGCATCAGATGCGCCTATTCTCTCTAATCTGCGACAAACAATGGCGCCATAGCCCTTGCTAAAGGAGCGAGGTCTCACGAGAAATCCAAGCATATTGAGCAGCGTATACCACGCTCATCCGCGATTACGTCGAGAAGGTTAATGTCGAGGTCAAGAGAGTGACTCCGCAGATACATGTGGCAGACCCACTTTACAAAGTCGTTGGACCCACAGAAGATGAAGCCCCACTTGAGAAAGATGGACCTTAGACTTGTAGGCCAATGGTTAGGATAAGTGGGAGATTGTTACATATAGTGCCCTAGAAGTCAGAATGGCTGACACTTTGTAATACACTTCTACGAGGTAAAATTATAATTTGACCTAAAATCAATAAATGGGTTATTTTCTATCAACATATGTATATTTAGTGTCTGTGATACCATCCTTGAGTTAATGATAAGATTAATTTCATATATTTCAAGTGTTGAAAATTTAAGGACTGAATAATCATTATTAACCAATAAAATTGCTCCTGACGCACTAGGATCATAACGAGGATGGTGATTGATCGGAGGTTGGTGTATAATCGCTTATCTCTTTAAAGTAGATGAAGGTCCTTGAGTCCCTAACGGTGTTTGGGAAATATCGGAGGCGAGAGTAAAACAAGGTAAAACTCGTTAGAGGAACGAGGGTACTGTGAGCGTGAACCCCCTCCTTAGTAGTTCATATAGGGAGTCCTACTTCTCGTCATGACTGACTGCAATGCTGCAGTAGTCGTGTCTGGTTTTTTGACTCTGAGCCTGCATCGATAGTTCACCTTGAGTGGTGTTATAATTTGATAGCACCATTACTCGTCTCCTAGCGCATATGGAAACCCTGAGATTATATGTTGGCTATGCCCCATGTTCATGTTGTAGAAACTGGATGGCATAGATGAAATCTGTCTACCTCGGTAGTAGAGGAGTATGCCCTATGTGAAATCAGAGTAATCAAGTCGCAGTAACTCCTCATGGCCATTGGTTAGAAGTGAATATATAGTAAAGTTAATTTCTATTTGATTTTTATATTGGACTCGAATCGAATGATTACATCATATGACAGAAGACTAATTGGCGTTTGACGAGTTTCACCGTTAACCGCTAATTGAATCTGAAGGGCTCAAGATACTGAAGACTGAATGCACACAGGTACTGCACGCAAGAGGTTCGCATTCAGCTCTGATGGTTGCCAAACCATATACTGCAGGCTGCACTGGTTAT